>CM055406.1:112932276-112963160 GCA_029228625.1 Pseudolycoriella hygida | reverse complement strand
AGAGTTAGAAAGGCGGTTCCAAAAGCGAAGTTGTAGAGAATCAAATATAAGTGGCCCAATCCTGACCCAATCCTGGTATATGGCCACTTCAACAATTGGGCAGGATGATCCAGATCTCCAGAACTATGAGAGGTAGAAAGTTGCTTCCAAGGACAAAGTTGTAGACAATAAAATTTTAGATAACACGTGTTGCTGGTTTTGAGGGAAAAACGATTTAGTCCTTGGATATAAGCTTTTCTAGATTTGAATGGTCTGAGACGTATTTCGGTAGGGCCTTTGACATTACCTTGGGTAATTTCTATGGATCTTTGAAATTCTTACAGTTATAAAAGAACAGAAAGCGTTGGATTGTTTGCTTATTTGTATATTTAGGTACGTTCGAGTCACTTTGCCACATCTATTCTGTTTGTCACATCTATTCTGATACGTACGGGTCTTTGGTTATGTTTTCTATATTGTCTCGACTCTTTTTCTATTTGAGAGATACACACATTACACATCCAAAAAATTTCTTGACCCCCTCCCTCTCCTTAATTACGTGAGTAAATTGTTCCTAATCGAGGGCCTAAAGGGCATTATGAATCAGTCTGGGGCCAGGCCTGTCAGGTTGGACCTAGCAGAAGAAAAGTTTTATTGCTATCTTGTAGAGAAAATTGAGTGTGATATTTTCGCCGATGGTAGGAGTTCTGAGGTCAGCCCTGGAACAAATTTTTTTTTGTATGTTGTTCAGAAAATTGAGGCCCTGGGCCGAAATTTTTTTTTACTTTTTTGCAATTTTTTTTTAATTTTTGTTGACAACGTGTTGTTGACATAATTTCGCTAAGAATGTAGGTCTGCCCTTTGCAAGTATTCTCAAAGATCGTATAAATCGATTTAAAGAGAGAATTTCGAACATCTTGCCGAATAGACACAACAATAGAAAACAATGGTGCCGTACATTCGAACCCCGATCTCTTCGTTCGAACATTTCCGAATTCTCTCAAATGAATCGATCTATTGCATCGACTTGCACCGTGTGATAACATTGAGAAGCCAAGTTTCGAAACTTTACGTGTGAATTTCGAAAAAATGTTTGTTTTCACTTTTTTTTCACAGTTGCAACAAGCCGTGACGCAAGTCTTACTCGCAGAAAATTTGCAAGAATTTGTTTTCATTGACTAACGACGAAGGATATAAACAAATGGACTTTCAGAAGAACTGATATTCGCACACTTAATGTGAAAGTGTGACGCAAGTCTTTTCTTGCAGACTGACAAAAGTTCTGAAATCAGTGGCGGATGACGCATTTAGATTTGATTCGCGAAAAAAGGAAATCAAAGTAACGTTGTCTGAACAATCGCGCTACAAATGGCAGACGCAACGACGGAACAATTTTTCTTAACTTTCACACCCCACTGATATGAGAAATTTTGTAAGTCGACAAAAAAAAGCAGTCCACTTTAGGTGGTTTTTTGTGATAATTATATTTTCGACAAATGTTCATTCTCTAAAATTTTTTCGGAATTTCGAATTCCGAAGAAATTTTTAAAAACGTTTTAGTTTATCAAAAAAAATATTTTTTATTTTTAATCTTCTGGAATTAAAGAAACAATCACGAACTTCGCAAATTCTTGAAAAGGAGGATAAAGGTCTGGTGAAATTTGTTCTGTTGATCGGATGGTGTGGGCGTGGCTAATTATCTATATTTTTGCACAGATGCAGGAGTAAGTGTCAGAGCGCCGGGTAGTTCGAGCACAAATAATATTAATAAAAAATTGAAATGGGTATAGGTACGTAGGTAGATTGTACTCAAATTCCAATCACCGATGAAAAATCACCAATAACCGAATCATGTGCGATTCCTCGGCGAATCATTGGTGCTTCACTGTGAATAATCGGTGATTCCACAATTAATCATCGGTGATTGCAGGGTGAATCATCGGTGGTTACACAGTGAATAATCGGTTATTCTACAGTGAATCATCGGTGTTTTCACTGTGAATCATCGGTGATTCCACTGTAAATCATTGGTTATTCCACTGTGAATCATCGGTGATTCCACTGTGAATCATCGGTGATTCGCTGTGAATCATCTGTGATTCCACTGTGAATAATCGGGGATTCCACTGTGAATAATTGGTGATTCCACTGTGAATAATTGGTGATTCCACTGTGAATCATTTTTGATTGCATGGTGAATCATCGGTGATTCCACAGTGAATCATCGATGATTCCACTCTGAATCATTAGTGATTCCGCTGTGAATCATTGATGATTCTACAGTGAATCATTGGTGATTCGACAGTGAATCATCGGTGATTCGACAGTGAATCATCGGTGATTCCACTGTGAATAATCAGTGATTACACTATGAATAATCGGTGATTCCACTGTGAATCATCTTTGATTGCATGGTGAATCATCTTTGATTGCATGGTGAATCATCGGTGATTCCACAGTGAATCATCGGTGATTCCACAGTGAATCATCGGTGATTCCACAGTGAATCATCGATGATTCCACTGTGAATCATTGGTGACTCCACTGTGAATCATCGGTGATTCCACTGTGAATCATCATTCATGATGCATCATCGATGATTTTGCGGTGAATCATTTGTGATTCTCCATTGAATCATCTGTTATTCCCCGTTGGATCATCTGTGATTCCACTGTGAATCATCGATGACTCTACTGTGAATAGCCGGTGATTCCACTGTGAATCATCGGTGATTTATCTGTGAATCATCGGTGATTCCACTGTCATCTGTAATTTCCCGGTGGATCATAGGTATTTCACCGGTGAATCATAGGTGATTCCACAATGAATAATCGGTGATTCCACGGTGAACCATCGGTGATTTTACGGTGAATCATCGGTGATTCCACGGTGAATCATTGGTGATTCCACAATAAATCACCGGTGATTCCCCTGTGAACCTTTGGTGAATCATTGGTGATTCCACAATAAATCACCGGTGATTCCCCTGTGAACCTTTGGTGATTTCCCGGTGAATCTCCGGTGAATCCACAGTGAATTATCGATTATTCCATAGTGAATCATCGGTGAGTACCTGGTAAACGTACACAGACGGACGGACAGGAAGTAGCTATAGCTACATAATAAAAACTAAATTGCGTTAATTCGAAATAGACAGTTGTCGAATTTTGTTTTATTTTTAATTTTGCGATTTTTGTGGAACATATTTGTTTCCAACAAAGTCCTCATTGAATTAAAGTGCACCGCCTGGTGCTTGCGTAGCAGTTACGTGCGTTTCCTGTTTCCTGCGGATAATCACAAACCCCTTGCAGATGCATCGGTTGTCGGTCATCATCCAAAGCTACCAGAATGTACAAATTGTCTGGGCAATCGTAAAACCTTGGATTCGCCCCGTTATCACTTTTATAAGTTATAATGCGGTAGGTGTTTTTACTCCATTTGTACTTTCCCTATTGTTTATATCTTTTTATGCATCAACTGAATCTCAAACTCACAACTTACATTCGATTTAACACCTGGTGGAAAATCGTTTTGAATTTTCCGTACCGGTGTGATGACTATGGTGTTTATATTTTTCTTAGTCAAAAAAGGACGAGGGTTGCGTCCACCATGATCTCTGCGGTAGGCAGCTGTGTGCTTCTGTTCTTGACGATGGAACCAACTTACCCATTGGTTGTGGGTGTATGGGAAACCAGGTGTTGCTGCTTGACGAGAATGTGTCAATAACAAAACACCGATAAGAATAAGAGGAAAGCTTACAAGGGTCCATAGTATGTGCTGCAATGAATGTATTGTACGTGGCGCGTTTAGTTCGAATGTGAGCTACGTCACTGCTATTGTCGCCACCGTAAATATCGTATACATTGAAACTCTCTGCAATCGCATGATTGCCTTCACTCAAAATACAAAAAAGAAGAGCACTTAACCACAATGCCAGTGGAGCAGAAAATGTCCGAGTTCTGTCAAACATCTCTCTGTTGTAGAAGAAAAAATGTCTTGAGTGTCTAGCAACAGATAGAAGTCGGATCTAAACATATGCTACACAGTGAACTACGTAATGACGATCACCGAGCAGACGTATACGTTAAAAACAACTAAAAAATTTCGTCTTGCATTGAACTATTGTTGTTAAATAAATATAGTGACAGGTAGCTCATTGCTACACTATTTGCCACATAATTCACGCTTTGAATGTATTATGATATAAAGTTCTGATGCAACAGAGCAGATTGGATTGGATTGGTTTTATAATATGTGTGTTCATGTTAAATTGTACGAAATACAAACAGAGGGCAGCAGCACAACATTGATAAACGAAAAAATCTAACGAAATATAGTTCGAATTGAACATTATGTTGTATTATTATTATTATTTACCAATTCGTTAGCCAATAGATAGTAAATTATATTATAGATGATTCGTTGTGAGACTATGTTGGCTGTGTAAGAGTGTAATGAAACTCCTTCAATTGTTCTACAAGTATATTTCGGATGTTTTTTTGTCATCCATCTTCAGCTTAAACTACAACAATTTAATGTTAAAGACGAGAAGAAACTTATATAATTATTGTTAATATTACCTTCGATTAGATAAATTCTAATTCAATCAGCGAAATTTAGGAATTATTTAGAATAATAAATTCACATTTAGAATAACTAAATTTATAACAAATTTATAGACAAAACTGAACACGTTTATAATTCCGTGATTTTCTATTTAAATGACATATATCTGGATTCTAACTGGTGTGAAGTTGTTTATAAGTATTCATGATATTGGTGTATGACATATGTAATTCGTTTGATGATTTGTAGTTGAGGGCTGAATCACCATAAAGCCAAATATAACATGCTTCTAACGTTTTTCTTTTATACCAATTTGTTTCAGAATCTAAAATCTTTATTTTGTTCTCATCAAAATCTGGTTCATGTGATATGTTATTAAGGCAATGTCTGATGAGAGCAGTTTTCGAACCTGGGTAATGTCTTGTTCTGAAAACATATTCATGTTCTTTTGTACGGGTACATAGGCATCTTTTTGTCTCACCAATATAAAAAGTGGAGCACTTTTTACATTTTATTCTGTATATAATACCCTTGCGTGATTTTTTCGGAATCTTAGTTTTTAGGTTCGAGTATAAGTTACGAAGTCTGATTATGGTCTTAGGAGCCGCTCTAAGTGGGTTTATCTTTTTCAGTTGATGTTGTAATCGTTGGGTGAGCTTAGGTATAAATGCAATTGATCGATAGCACGGTCTCTCTTCTGTTGGATTGTTCGGTGATATGGTTGTAGTGGGCTTACTATGATCATTAATCATTACATTGGCAGTGTAAATGGCTTTTTTAATCATGCAGATTGGATATTGGTTTTGTATCAATATATTTGTAATACGCCGATAATTTGTGCCCTTAAAGATCGGATCACTTAGTAAAAGAACTCTCTTTGCAAAAGAAGTAATAATATTCAACTTCATAGACTCTGGATGATTTGACAGGAAGCTAAGCATTCTATTCGATGAAATATCTTTGTGATACCAATATGTTATGATTTTGTTGTCATTACGATGGATCAGTGTCAAGTCCAGAAAGTTAATATTATTCTCTTTTTCTAGCTCATATGTGAATTTGAGTCTTCCTCTACTGTCAAAGCCGTTAAATGTTCGCAATGTTTCGTCAATTTTATTTTCTGGGATTGTTGAAATAACGTCATCAATATATTTCTTGAGAAATATTGGTTTGTATGAGAGTTTAGGGATGCATGTGTCAAACAATTCTGTTAAATAAATATCAGCTAAAGTTGAAGCCAGACTAAGGCCCATCGCGAGACCTTCTTTTTGTTTGTATATAGCATCATTGTAGGAAAAGTAAGCGCTACCATCTATGCAGAAATCCAAAATATCAAAAAATAGATCTTTTGACATCTTCGTCAGATGTTTTATATTATTCCAGTCACGTTCAATGATATTCCTTACATATTTGATGTCCGTGTTGGTGTATAAAGATACTGCACCAATTGACCATAATTTATGAGTTTTTGGAATTTCAGTAATATTAATAAATTCTTTGAATTTAAACGCGTTCTTCACATTATATTTATCATTGTCAATCGATAATTTGAGGATGTCGTTCATATATTTTGATAGTTCATATGCTGGATCAACATGCTGGTGGTATCAACAACTGGTCTTAAGGGAATCCCTTCTTTATGAGCTTTGGGGCTACTGCCAAGCTCCCTCTTAAAACCCAATGGTGAATTTACAAGTTGTGGCCAAGAGACGGCTAGGCACTTGCTTGAGGTACATTTTCCAGGTTGTAGGGAAGACAAAGATGACGGGCCGGAACCAGATCTTACTCCCCCATCGGAAGAAGACTGGGTGCTCGCCAAAAAAATTATCACAATGGACAAGCTAAAATGGGCCATAGGAAAGTTTAAGCCTTTCAAGTCAGCTGGAAACGAATGCATCTTTCCTGCGCTATTAAAAGAAAGCGGAGAGATTCTGTTGGAACCACTGGGAGGTGCGGGAAATGTTAACATTCTTCATAAAATTCAAAACATGTTTACATCTTTTGATTCGAACTGCAACCGTCGCGTTGGTCAAATAATAATCTACATTTGCAACAACAAATATTTTATTCTATACCTTCAGAAGTATATAATAATAAAAAAATAAAAAGTTGACGAAGTTACTTACAAATTGTTGCTCTTCCCTTCTCAGGAATATGAACGTTATCGACATTTCGTTTTCATTAAATTTCCCATTATTTGAAATTACTTTTCTACCATTGTAAATTAACTCAAAAATATTTCCATCGAAAGTAATTATAAACAAATGTGAAAGAAAACCCATACATGGGTGATCCAGTTTAACAAATACAGCAGCAAATGCACATCAAAAATTTGAAAAATGTGGAGAGAACAACTGAACTTTCTAGAAATATCAAAACATTTCCTGAATATTCTAGAACTTCACAGAAATTATCAGAAGTTTTCACATCTTTCAAAAAGTTTCAAGAACTTTTCAGGACTTTCAAGAACTTTGCAGAACTTTTCAGAGCCTCCAAAATTTTCTAGAACCCTCTAAAATTTTCCAGAACTTTCCCGAAGATTGCAGATTTTGCCAGAATTATCCCGAAATTTTCAGAACTTCTTGGGAATTTTTTAACTTTTCCAGAACTTTCCATAACTTTCTAAAAATTTTCAAAGGCTTACAAAAGTTTTCTGAGTTTTTCAGAATTTTCCTGAAATTTCGAGACATTTCCAGAACTTTTCACACTTTCGATAACTTTCAACATGTACGTAATACGTACACTACTCCCCCTCTGAAATTTCTGCGAATCTAGAATAAACAACTATCGAACGGCACAAGTTTGAGTTTTCTAAGTGGCCTAACAGCCGAGATGTGTGTGATAAGGACAAACGACAGACGACAGCCAGAAATACGAGCCTAGAAGCGTTAGTAACGTGGGGACTACGCTAAATAATGCCGAAACTATTGAAGCTTATAGCACAGAATACAAATACGCTGAATGTAATTTTCGTGGTGTAAATTTTTTCTCTTTATAGAGCACATATTACAAAAACGTTTTTTCAATTTTTACAAGGAATTGAATTTCTTAGCATTTGCTTCGTTTTAAATGCGTTTTTCGAGCTTCGAAGAAAATGTGAGCACATTCGTTTCACATGCGAAACGCATGCGTTTCACATTTGAAACAAATGTGCTCACATTTACGACGCACATGCGACCATATGCGTTTCGAATTCGTTTTTGTAAAGTTTTCAAATTGCAAATTCATCGTTTTAACAGAATTTTTTCCGGCAATTATTGCACATCTACTAAATCCAGATGGAATCAATTTCGAATGTGCAAAAACATGATGATTACACGTTTGACTTATGTACACATTCACTTAATGAATATGGGCGAATGTGCGTTTTTTGGCCGAATTCGCGATATTCAATCGACACATGCATACATGAAGAAAATATTTATCGAATCTTCTTTACGTCAATTATGAACATAATTACTTGAAATTAAAGGATGTGCTGTAAAATTTTGGAAAAATTGGATAAAATCGGAGAATTTGTGATTTTAATAGACCTCTGCAAACGCATGTGAGCACATGCGTTTTTCGCATTTGAAACGCATGTGCATACATGTGCGTCGTAAATGTGAGCACATTCGTTTCAAATGCGAAACGCATGTGTTTCGCATGTGAAACAAATGTGCTCACAATTTTTGTCACAAGTTCGAAAAACGCATTTAAAACGAAGAAAATGCTTAGAAATTTGTTTGAATTTTTGAAAATTGTACAGACGATTTCGTTATGTGTGGTCTAAAAAGAGGAAAAAGTTACACTGCGAAAATTACATACAGCGTACCTTTTATTCTGTGCTATAAGCTTCATTAGTTTCAGCATTTTTAGAGCAGCCCGCATGTGATTGACACATATACGCTCGTATTTCTGGGTGTCGCGTCGTCTGTCGCTTGTACATGGCACGCAAATCTCGGCTGCTAGACCACTTAGATAGCTCAAACTTATGCCGTTCGATAGCTCAAACTTATGCCGTTCGATAGCTGTTTATTCTCGATTTGCAGCAATTCCAGAGTGGGAGGGTACTGAAGGGGAGTGTACGTATCAAGAATATTGAAAGTTGTCAAAAGACTGGATAGTTCTAAAAAGTTCTGGAAAATTACGGAAACTTCTGGAAAAATCCAAAAATTTCTAAGAAGTTCTGCAAATTTCGGGACATTTCCGGAAAAATCTGCAATCTTTTGGAATTTTCTGGAAAGTTCTGAAAATTTTTAGAAGGTTCTAGAAAATTTTGGAAGCTCTGAAAAGTTCTGGAAAGTTTTAGAAAGTTCTTGAAGGTTTTGAAAAATTCTTGAAATTTCTTCAAAGTTGTGAAAATTTCTATAAAGTTCAGGAAAACTTCTCGATAGTTCTGTAAAGTTCAGTAGAGCTTTCCGAATCTCTCGAAAGTTATAGTTTTTGATGTACATATGCTGCTGTGTGAGTTAAACTGTAGCACCCACGTATGGGTTTTCTTTCACATTTTTTTTTTTAAATTACTTTTGATGGAAATACTTTTGAGTTAAATTGCAATAATAGAAAATTAATTTAAAATAGTGAGAAATGTGATGAAAACGAAAATTCGATAACGTTTGGATACTTGAGATGGAAACAGCAAAAATTTGTAAGAAACTTAGACAACTTAAAAAAAAAACTTTATTTTTATTATAAAGGGCAATATATACGATAAAATATTTTGTGCTGCAGTAGATTATTACTTGACCAACGCGGCGGTTGCAGTTCGAATCAAAAGATGTAAACATATTTGAATTTTATGAAGGAGTTTAACATTTCCCGCAAATCCTAGCAGATCTTTTGTCGATCAAATTTGCATAATGTGACATCTTAGCATGGATATCACCTCCAAATGAGTGCTTAATTCCGTGGAAATGTTGGTTTGTTCCTTATTCATAATTAACTAAATGTTGAGGTCATTTAAATAGAAAATCACGGAATTATAAACGTGTTCAGTTTTGTCTATAAATTTGTTATAAATTTAGTTATTCTAAATGTGAATTTATTATTCTAAATAATTCCTAAATTTCGCTGATTGAATTAGAATTTGTCTAATCGAAGGTAATATTAACAATAATTATATAAGTTTCTTCTCGTCTTTAACATTAAATTGTTGTAGTTTAAGCTGAAGATGGATGACAAAAAAACATCCGAAATATACTTGTAGAACAATTGAAGGAGTTTCATTACACTCTTACACAGCCAACATAGTCTCACAACGAATCATCTATAATATAATTATGTTGTATAATCAATACCTGCTAAGTCCAACTTAATTTTTCTTATAATTCACTAACGATTTCTTAAATTTCTTCATTTTGACAGTGTAGTTCGAGGTGTAGGTCCGAGTGGAGCTGAAAAGTTCGTCATTATAAACACATTCGGAAAAAGATGATGGACAACCCATCTCATTCGGAATGCCAAAAGCACACTTGGCACAGTTGGAGGCACTTGAGTGCACTGCCTTCAGCGGAACCAAGTCGCTTCATTTTAGAGTGAAGAAGGAGTCCACTGAAAATAATGCGCAATAAACAAAGAAAGAGAGCAACTTGCAGCACTGCGTAGAAGCGATGGGTGTCATCCATCAGCATCTAACAGCAGCTAAGTCTGATATAGCACTCATCCAAGAACCTTATACTTACGGTAATAAGGTGAAAGGATTGCCAACCTCTTTAGGAACAGTTTTTACTAGAACTAGAGTAGACAATCCTAGAACTTGTATCTTTGTAAATAAGAAATTCAACTCTATTCTAGTACCAGAACTCTCTGACCGGGATTTAACAGTCATCTATCTGGAAAGGAAGATTAAGGGAGCTAATCGACCGTTAATGGTGGCTTCAGCATACCTACCGTACGACCATCCGGAAAGAAAAGAACATTGTACAGCAGAAGTGAAAAAATTAATAAATCACTGTAAAGCTGAAAATATGTCTCTAATCATTGGCTGCGACGCAAATGCTCACCACATCGTATGGGGCAGCACCGACGGTAATGATAGAGGTGAGTCACTCTTAGAATATTTAAGTTCGACCGAGCTGAATATTCAGAATAAAGGGAACACCCCGACGCGACGGGAGAAGGTGATCGATATCACTTTATCTACGTCAGATATGAACGACCAGATCTCTGATTGGCGTGTATCGCCACAGTGGACAGCCTCAGATCACAAATGGCTGGAATTTAATCTAATGTCTGACAAAGTTGATCCTAAGTTGCTTAGAGATCCGAGCAAGACTGACTGGGATAAATTTTTGGGAAGGCTTGAGGAATATCAGCAACGAAGGTACTTTCAGCTTAGAACGCAAGAAGAAGTAGAAGAAGCGCTCAAAGATATGGAAAGTTCCCTTTTGAGTGCTTTTGAATCTGTTTGCCCGTTGAGGAAGATATACTTGAAAAACAGCCCATTCTGGTCAAAGAGACTGGAAAAGCTGAGGAAAAAAGTACGTCGACTATTCAACAAAGCGAAGCACAAAAATTCCGATTTAGATTGGGAAAACTATAAACTAGCTCGTAATGAGTTTAAGAGTAAGCTAAGAGCCGCATGGTCATGGCTCAAGTTTATCGACGAAGTCAAAGACTTGAAAGCCACAGCCAAACTCAGTAAAGCTTTGGCGAAAGATCCGATTTACCCGGAGATGTTAAAAAGAGAGGACGGGACGATGAAGTGGTGGAAGTCCTCTTACAAACTCATTTTCCAAGAGTTAAGCCAGCCGAAATGATCGAACCGCAACCAGCCCGGACGCCGAGCGCGACTGATTGGAATCTAGCGGAAACGATCGTCACGAACAAGAGGCTTGAATAGGCAATCAACTCTTTCAAGCCGTATAAGTCGCCCGGGAGGGACGGTATCTATCCGGTAGTGATGCAGAAAGCTTCAAGGTTTATAATGAAGACGATGAAAAAGATTTTGCAAGCAGTTCTGGCTATGGGCTACATACCAGAGACTTGGAAGGAGGTTTTACTTAAGTTTATACCGAAGCCTCACGTCTTTCGTGATGAAAACTCTCGAAAGAATGTTCGATAGATACGTGCGAAACGTCACTTTGAAGTCAAAGCCGTTACACAAGAACCAGCTTGCCTATCAATCAGGCAAATCAGTAGACTCAGCTCTACATCAGTTGGTTTTCAATATAGAAAAATCAATAGAATTCGGTGAAAAAACTCTGGCAACCTTTTTGGATCTAACAAAGTTACTTTTGGCGCCATTAACGCTGCTATGAGAAAATTCGGAGTAGAAAGGACACTGGTAAGGTGGATTATGGCTATGTTGAGCAACCGAATATTGTTGATAGACTTATTTGGGGCGCATAGGACCGGTTTAGTTGACAGAGGATGTCCGCAGGGTGGAGTCTTACCGCCAATTCTCTGGAACATGACGGTGGACAACTTGCTGACGAAGCTGAACGAATTAGGATTAGCAGTTGGCTTTGCCGAAGATATCGGGTGCTTTCGAGGAAGTTTTGTGTTCACTGATGAATAAAGCGTTTCGGGTAGTAGAAGAGTGGTGTAGGACGTCAGGGCTGTCGGTAAACCCAGACAAGACCGGACTCATTCTTTTTACTAGGAAACGGAAGTTAGTTCCAATGCGAATGCCAATACTTTTCGGAAATGTTCTCAAGCTGACAGACAAGGTCAATTACCTTGGAGTCGTTCTAAACAGTGAACTGGATTGGAATGAGAATGTGGAAGAGAGAGTCAGGAAAGCGCTGAGAGAGACGTGTCACACCATGTTTGGCAAAAAGTGGGGTCTCAGGCCATCCGTTCTGTATTGGATGTATAAAGCCATAGTAAGGCCTATACTAACTTACGGGTGGTATGGGCTCCACGTGCTGAATTAGGCGCTACGAAAAAGAAAGTCGATAGCATACAGAGGCTAGCATGCCTGAGCATAACTGGAGACAGCGGCGATGGAGATACTACTGTCACTGCCGCCGCTGGACCTGTTTTTAAAACAGGAGGCCGAGATGATAGTGTATAGACTCTACAAAGGTGGAAATTGGATTGCACATGATCGAAATTTTGGTCATGCAAGTATTCTCTCGCAACTCAGAGAGGAGTTCAGCGAGGTAGATATACCAGAAGACTCTATGAGAGCGCGTTTCTGCTTCGAAAGAAGTTTCGAAACGCACCTGCCAAATGGTCTGAATGAGATTTAGGGACACCTCCAGCAGAGGCGGATGTCGTGGTTTACACAGATGGATCGAAGACAGATGAAGGAACGGGCGCAGGTGTGCACTCAGTGGACTTGGAATACAATGTATCCATGGCTCTGGGTTCATACACCACCGTTTTTCAGTCAGAGATAGTCGCCATCTGTGAAAGTTCAGATATGAAGCAGCGAGATGGCATCAGAAGTAAGAAAATTTTGATCTGTTCAGACAGTGAATCGTCCATAGAGGCGCTGTCATCGGTCAAGATTTCGTCGAAACTGGTTCATCAGTGCTTCGAGACTCTGGAAACTCTGTCAAGAGACAATAAAGTCACATTGACATGGGTACCAAGTCACTCAGGAGTGCAGGGGAACGAAAAAGCTGATCAGTTGGCCGCATCAGTTCCGCATTCATTGGGCCAGAACCTGCTGTCAGCAGACATGCAGGCTAAATTAAGTCCTTAGTGAAGGCGAAAATGAATCAGTGCCACCAGGATAGATGGGAAACGCTCCCAACCTGTAGGCAATCTAAAGAATCTTTGATCGGATGTAATGCCGAAAACACAAAATTTCTGTTGAGCCTCAACAGGAGTGAATTAAGCAAACTTGTAGGAATCTTAACAGGTCACAACAGTTTGAATTACCATCTCAGCAAGATTCGAATCATTGCAGATCCGACATGCAGTGGCTGCGGACTAGAACCAGAAACGACGAGGCATTTCATATGCACTTGTCCGGCTTTAAAAGGTGTCAGAGCTAAAACTGAAATTAGTCGACGTGCTCTCCTATATCACAAGGAGCAGGAGACTGATGGAACCCGAAAGGGGAGTTTAAAGTTAATAGAGAAGGAGATGCAGCACAATAGGCCCAACAAAGATGGCCTCAGTGCTTTAATTCAGGACGTTAAACAGACGGAGATACAATTAATTTAGCTTCATAGTATTTAAGGGTATTTTGTAAACTGTGTAGCGAACTGAATTATGTTTCCTAAATAAAACCAACCAACCAACCAACCAACACCTTCGGCCGGGTACTATAACACTGTACCGGGTCACTTGTTCCCATTGAACACACCGTAAAGGAAAAGGGCAAGTTCAAGCTCAAATACTTGGTTTGGCAAGCGATGGCGGAAGATGGAAACGGTTCAGCTCCATTCATTACCAAATTTATAAGAAAGCGTGCCTATAGAAGCATTTGCTGCCATATTTGAAGAAGATAAGTGAAAGATTTTGTTTTGACCAGATCTCGCCACATCCCATTATGCCAATTTAGCCACATCTTTAATGAATGCAAACGAAATTGATTACTTAACCAAATATTACAACCCCCCCCCCCCCCCCCTAAATGTTCCTCAAATCCGACTTCTCGAAAGACACAGGGCCCTTTGAAGAGACGATGCAGTAAAAGGAAGTTTTCGTCAAAAAATTTGAACGGTTCCAATCACGTGTGGTCTGTCGACCTCTATCGAATAAACTGTATTCCCTCCTCCTTTAATACTCTTTCTAATAACACAATGAAAATGTCTGTAAATGTTTGTGATTTAAAGTTTTTTGCGGTTATAAAGAGTTTTGACTGGGCACACCGTACCTAAATAGTTTTTTGTCTCTTTCAGAATCGGCGTTCCTTGCATTGCCCGGTAGAAGGAGTCAGTCTCACTCTATGGCCCCTAAAGCCCAATTAGGGAATTCAAAACCGGTCCGGTTTTCACTAACCGGTTTTTCGATTTGAACCGGTTTCCGGTTTTTTCAGCGTTTCAAAAAATCTTTTTTGATCAACAAATTTATTCACTTCTCAATGAATTTATTCATTTCGTCATAACAAAATCTCATGCTCTTGCTCAGTTTCTGTTTGATTTTTCACGAGTCTTTTACGAATACTCGACAACTATCCTTTTAAGTGAATCAGATGACGCGTCATGACGTAGGCAAATCGGTGAACCCATCTGCTATCAAACATCGACGTAGATCTGTGCTGCTGTTAAATACTCGAAACGTCAATCCATCTTTTGCAACCAACCTAGCAATTGTTTCATCAAGTTGTTTAGATTTTGGTTCATTGATCTTTGTCGTTTTGAGTTGGCTGCCTGTGCGGGGACCTGCGGGAATGTATGAAATTCGGCAAAGTTTGTAAACCTTACAGAAAAACCGACACATACACAAAATTCACAATTCCAAAGATTGCATTCATCATTATCGGAATTTGTCGGTTTTTCTGAAATATTTACAAACTTTGCCGAATTTCATACATCCCCGCAGCTCCCCTAAAAATTTTGGATTTACCTTTCCGTAACGACTTTTCGCACACATTTAACGTGAATACAAACAGCTGGAAGAGACACATTGCCTTTTTTCGGCACAAAAATACCTATTGGTTCGTTGCTTTTATGTTCCGATTTCATAGAGAAAGCAATTTCGCATTTTGTTCTTTAGTGACCTCGCATCGCAGACGTCGATCCACCTTTACATTGAATTACAGCACCACATCTTGTACACGTAGCGCAATCTGAATCTGAAGTGCCTGAGCTCATATTAGAAGCTCCAGTATTCTCGTCAACAGTTTTGCTTGCCATAATCAATTCAGATTGTTATACAGATGTCTTTAAAAATTCTTATAGGACACTTCGTTTGTTTTGGTTTCAGTTTGACGGGTTTGAATTCAATACTTTGCCCATTTCACCTTTCACCACAGACGTTTCTTAATAAATTATTGACAAACTATTGGATAAATGGGCTCATATGACTATTAAAATTTGAAAATTAAGAGAAAACCAAAAAGCCGGTCGAGTGTTCGAGTTATCGTGTTGACGATGTTTGACGCACAAGTCGGACTTATTTGATAAAAAACGAGATAACTCTAACACCAGCCGTTTTTCATCGGTTGACAACCGTTCATTCGTTGCGACAAGCAGTGGTAATGTAAATGCGAAGTGTAAACGGGCCCTTCTCCTAAAAAATCCTAAATCTCTCTGGAAAATTTTCAAAAAATCCTAAAAATCTTTAGAAAATCAACGAAATTACATACACTGCGTCCAAAACATAGACTTAATCTTCACCCAATGCATAGAATTAATCTTCGCGCAAATCTATGTCCAAAGGTCTCCTGAACACCACCTTGCCTTTGCATTGTATTCCATAAATTAGCAGAACCACTCGCAATTCGTCACCAGCGTTGGTCACCCAGTGCTACGATCGACTTTTAGTACACCGCAAAACTTTCACTTCGTGTGGAAAAAACTTCAATATTATTAGACCCGTACGAAGAATGAAGTTCTTCGAAAAGGGGTCTTATGCGTTTACCACGACGTTTGTAACCACCCCAATTTCGACCTGGGAGTAGGTGGGGAGCATCGATCCTGATGCTTAGATCACGAATCAACAATAAAAACATTGTCCGTCCGTCCGTCTGCTACCGCGATAACTTGAGTAAAACTCAACCGATTTTAAAAACTTTTTTGCCCTGAAAGTTAATCAAAATATCTTTTATGGGATTGAATCTGAGCACTGTCGACCCAAGGGCCGCCGAGCTAGGGACGTTTAAGTGGTTTTTGGTCTTTTATACATAACTCGAGTAAATCTTTTCCGATTTTCATAATTGTTTTTTTAATCGATAGATCTATGTAGAAGAAACTTTTTTGAGATTGGATATAGCTAGGATATAGCTAAGGCACCAAAAAACGAGTCTCTGCTAGCGCTAACGATCCTAACTGATTTTGTTGATTCTTTTTCTATATGAGAGGTAATCGGGTACCGAATTATATTCAAAAACAAATTTGGACCCGGTGCCTGTGTTTAGGGCTGAAGTGGGCCTCAGGTCTGTCCTAAGGTGAGCCCTAACAAAAAAAATTTTTTTTGCTATGTTTCAGAGCAAATTGAGGGAAACATTTTTGTCTATGGAATTATGTGTTCGAGGCATTTCCTTATAGCCCTAGGTCGGTCCTAAGGTCTGCCGTAGACAAAAAAATGTTTTTTTCCTTTGTTATGTTTGGGGGTCAATTTTGTACTTTCGGAAGGCTTTTCTTCGAACGGGTTTTTCAATATTGCCCTCTCGGCAATTTCGAACACAATAAGTGTCGACGTAATTTCATACACTTAAGAGTTAAGGCAATATTTACTTGAATCGTTCGAGTCTTTTCGTAACATCAACTCTGTTTGCAACATCTATTGAGATACGTACGGGTGTCTACATATGTTTTTAACAATGTTATGTCAATAACATCAGTTTTTTTCGTGTCTTGACCCCGAACCTCAAGTGGTTACATCTATGTTTTTGGACCCGTACGAAGAACGAAGTTCTTCGACAAGGGGTCTTATGCGTTCACCACGACGTTTGTAACCATCCCAATTTCGACCGGAGAGTAGGGGCGGAGCATCGGTTATGGTCCTTAGATGACGAATCAGTAATACAAAACATATGCAGGGGACCCGTACGCATCAGAATACATGTGGCAAACAGAATAGATGTTGCAAAAAGAAAGTAGAGCACTTAGGAGAGGCCCCTGACCCATACTGCCATGAACAAAAATTTTCGCATTTATTTTCTCTGCAAAACCGCACAACAAACCCCATAATTAAGAAAATATTCACGATAAATCACCAAATATCATATGTGGTCGCGTCGCGTGAGTTGGGCCCACACTAAAGACTCTTCAGCCCGAACCACTCAACAGATTTTCACTAATTTAATTTTCGTGATTTGTTGAAGTTCACATCTTTCATTCAAAACCTTGAAGAGCGATTTGCGTTCTAATTTCGCAGATATATAAGTGAAAAAGCTCCATGAACCTTCAAAAAACCATGTTTTTGACCACTTTTGCGACCGTAACTTCGAAATTTTTCGACCGATTTTGCCCAATTTCGATCCAGCAATCTATTCTATCCACATCTATTCTGATGCGTACGAGTCCCCTGCACATGTTTTTATAGCTGAATTGACGTCTTAACATAGAACAATTCCCTTTTCTTAAGGGGCGCCATTCATGCTTTCATAGCTGAATACGGACAAACAGAAAACTAAAGACACAATCGATGAAGTTCGTACGATTGCAAATAGAAGTTGTTCTAAAGGCTCTAAATGTACAAATCTTTAAGATAATTTGTGTGAGAAGCGGTAAACATCGCATTATAATTTGAATTGAGAAGAAGGATTGCATAACGATGGTGGAATCAAAAAACAAAAACAAAAACATGTAAAGGGACGTACCCGTACGTATCAGAATAGATGTGGCAAACAGAGTTGATGTTACGAAAAGACTCGAACGTATCAAAGAAAATGTTGCCTTAACTCTTAAATGGATGAAATCGCGTCCGCATTAAATTATATTGCAAATTGCCGAGAGGGCAATATTGAAAAACACGTCCGAAGAAACGATGTAAGAAAGGCCTTCCGAAAGTACAAAATTGACCCCCAAATAGACAAAAATGTTCATGTCAATTTTTTCTGCAATATAGCAAAAAACCATTTTTTTGTCTAGGGCCGACCTAAGGTCCTCAGGAGAGGCCTCGGACAAATACTTACATAAACAAAAATGTTTTCCTCTATTTCCTCTACAACATAGTGAAAAACCATTTTTTTTGTCTAGGGCAAACATTAGGACCGACCTAGGACCATAAGGAAATTCTTCGGACACATACTTTCATAGACAAAAATGTTTCCCTCAATTTGCTCTGCAACATAGCAGAAAAAATTTTTTTGGTTAGGGCCGACCCTAGGACAGTCCTGAGGCCCACTTCAGCCCTAAGCACAGGCACCGGGTCCAAATTTGTTTTTGAATATAGTTCGGTACTCGATTACCTCTAAGTAGAAAAAGAATCAACAAAATCAGTTAAGATTTATCCAACTTATGTAAGCGAACACTTTGGGCCCTAGTAGAAACTCAGCTTTAGGGTCCTGACTGAGTGCAATCAATCGGCAGAGATTTACTCGAGTTATATGCAAAAAACATGTAGAGCGCTAGCAGAAACTCGTTTTTAGTGCCCTAGCTATATCCTAGGGCCTAATCTCAAAAAAGTATCTTCAACTAATTGTTGGGCTTTCAGAGACCTGTCGATTAAAAAAACAATTATGAAAATCGGAAAAGATTTACTCGAGTTATGTACAAAAACACGTATGGCCCTAGCATAGACTCGTTTTTAGTGTGTAGTGCCCTAGCTAAGGTCAAAGGCTCAAAATCAAAAAAGTTTCTTCCATAAATTGTCGGCCATGCCCAGATCTTTCAAACAAAAAAAAAATATGAAAATCGGTTATGTACAAAAGACCAAAAACCACTTAAACGGCCCTAGCTCGGCGGATCTCTGGGGCCGACAGTGCCCAGATTCAATCCCATAAAAGATTTTTCGATTAAGTGCGTTTCAGTGAAAAAAAGTTTTTGGATATCGGTTGAGTCGCGGTGACGGACGGACATTTTCAGACCCGCACGAAGAACGAAGTTCTTCGAAAAGGGGTCTCATGCGTTTACCACGACGTTTGTAACCACCCTAATTTCGACCGGAGAGTAGGAGGGGAGCATCGATCATGGTCCTTAGATGACGAATCAGCAATAAAAAAATTGTCCGTCCGTCCGTCACCGCGATAACTTGAGTAAAACTCGAAGGATACATTTGTTTCAATCGTAATGAACTGATTAAAGTAGGACAAATTGAGGACATTTGTTTTTGCCTTCAAAGAATTTGAAACGAATAAAAAGAAAATTGTAATTTTGTATGAAATTATATATTGAACTTCTTTCCACTAGAGAATTACTAATTTGTTATTTCTGAAACAACCAACGTTTAGGACATATCAAGGACAAATTTTAAGCATTTTAGCAGTTTGATCAAAAAGGGGCTTCTGGTGGAGGATTTTAAAATCAATTTTTAGTACACGCTTATATCTCATGAACCGTGACGGGACAAAATCTAAAAGTGTGACGGACGCAAAAGGACATTTGAGGATATTTATCCTGGACGCTTGTTACAGATTCACCAGAAATTTTTTTTATTTTGTAACTACACTCTGCTAGCGCGCTAATTAGGCTAAAGTTCAGTTTACCTACCCACCTGAAGTGGGAAGATTTGATACCATAGGAAGATGTGGGGGCCTATCCTTATTCATAATCCAGGGTAATATCCGGCCGCTCGGCCAAGTGCACCAGATGGTGAGTGAAATTCGTGAATATCAATTTTTACTTTTTTGCTTGTAACTTCTACAATTTTTCTTCGACACAGTTGATATACATAACGAATAACTCAACATAGGTATACAGATGCAACCCAGATCGGACCGGACATGAGTGAAAATGGTCCGGTGTGGACAGCTGATGACATTACAACACGATTTAGGCCGCAGAAGACCATTTCTGGTCGACCCGGACCATTTTTTTTTGTGTCTAGAAGTAGATTTTCCTTATACAAAATGAATAAGAATGCATTGAGTGATAAAAGAATTGATTATCCTTGTACAAAAATTATAATTTATGAAAAAAAGCTTAACTTAATAGAGTTTTACGATACGTTTACCAAATTTTCTTATATCGCCATCATCGCCATCAAATGCTACGAATGCGAGTTATGGCGCTTTAAAAAATGTTAGGTAACCCACTAATGATCCCTTTCATGAAATGTTACGTAAGCGACTGATGATCCCTTTTACGAAATGTTACGCAAGCAACTGATGATCCCTTTTACGAACTACTACGAATGCAAATTATGTTGCGCTCTAAGAAATGTTAGGTAAGCGGCTGATGATCCCTTTATGAAATGTTACGTAAGCGATTGCCTTTTGCGAGATGCTACTTATGCGAATTATGTTGCGTTTTAAGCAATATATGTTGAAGTTTGTTGACACTTTTCTATAAAATAAATGTTTTCCTATCGGTGAAAAAACTTTTCTTTTTTTTATTACTTCTTCCATTAGCTTTCTTTACTTTAAAACATAACCAAAGACCCGTACGTATCAGGCAGGAAAATTTTACGTATATTATATCAGCTCTGTTATAGGCTGATACACTGATATCTAGTACATTTATAGGCTGATCTGCTGATATCTAGTACATTTTCAAGTTTAAACCAAAGAAACGTTAGTGAAAATGTACTAGATATCAGCATATCAGCCTATAACAGAGCTGATATAATATACGTAAAATTTTCCTCTAAGGGGGTGCAATACATTCATAATTTTCACGATGAAAATATGATGGTTTTAGTGGAGCTCGTTCACTCACTTCACTTCACTTCACTTCATTCATCTAATTTGGTCTGTGCATCCTTCCCATTTTTCTTTCCCATCCTCATCTTCCTGCACTCATGCACTTCTTACATCTCGACCACGAGACCCAACCTCTGCACTTGGTACCTTAGACTACAACTCGCAAGTCGACAAAATTCGTCAATTACTCAACTATGTAATTCACAATCTAATCAC
This sequence comes from Pseudolycoriella hygida, assembly GCA_029228625.1. Classification (NCBI taxonomy): domain Eukaryota; kingdom Metazoa; phylum Arthropoda; class Insecta; order Diptera; family Sciaridae; genus Pseudolycoriella; species Pseudolycoriella hygida. The sequence continues at coordinate 112,942,048 of CM055406.1, read as the reverse complement.
AGTTCCCCCCTCCCACACTCGTACAACTAATTCTGAAAGCAAAGAACCAAAAAGGTTTAAAATAAGCAAAGCAATTAAGCAAGCAAGAGCACTCATGATAGAGCCTATCATGGGACTCCGTTCAGGAGAAGTAAGCAAATTGCTTGAGACAGACGTACTGTTTCGTCGATCAAGGATTTTCTAAGCTTCTACACTTCAGTCAATGGCTAAAGCGAAGAAAATGACCGATACAGTATGAGAAAACACAGGTTGAATGCATCGTTTGCATTTTCTAGAAAATTTAGGATAATAATCCGAAATGGCCTTGTTTCATAAAGCTCTTTCGATTTGAAAGTTAATCAGAGCAAACAATAAGTAAATAATAATAATCAATCCTTCCTTCTTCCTTCTCTTTTAAAATTCCTTTCCACACACAACGTCCTTTCCACATTCAACCTTCAAAAACCTTCCCTTAAATCCCTTCCCACATCCAAACTCTAAATTTCGCACATGACATACATCACACTCGTTCTAAGGCTTCCAGAAAATTCCCAAACACCCACACCAAAAACTTTTAATTCAGATCAAAGTTTTTCAGCACTTTTCAGAAAACATTCACCAAAACAAAGTTTCATAATTTCTTAACTCACTCCAATTGTCCTCCTAATCAGTCTAAAATAAAGTTTTTCAGCATTTTCACTATAAGAAAAGTATTTTTTACCTTTCTTGTTAAGAAAATTCACTTCTCACTATATTAAGAACTACAAAAGAATTAGCGAACAATCACAACATTAATCACAAACAACAAGCGAACGATTTCTGAAATTTTGAATTTTATATTTTCCAATGCAATTCGATTTAATTCGATTTTATAATAAGGGATTGCAATACACTCATAATTTTCAAAAAATTTTATGCGATAATTTCTGTTCGTGCGATTGTCAGCATTTTCACTACACTCACTCACTCACAAAACTTTCTCCATTAATTGCCGTCCGTGCAATTTTAAGCATTTTCACTACGCTCGCTCACTCACTCACAAAAATTTTTATACAATAATTGCCGTCCGTGCAATTTTCATCATTTTCACTGCACTCACTTACTCACAAAACTTTTCATGCAATAATTGCCGTCCGTGCAATTTTCAGCATTTTCACTACGCTCACTCACTCACTCACAAGATTTTTCATGCAATAATTGCCGTCCGTGCAATTTTCATCATTTTCACTGCACTCACTTACTCACAAAACTTTTCATGCAATAATTGCCGTCAAACAAATAGATGTGGCAAAGTGACTCGAACGTACCTAAATATACAAATAAGCAAACAATCCAACGTTTTCTGTTCTTTTATAACTGTAAGAATTTCAAAGAACCAAAGAAATTACCCAAGGTAATGTCAAAGGCCCTACCGAAGTACGTCTCAGACCATTCAAATCTAGAAAAACTTATATCCAAGGACTAAGTCGCTTTTCCCTAAAACCCAGAAACACGTGTTATCTGAAATTTTATTGTCTACAACTGTGTCCTTGGAAGCTACTTTCTACCTCTCATAGTTCTGGAGATCTGGGTCATCCTGCCCAATTATGGAAGTGGCCATATACCAGGATTGGGCCATATTTCTCCAAAACCCTGAAACACGTGTTCGCTTAAATTTAATTCTCTATATCTTCGCCTTTGGAACCAACTTTCTAACTCTCATAGTTCTGGAGATCTGGGTCATCCTGCCCAATTATGGAAGTGGCCATATACCAGGATTGTGTCACATTTCCCCAAAACCCTGAAACACGTGTTCGCTTAAATTTAATTCTCTACAACTTTGCCTTTGAAAGTAAATCTCTGGGCAGAGAAATTTGATTTCGCCCATTCCATGGCTCCCAGTGCTCAGACCCCTGACCTGATTCCAACAAAAAAAATTCCCCAGTTTTATGGCATCAAATGTTTTCATTTGACACCAAATTGAGCAATTTCCGTGCTTTACTTGCTGAGATATTTGCGAAAAAGTTTTACCGACCCTCGAAAAACCATGTTTTTGGTCACTTCGTCGACCATATCTCCGGAACCACTTGATCGATTTTGCTCATCTTCGAACTTGAATCATGGGAGGCATGTACCTTTCAGGGTAAAAAAAGATTAGGCTGATCGGTTGAGCCGTTTGGAAAAAAAAGTGGAGACGGACGGACGGACGGACGGACGGACATTTTTTTTATTGCTGATTCGTCATCTCTAGACGATAATAGATGTATCCCCCCCCCCACTCCCACCTCGATCTACCCCATGTTACAATAAAATTGTTTGTAGTAAACGTATAGGACCTCTTGTACTTCGTACGGGTCCAATAAGGTGAAATTTCGGCCACATTACTTTCATAGCTAATTTTTAACTGTTTAGACACAAAAAAATGACCCGGGTTGATAACAAAATTAGCTAATTTTCCCTTTCACTAGAACCCAGGTGGAAAACAAAACAGGGGAATTTCCGCTTAAAAAAATGTCACTTGTTCCACTACGCTTGCACACATGAAGGAGCACTAATATGGGCGTCCAACCGTAACTTTTCAACTATAGTATAGATCGAGGGGTCACTCACTTCAATTTAGTCCGTTTAATCCATTTAGTCCATTTAATCCATTTAGTCCATTTAATCCATTTAATCCACAAAAAAATTTATAGTGTAACCAACAAATTTGGGCCGCACGCGTCAGAAACTAAACAATTAATTCCGAAAAATAAGATTCGGAGAAGTTTGAGGGTGTTTGTACACTCATGTGATTAAAAAGTATAAATTGGAATAAACTTGGAATAAATGTATTTAGTCCATTTAATCCATTTAATCCCATTTACACCAAATCCTCCTGAATGCGCTAAAAATTGTGATATTTCGTGTTTTTAAAGTTAGTAATGAGTTATGATCTTAAAATGTAGTCTTTTGAAGCGTTTTAGCAGATTTGGTAACAAATTAAATTTTTTGATTTATTCACTTTTTTAGTCCATTTAATCCAATTTTTAATCCATTTAATCCATTTAGTCCATTTAACACCATTTAGTCCATTTAATCTACAAATCTCAGAAGTGAGTCCCCCCTCGGTATAGATACCCTTATCACCCTAATCCTAGTGCTGATTTCCTCAAAAAAAAAAATCAAAACTGAACTTCGCTAACATTTTAATAACTCTAACGGATTATAGGACACATAATCCATATGGGCAGCGTTTGAGAGCTAACAACCGTAGCTTTCAACTCTGTCGAAGAAAAATTGTAGAAGTTACAAGCAAAAAAGTAAAAATTGATATTCACGAATTTCACTCACCATCTGGTGCACTTGGCCGAGCGGCCGAATATTACCCTGGATTATGAATAAGGATAGGCCCCCACCTCTTCCTATGGTATCAAATCTTCCCACTTCAGGTGGGTAGGTAAACTGAACTTTTGCCGCTAATTAGAGCAATCCTAATAGCTACAATGGTACATACATTCGCATAAAGCGGTCGACTCAATTTGTTTAATCGTTTCACCCTTTTCAATCAGATGAACAAAGGAAGATGTAACAGTAAAATCAGCCATTTCCTCGTGAACTCCAAATGAGTCAATCATATCGTTTTCATCTTCGTGAAGAATAAGACTTCTATTAGTTTGAAGAAATTTTGTTAATTGTTTGTTCGTAAAATATTTTTGTAGTTCCAAATAATGGAGAAGGAGTTAAAACTTTTAAACATTCTGAAAAATTTTCGGAATGTAGGAAATTGTAAGTGTCCAAAAGAAAGAAAAAACTTTGTTTCAAAACTTTCAGAGAAATTCTAATAATTTTTTTTTACTTTTTCCCATGTTAGTATCTGCAACAAGACGTGCTGATATTACATTCTCAGTAGCACGTGTTCGAAGGAATATGCGCAAAGGTCGTTACAGTAAGCGAGTTGGAGTTGGTGGTTGTGTGTATGCAGCCGCGGTGCTCGAATACCTCGTGGCCGAGTTGTTAGAACTTGCTGGAAATGAAGCTATACAAGATAAACGCGCTCGAATTACACCGCGTCATATTTTGTTCGCGATCCGAAAAGATGAAGAGCTTTTGCATGTAATGGACAAGGTGACGATTCCAGATGCAGGGGTTGTACCTAACATAGATCCAGCGTTGCTTAAAAAAGCAAAAAAAAAAACAGTACATACCCGTTAGTGTTTTTAGTGCTAAGTTATTTTAGTCTTAAGATTTGTGTTAATTTTTGTTACAAGTAAGTGACTCTCAAAAAAAGAAAATTCTGTAGATATTAAGTAGCAAAGTCGCAACAATAAAAATTTGTTACAGTCTCTGTTTGGATTTTATTCACCAACCGTAGAACATTAGTGGCTCTCTCGTTGATTCATTGTTCCGTTTATCCAATGAACGAATTTTCAGGAGGAAGTTAGTATGTACCACTCCCTTGATTTAACTGTTTCCGAGTCAGTAACAATGTATGTATTGAGGCTCAGAGCAGTAAATTGAGCTTTTTGTGTAGCACAAATAAATCTTTCGCTTCGTTTAACAATTCACTTAGTTGTGATGAAAAACTTCGAATTTCGCTTAAAGCGTTTCGGCCACAAAAGCTCAACTGATATCAGCCGAAAAAATATGGTGAAGATTTAAAATATCAACGAATGTGTGTGTACATTCCTTCGGGCTCAACCGTTACAGTTTATCAGAAATACATCACAGCATTTGAGAAAATTATTGAATCGCTGAACTTGGATAACTCCGAAGATTCAATCTGTGTCGTGGGTGATTTCAATCTCCCTGATGTGGATTGGATAAGTGAACCTTATGCTGAACATTTATCTGATTTACAACTAGACTATGGTGTCAATATCTTATACCCCACCAGTCTCGGTGAGGGAGTTAAATCTAACTTGATTCACTTGATGTTATCATCCGGATTATGCCAGCTAAATCATGTTCGTAATGCTAACGGGAAAATTTTGGATTTAGTGTTCTTAAGTGCTGGTGATGAAGCCGTAATAAGTTCTGCTGAGCCTATTAGTAACATTGACTCGTATCACTACCCGATTGAAATTAAAATTCCAATTACTATCAATGATATGGCAGAGAATGCTTCACACGACTCTGTAGAGTTCAATTTTAGCAAGCCAAATTTTGCCGAGCTAAACAACTATCTTCAATCTATTGATTGGCTCAACGTTCTTTCTGATGTCACTGATGTAAACGATAGGGTGGACAAATTCTACGATGTGTTGTTAACAGGTTTTAGGGACTTTGTTCCACTTAAGAGAAAGAAATTGACTAACCACCCACCTTGGTATTCTCGGCGTTTGATACGTCTCAAAAATCAGAAGCGTAATGCGAGGTCCAAGAAAGATGATAGTCCAGTATCTATGCTTAAATATTGTGCACTAAGATCTGAGTTTAAGAATCTGCAACGAACGCTTTACCATTTGTATCTCAAAGAGACAGAAAATAATTTGACCTCGGACCCGTCCAAGTTTTGGTCGTACGTCAATTCTAAGAGGAAAACATCCGGGTATCCGGCAAAGATGTTTTGGGGTACTGACGACTTGTTTGCCAACTTTTTCGAGAGTACCTACACATCTGATAATCCTTATGACATCGCGGGGAAAACTTTTAACGTTAAAAGGACTGTTGATATTGCTAAATTGGTTATATCTGAAGATACGGTTTTGAAGGCGTTGCGATGTATGGACACTAGCAAAGGTGATGGTGCCGATCACATTTCCCCTATTATTGTTAAAAACTGTGCCCATACATTGTCGGAACCTCTTCATTCTATTTTCAATTTATCTTTGTCCTCACGTGTCTTCCCCAGTCGTTGGAAGGTCTCGTATGTGAAACCTATCATGGGCGCGCGGTAGCGATGCGCCCGTGACGCAAGTCCCCATACGAACAAAAAATTCGGAAAAATTTTTTTCGTAGACTTCGGAACCATATATACAGCTAAGTTTTGACTTCCCCCCCCCCCTTGCGAATTCCCCCTGGATTCTACGGAAAATTCTAAGGCGAAATGTCTTTTCACTCATTAAAATCGGTTCGGTGGATCCGAAGATACGACCTTTAGAAAATGATTATTTCCTATACAAAAAGGGCTGTTTCATAGAAGCCAAAGTTAATGCAAACATCCTACGTTAGTTAGTTAGTTAGTGGGTTAGTTAGTTAGTTCCAGAGCCATTTGTATTAAAACCGACTTTTTTGGCTCGTGCTCGAAAACGGCTCGATAACTTTTCTTGAAATTTTGCAGGGACCTTCGGGTGGGCATTCTACGTCATATGAAATTTAAAAAAAGGGGGGGGGGGGGTACCGGCCTCGTTTGGGCGCCAGGGCTCTTAGAAGGCGCCATATAAAGCCCAAACGTATGTGTTTGTGTGTGTAGTGTGTATGATAGCACATTTTGTATGAGGCAATGGTTGTGTGTTCGAGATAGAGGTTTGGTGTCAAAGGGAAACTTGTTGGTTTGGGTGTGTAGTGCATCAGGGTGACCGCCGAAATGGCGGAAAATAGGCGGGGACCCAAAAAAAAACTTTGGATATGTTGTAGAGGAAGTCGAGGGGATCATTTTCGCCCATGGAAGTAGTAGCCGCCACGCTTCGGTTTGGCGGCGGCGACGGCTCAAAAAAAAAACTTTTGATATGTTGTAGAGGAAGTTGAGGGGATCATTTTCGCCCATTGAAGTGTGGTAGTGGCCTAGATAGGTGTATGAAATATTACTTAACGATCAACGTAAATAAGATATGAAAACACAACCTTATTTTGATTAAAGATGGAAGTGCCATGCAAACATAAATTATTATTGGTAAACTTATAACATTGTAATATGATATCCGCATATTAATGAAAATGTATTTAAGAAGACTGATTTATAATAATAAAGTTAGAACTTTACTAGACTTCGGTCTGTTATCTACTCAACACCGGAATGCAACACCCATTGTATTCCCACAGAAGTAGTAGCCGCCACGCCTCGGTTTGGCGGCGGCGGCGGCTCAAAAAGAAACTTTTGATATGTTGTAGAGGAAGTTGAGGGGATCATTTTCGCCCATGGAAGTAGTAGCCGCCGCGCTTCGGTTCGGCTGCAGTGGCGGCTCAAAATAATGCGAAACATTATAATCACAACGAAAACCCTTTTTGAAAGGGAAACGTGACGCAAGTCCTCGTCCCTTCTTCCAAAACAACTGATATCAACTTTTGTGACGCTTCCAGCTTCGGAACGCAAAAAAATTCTTTTGAAATTTTTTCATTTTTGATTAAAAAAATGCGTCACAAATGCCCGACCCACCAATGTAATAATTTTTCTACGCTTTCAGCTTTCATACGCAGAAATTTGATTTCCTGTACAAAAATATGCCATACATCCCATAAAGTCAAATTTTTGCATTGTGAAAGCTGAAAGAACAGAAAAACTATAACACTGGGGAGTCCGGCATTTGTGACGCATTTTTTAATCAAAAATGAAAAAATTTCAAAAGAATTTTTTTGCGTTCCGAAGCTGGAAGCGTCACAAAAGTTGATATCAGTTGTTTTGGAAGAAGGGACGAGGACTTGCGTCACGTTTCCCTTTTAAAAAGGGTTTTCGTTGTGATCTTCAAATCAGGTTCGCGCAATGATGTTGAAAATTACCGTGAAGTAGCCATCTTGCCGACTTTCGGAAAGCTATTTGAATCAATAGTTTGTGATTTTTTGACTATAAGATTCAAAGGTAAGGTCTCTGTTAAACAACATGGTTTTCTTAAGGGACGATCGACATCTACTAATTTGGTAGAGTTCACCAGTCACGCCATTAATGTCGTTGAGTCCAAGTCACAACTAGATACTGTATACACCGACAAAGCTTTCGATAGAGTACGTCACAACATAGTCCTTAAAAAGTTGAACAGAATGGGAATGCACTCTGATATGCTTGGATGGTTAGAATCGTATCTACTTGGAAGAGAGCAATACGTGAAGGTTCTGGGATGGAAATCTCGTTCGTTTTCGGTCGGATCAGGAGTTCCGCAAGGAAGCCATTTAGGCTCTCTCCTTTTTTTGCTCTTCATCGACGACGTGACTAAGGTTTTCAAATCTTCAAGATGTTTGCTTTACGCCGACGACCTCAAGCTTTTCAAAAGAATTCAAACTGTCTTAGACGCGAATGCATTACAACGTGACCTGAATGCCCTTTTTAAGTGGTGCGAGTACAACTGCCTAGATTTGAACGTTGGAAAGTGCTCGGTGATATCGTTTTATCATATCAAAAATCCCATTTACGGTTACACAATTGACAATACACCTTTGAATCGTGTCAAACGGATCCGTGATCTTGGCGTTTATTTTGATGAGAACATGAGCTTCAGCTATCACATTGATTCCATCGTTTCTAAAGCTTTTGCCGTGTTAGGTTTCTTGAAGCGTATTTGTTACGAATTTCGTGATGTTCGATCACTCAAAAGCATATACTTCGCGCTCACGTTAGGTCACATTTAGAATATGCTGCCATGCTTTGGTTCCCTTACTGCGCCACACACAGAGCAAAAATTGAATCTGTTCAGAAACAGTTTGTGATTCATGCTCTACGTAGGTCGGTTAAAAGGGATTCCAACTATCGGCTACCACCTTACGTAAGCAGATGCCACACTTTAGGTATTGAAACGCTTGCTAGAAGACGTATTAATCATTGCGTCTTCTTCGCCTACGATATTTTGCATGGACACGTAGATTCACCGAGTCTTAGAGACTTGTTCGTTATTGACGCTCCTGAGAGAGTGCTGCGGTATCCTGACTATCTCATGATAAAAAAACATCGCACAGCGTATGGCTATTACGAACCCGTTAACAACATATCCATCGAGTTCAACAGGTTTACTTCATTGCTTGACAATTCATCTTCCAGGGGCGTTTTTCGTAAGCGGGTCCGACTCTCATCAAATTCACATTCAGCTCTCATCGAGTCTCAGCTGTGACTTGGTTTCTGACGGATTCGAGCATTCTCTAGACTCACTTTTCCTATTCGCACAATTTGTTTTTTTTTTTTTAAGTTGTTGGTTTTTGTCGCTAGCCACATTTCAGCTTTTGATTCTTATTAATTTCATAGTTCTATTTTCATTCATCTAAATCTCGAATAAGCTATTTGATTTTCACCCACTCATTCACTCACTAATTCACTTTCACACTCACTCATTTCACTTGCTTAAATCTCATCTCAACTCTATTAACTCTATTGTTATTCATTCCCCTTTCGACTAATATTCATTTAACTCTCACAGACTCATTCATTCTCACTCTCACTCACTCACTCATTCACTCATTTCACATATTCAGTTTTCATCATTTATCAGTTGGTTGTATAAGCTGTTGATAATAATAATAAAAAAAAAGGAATCCACAGCGTAAATGTTTCCAAATGTTTGGAAACGTTGGGGGACGGGTTGCAGAAAACAAAAGATAATAGACAGGAGAAGAGGGGGGAGGGTAAGAGTGTCTAAAAGAGCTAAAAAATACAGACGTCATTAGTGGATGCTCCCTCTAAAATGCTATATAGAATTCATCAAATATGGCCTCGTGAATAAGAGCCTGCTGTTAAAACGTAGAAAGCTCTGCTCCCTGTACAGGGTTCCGGCGTAACGTTATAAATAATCCGTTATTCAGTATAACGCTATAATTGTAACGTTATTTTCAGAACCAAAAATTTAAAGTTACCTAAGGGGCAGTTCATAAATTACGTAACGCTAAAATTTGCATTTTCTTAATCCCCCGCCCCTTTAACATTTATTTGTTCATGCTTGACAAAATTTGGTTCGAACCTTAACTCTTGTCTCATACC
>CM055406.1:112918450-112931776 GCA_029228625.1 Pseudolycoriella hygida | reverse complement strand
CTCTTGCGTTACGTAATTTATGAACGACCGCTAACGCTACGTTGCTTTTGAGAAAACGTTATTGAAAAACGAAATTGTTCTCGTTATGAAGCGTAACGTTACAAGGTTATCTTATGTAACGTTAGGCCATTCATAAAGTGCGTACGCTTATATGATGGGAGGAGTTTTGCAAAAGCGTACTGCTATACATCCTAATCTATCAAAACAGACGTGCTGGGGATCTAAAAATAGTATTTTTGAGCGTGTGTACTCTATGAATTATACCTTAAACGAATTTTGCTAACGTTACGGAACCATGCCCTAGACCATCGTTCCTACGAGCATTTAATACACCCTGCCTCGCACCCTGCAGACGGACAGCCGTTAAGTGTGGCCAAAAAAATCGTCAGCATTTTTTTCACCGAATTCTATAAGTAGACAAATCGCTTTTTAGACCCGTACGAAGAACGCAGTGCGTTTTCCAAGACGTTTGTAATGAGTCGAATTTCGACCCGGGAGTAGGGGGAAGCACCGATCATGGTCCTTCGATATCCGCCCGCCAACACGATAACTCGAGTAAAACTAAAGCGATTTTCAAAAACTTCTTTTTCCCTGAAAGGTAATCGATTGGGATTATGGGATTGAATCTGGGCACTAGACCTGTCCAAAATTATATAGAAAAATTAAGTTGTCGAAAAGTTTTAGGCTTAGCCCGGAAAACGGTGCCTGAGAAAAATTTTCTATGGGGCCGATGCTCGAAAAAGCGATTTAGGGAGTGCTCAAATCGAAAAACTGAAAAAAATCGTCGAAAATGGAGTAAATTTCAGATTTGTCCACCTTAGACAAATTTAATGTTCCAGATCAATCTTGAAAGCGAATGTTAAGGCAAGTTTGATTATCTTAGATCAAAACCGTCCAGAAAAGACGATGAACATGTCTATGGGGTCGCTTAGGCTCCCAGCAGCTGTGGAGTCTCACTCAAAGGGAAGATCTGGATAACCGTGCGAAGGTTAGAGTTCAAAAATCGCCAAAATGGTCGAAAAGTTGCAAAAATCGGCACACTGAAATCGCTTCCAAAAATCCAATTCTCCATCAAAATTCTCATGTGGGGTGTCGTTAGACAGGTAATGGACATGGCTGTCCAGTTAAACAATCTAAGATCCGATCTGTTTGATTTTGTGGCAGTTGGTGATCGAAAACCCACCAAAATGGCCAAAAAAGCCTGTTTTGCGAGTTCGCGACCTTTAGAACACTTTCGAAAAATTCCAAAAAAATATTTTTCTAAGTTTCACAAATATTAGAAATTTTTCAGAAGGGAAAACCTGTCGAAATCGAAAGGTCTTGAAATTTTTTACATCTCTACACCTAGAGCCACCATTTTGGGATATTTTGTAGTCCTACCCTAGGCCAACATTTCCCTTATATAAGCAATGAGATAGCTACGCAGAAATTTTCCAACGGGCTCCGACACTGCCGGCCATCACCTTGGCCTTTGAATGAGACTCCACAGCTGCTGGGAGCCTAAGCGACCCCATAGACATGTTCATCGTCTTTTCTGGACCGTTTTGATCTAAGATAATCAAACTTGCCTTAACATTCGCTTTCAAGATCGATCTGGAACATTAAATTTGTCTAAGGTGGACAAATCTGAAATTTACTCCATTTTCGACGATTTTTTTCAGTTTTTCGATTTGAGCACTCCCTAAATCGCTTTTTTGAGCATCGGCCCCATAGAAACTTTTTCTCAGGGTAACATTTGGCACCGTTTTCCGGGCTAAGCCTACAACTTTTCGACAACTTAGGATTTTGGACAGGTCTACTGGGCACTGTCGGCCCAAGAGCCGCCGAGCTAGGGCCGTTTAAGTGGTTTTTGGTCTTTTGTACATAACTCGAGTAAATCTTTTCTGATTTTCGTAAAAAAAAAATTTTGTTTGAAAGATCTTGGCATCGCCGTCAATTTATAAAAGAAAATTTTGCCTGTGTTTAGGCCTCAAGTGGTAGGTCGGCCCTAACCAAAAAAAATTTTGTTGCTATGTTTGAGAGCAAATTGAAGTAAACATTTTTGACCATGAATGTATGTGTCTGAGGCCTCTACTTAGTCTACTTAGGTCGATCCTCAGGTCAACTCTAGACAAAAAAATGGTTTTTTGCTATGTTGTGGAGAAAACTGAGAGAAAAGCTTTTGTCTATGGAAGTATTTGTACGGCGCGGCGTCTCTCCTGAGGGCTCTAGGCCGTACTAAGGTTGGCCCTAGCCCAAAAAATGGTTTTTTGCTATGTTGTAGAGAATATTGTTCACCTCAATTTTCGTCTATTTGGGGATGAATTTTGTGCTTTCGTAAGGGTTTTTTACACTGTTGTTGCTACGGACGGGTTTTTCAATATTGCCCTATCGGCAATTTCCAATACAATTTAATGTGGACGTAAGGCAATATTTACTCAAATACGTTCTAGTCTTTTCGTAAGATCAACTCTGTTTGCCGCATCTATTCTGATACGTACGGGTCCCTTCATATGTTATACGCTACATTTTGGAAAAAGAAGACGATCCTGTGATGCATTTCGTATTGAAATTTTGACAAGAGCTGCCATGCCGTAACTTTACTGCCCCAAACCCTGATAGAGGATGTGCCTCTTAGGCCAAACAATGACCGCTGCCTCAAGAAAGGCTTTAATTTTTATTTACACAAAATATATAAATGCCTAGTATTTGGGATATAATTCCCCACAATTCCAAAAAATTCTCAATTTTTTTTTTGAATTATAGAGAATTTTTTGGTAATTCTAGAGAATTTCTTGAGAATTTCAGTGTTTTGATTGATTTATCGGCTCTACAGTCAGTTATGGGGCCTTGGCCTGGTCGAGAACTTTCATGCACTCCGTACTATCTCGTGCTACACGTTTCAAGTTTTTTATTTCCCAAATATTAGGCCCTGATACCATCTGTGTAAAAAATATTTTTTTGGATGACAAGGGGCGAAAGTAGCCTGATACCACCTGTGGAAAAAATATTTTTTTGAGGCCGAAAATGACGGCATTTTTCTTGGTTTCGCCCCTTTGCATGTAAAATTGTATGTGCACCTGCTTTAGACGATTGTTTTTTGGCACTTTCCCCTTCATTCAGTCTACAACTTGCGATAAAAACAATCATCCAAAATAGGTACACAAATAACTATTTGGCGTTTTTTCTCACTTCGGCGATTTCTTTTACTGATTTTTTTGTTTTGGCGATTTCACTTTGCACGGAAATCTTAAAAAGGGTGTTCGTTGAAGGTGGTGTTCCCCACCAGCGTTTTCTGACTATTGAGAATCAGAATATCCACAATGGTAAATGTTTTTATACTCACCACGTTAAAATCTTATATTCACCATCCTGCATTTTCTTGTGCAGACAATCGTCATGTCACAGCACCGAGATATCACAACTCATGACAACATCTTGCGTCGTAATGACTTACCTCACATCTGTCCGAAACAAAAACTGTGTGCATTATCGCTGTAGGTATGTATATTAACTTGAGACCGTTAGTGGTCACCGTCGAGTTGTGTTGTGTTTCAGTTGTAGAAAACCGAAAATAAAACAGCACGGCGAACAATCAGGATTCGAAAAATATTCGTTTTGTTTTATTGTTGTGCAGCTCTTCTGTTTTCGTTGTCTCTCTTAAACTCTTTTAAATTGGACAATTAAACCGAATAGGAGGCATAAAGGTTTAAGTGCAATGAGGACAAAGAGTGACGTTTTTTTTACAGGCTGCGCCAATGAGAGCAGTCTTTTTTCGCTTTAAATAAATAATTAAAAATTTACATCTAAGAGGTTCTCTCGTTAGGGATCTGAGATCTGCTAATGTTTCGCTTTAACATGTACAGTGCCCCTATTTTCAATATTCGAAATTTGAACTCAAGAGAAATTTCCATACGACGACGCATGACAATTTGGTGAAAGTCATTTTTCAATTACTGAATTTTGATACTTGGAGGAGTTTCTAGTAAATGTCGAATTTTACTTGAAATTTTCTCGTTCTATCGAGTTGAAATGTCACAAGGGACGAAAAATAGTGTGCTTGATGTAAGTTTACATACTTTGACATAAGCCGATGTCGCACTGAACCCAAGGATTTTAACTTAACATTGTTTTATGCCGCCAAGTAGCAGGGCGTCACTTCATTGTTAAAATGTCAACGGTTGCGAATCAACGCTAATCTCACATGTATAAAGTGGTCTTTGTTCTCAATTTTTAAGGAAAAACTGCCGTCATAAGGAAAACAGACTTAGAGAAAGTCAGCGAGCAGTATCACACAATTTTGCCGAAAAAAGCAACAAAATTAAACGAAACATTCGCCGGTAATATTTTGTTCAATTTTGTCGCTTTTTTGTTTTTTTTTCAGCGAATTTCAATGAAAATCTTTGCTGATTTTATCTAAGTTTTTTTTCCTTATTACGCCAGAAAAGCGTATTGAATAGAATTTGTTACGTTGAGTGCTATGAAGTTAGCTGCAATTCTGACGTTTCTATTGGGTTATGATTTACCTTCCAATACAAAAATTATGAATGTCCAATAAAAATAATAAATGTCCAATAAAAAAATAATTTTTGTCCAATAAAAATATTAAATGATCTATAAAAAATACATTTTCCTTTTACAAAATGATTTTATTTCTTTATTGGACATTTCATATTTTTATTGGACAAAAATTATTTTTTTATTGGACATTTATTATTATTATTGGACAAAATCATTTTTTCTATTGGAAGGTTTAATACGATCCGTTTCTATTCAATTCTTTTGTTCCGAAAATTGAGAAAATTGCTGCCGTACAATGTATAAAAAACTTAGCGAGGAGAATTTGTGAGAGAAAATATATGAAAATTTCTCATCTGATAGCGTCGCTAAGCTTTTTATGCTTTCTAGGGCAGATTGACATACAATACTGCCCTACAACGCATGAAAATTTAGCGACGTCATAAGATATTTTCTATTACAAATTCCCTTCGTTAAGTTTTTTATGCGTTGTACAGCATAATACGCGTGAAGTTAGCGTCGATTCGGAAAGTAGACATTGATATTGAATGACTCGATAAACTTCGTTGGACACAGTGCAGCAACGTTAGGCTCGCTAGCTAATTTTTCTAGCGACGCTAAAACAAGAATCGAAAAATATAAGCGACGTTAACGCTAGAATCGAAAAATATTAGCGACGCTAGTCAATAGTAGCGAAGCTTTTCAAAAACCAGCGCGCCAATGGTACAAAGTTTTTATTACATTGAAAGAATTAAAAAAATAAGAAAATTTCAGCAGAAAATCGTCTGACCGAAAAATAAATATATTCAGAAAAGCTGAACAATCTTTCACTGCTACACAGTACAACTGTGCTGTACTTTACGATTTCTCACATCGGAACTCTGTATTTATGTATTTGCCGAAGTCACAGTCAACGTGCCATTACGTGGATTTTCACTTAAGTCGTCGTCGTTGAAAAAGTTCATCCCCATTTGACTGTGTACTTTCGTCTAACAAAATTTTGGCATGCTGTGTAGTTTAGGCGTAGATAGATAGATAGTTAAGGTTCGAGTCTGGCCCACTTAGCCCAGGCTTACCCAGAATCTTCCACCTAATCAGTCTGTATCTGGGGCAAAAACTGACCACATGATGGCCTGTTTCTTCACCCCTACCACAGATACACATAGGACTGTCTGCATCTACATAGCCGATATTGACTGCTTGCATCTCAGATACCTGAGATGCAATATTAGATGCAAACGAGTATACTCGTAGTGGCACTGAGTGAGTTACAGAGATGCTTGTTGAGCCCACAGTGATCTGTTATAGCTTCAACCACTCTTTTGTTATCCCACCTACTCAGTTCCAATAAAGCTTTGCCAATCTTAATCAAAGGTGCGAGACAGAAGAATTTGGTGTGTTTTCCAGCTTCATGCATCATACTGTTTCCAGCGTTTTGTGTGTTCAACCCGCAACCACTCTTTCACAATGTTTTTCCTCGTTGTTTTCGTGATGCCGAGTAGCGGCTCTGCTCCAGTGAATCTATTAGCTGTTCCAATACTGGCCAGCTCATCTGCAATATCATTTCAATAGATGCCACTATGACTCGGAACCCACACTACCATCACCTGGTTGGTCTCACCCAAACGGTTGAGAGCATTTTTGCAGTCGAACACAGTTTTAGACAAAACGCAGGGAGAGCTCACCGCTTGTATTGCGGATTGACTGTCAGAGCAGATGATAATATTTTTACCGGAGAGGCTTCAGCGCAGATAAGTTTCGGTCTGAAAGACCGTGGCATGCTCTCCTGTCGAGATACTCTTCTCCAGATATAATGATTCGCAGAAGTAGCCTGCCCCCGATAGACCATTTCTTCTGGATCCGTCCGTAAAGCATATAGCGGGTCGTGGACGAGCGTGACGCTACTGAAAATACTCTCCCCCCCCCCCCTTCAGGTATGATCCAGTCGAAACTATCTTCAAACATAAACTCCGGTTTCATTTGGTGGCTAGGCATTAGCAAATGCGATGAGTTATGAGATTGGTGATTGCCGCGTGACCTCCGCTGGTCCTTTGAGACCACCATCCGCTGCACATAACATCTACCGAGCCGTTAAATGCTACGGATTTTACAAATAAGTTTAGGGGTGGAAGGGCAAGCAAGGTCTCCAAAGACATGGACGCCGTCGAGAGCTTTTCACGCCAGTCATACCTAGACATGCTAACCCCTTTTGACTGCGTACTTTCATCTAACAGAATTTTTGGGATGCTGTGTAGTTTAGGCGTAACCCAATTCTAGAAGTGATCATATCCCAGGATTGTGGCATTTTTACCCAAAACCCTGATGGAAGCAACTGGAACCAAGTTTCTACCTCATCATCAGATATGGTCATCCCTCCCAATTCTAGAAGTGGTCATATCTCAGGATTGGGGCATTTTTACACAAAATCCTGAGACACATGTACCCTAAAATTACATTCTCTACAACTTTGCCTTTGACAGTGAATCTCCATATTGCATAGTTAAGGAAATAAACACGAAAAACTGTTTTCGTATAATGCCAAGAAACTCAATTTCGTCGATTCCATTGGTCCCGATTCCCACAAAAATTTTTTCCCAATTTTCCGACATCAAATCATTTCATTTGACACCAACCCTCGAAAAACCATGTTTTTGGTCACTTCCTCGACCATATCTCCGGAACCACTTGATCGATTTTGCTCATCTTCGAATCATGGGAGGCATATATCTTTCAGGGAAAAAAAGTTTAGGGTGATCGGTTGAGCTGTTCGGAAAAAAAAGTGGAGACGGACGGACGGACGGACATTTTTTTATTGTTGATTCGTCATATTTAGACGATAATAAATGCAAGCCCAAAAATTTTACACAGCCATAGTTATTCCTAGATTATTCTATGCTGCAATTAATTTGGTGGCCACGGTGTAGTCTAAAAACAGCTAAGATGCAGCTGTCCAAAATTCAACGCCTAGCTTTAGTAGGAGTCACAGGTGTCATGCGCACGGCCCCCACAGCAGCCCTAGAGGTTTTACTACATATTCCGCCTCTGCATATTCACATCGAAGCAGTCGCAAAGTCCACCGCACTTAGGTTTAAACTCTCAAACTATTTGCGGATATCTAACACCGGGCACGCCAAAATTTGGAACTTGATGGTGAAATCTAATCCGGAATTTGAAATGCCTAGTGACATGATGAAACTGGTGTACAAATTTGATAAAGCTTTTAGAGTTAGCATCCCATCATGGCACGACTGAGAGAGTCGCTCAACCAGTCCACAAAGAAGGTGAAATAAATTGGTATTCTGACGGCTCTCGCCTGGGTGACGGCTCAGGGGCAGAATATTGCTGCTTATAGATGAATATAGAAAAATCTTTGTCACTAGGGAAATGGGTAACTGTGTCTCTTACAGAAATAACGGGCATTCAAGGATGTTGTGAACTAATTCTCTCAGAAGGTCAAAGTGGGCATATAATAAATATCTACGCAGACAGCCAATCATCACTTAAGGCATTAGATAGCCATAGATTCTCATCCTCATCAGCTCTGAAGTGTAGAGATTCCCTTCAGCTCATTGCAGCCCGAAATCAAGTGAACTTAATCTGGATTCCTAGCCATAGCGGCTTCATGGGAAAGGAGATTGCAGATAGACTGGCCCGTGAGGCGTTTATTATTGTAGGCCCGGAGCCGGGAGTTGGAGTCCCAATCGCAACGTTTCAAAGCTGGATTGACGAATGGAAATTTGTCTCCTTCGCGAGTTATTGGAAATCGATAGGATACTCGAGACAGGCCAAGGCATGTATCCTCTTGAGCAAGGCCAGATCGAAAGAAGCTCTATCTCTAAGTAACAAGGACTTGAATCGAGTCGTAGGGATTTTAACAGGACACTGTCAGCTTAGGGCCCATCTCCACATTATGGGAATCGTCGAAAACCCGAGCTGTGAACAATGTGGCGATCCTGAAACTGCCGAGAACTTTCTAT
The DNA here is from genome assembly GCA_029228625.1 of Pseudolycoriella hygida. NCBI lineage: Eukaryota > Metazoa > Arthropoda > Insecta > Diptera > Sciaridae > Pseudolycoriella > Pseudolycoriella hygida. Next base: position 112,923,302 of record CM055406.1, on the reverse strand, counting down.
GTTAATGCCCGGCTTACATTATGAAGAGTGCCAAGTATTTTGGCTCATATACTGTTAAGTATGAGCACATGGAGTGCATTTCTCCTAAATTAGTGCTGGAGTACCTCAATGCCACTCAGAGGTTATAACTGCTCGTAACTATCAAGAAATTGTCAACAACAATTCGTAATCAACAGAAAACATTCGTGGGTAAGCTCGACAGAACTTAACATTCTCAACAAAGGTAACGCTCCGACATTTGTGACGAAAGTCCGAGAGGAAGTGATTGATATCACGGTATCCTTTCCAGAATTGAGCGATCACATCTCAGGCTGGCATGTGTCACCGCACTGGACAGCCTCAGATCGCAGGTGGCTGCAATTTGATCTTGTATCTGACAAAGTTGAACCCAAAATGTACCGAGACCCGAGCAAGACAGAAAGGGATAAGTTTCTAGAAAAGCTTACAGGGAATCGGCACAGAAGGGATCTACAACTCAAGACACAAGAGGAGATAGAAGAGGCGTTGAAAGGATTAGAAAGTCAACTTTTCGATGCCTTTGAATCTGCATGTCCGTTGAGGAGGATTTACTTGAAAAATAGCCCATTCTAGTCGAAAAGACTGGAAAAGCTACGGAAAGAAGTACGTCGTCTATTCAACAAGGCAAGGCACAAAAAGGCGATCAAGATTGGCAAAATTATAAACTTGCTTGCAAGGAATTTAAGAGTACGCTAAGAGCCGCGAAGAGGAGGTAATGGCTGAAGTTTATTGACGAAGTCAAAGAATTGAGAGCCACAGCCAAACTCAACAAAGCTCTAGCGAAGGACCCGATATACCCAGAAATGTTGCGAAAAGAGGACGGGGCGTACACTAAATCGAATGATGAAGTGGTGAAAGTTCTCATGGAAGCACATTTCCCAGGGACGAAACCCATGGAGGTGAGTGAGCCACAACCGATTGGAACCTGGCGGAAAAGATAGTCACTAATAGGAGGCTAGAATGGGCTATTAACACATTTAAGCCATTTAAGTCGCCCGGAAGTGATGGTGTGTACCCGATCGTGATGCAGAAAGCATCAGGGGTGATAATGAGGCCTTTAAAAAGGATTTGCAAGCAGTCCTAGCTATGGGATATATTCCTGAGTCGTGGAGAAGAGTTATAGTGAAGTTTATACCGAGGTTATACCAGGTTCGTATAGACCGATAAGCCTTGCTTCTTTCGTGCTAAAGACGCTAGAAAGAATGAGTGACAGTTACATAAGAGACGTTGTTCTAAGGCTTAAGCCCCTGCATGCGAACCAACACGCCTATCAGGCAGACAAATCAGTTGATTCGGCTCTCCATCAAGTTGTCTTCAACGTGGAGAGGTCAATGGAATTTAGACAAAGTACTCTGGCTACGTTTCTAGACCTGGAAGGAGCTTTCAACAAAGTTACTTTCAGGGCCATTAATGCTGCTTTGAGGAAGTTCGGTTTGGAAAGGACACTGATAAGGCGGATAATGGCGATGCTGAGCAACAGAATTTTGTTTATAGACTTGTTCGGTGCTCACAGGAGCGGAATAGTTGACAGAGGTTGTCCGCAAGGAGGAGTTCTTCCGCCGATACTCTGGAATATGGCTGTGGACGATTTGCTCACGAAGCTAAACGAGTCAGGATACTTAGCAGTTGGCTACGCTGACGATATACCTATCCTGATCTCGGGAGCATTCGAGGGCGTATTGAGTTCGTTGATGAGTAGAGGTTTTCGCATAGTAGAAGGGTGTTGCAATGAATCAGGGCTATCCGTTAATCCGGAAAAGACCGGGCTTATTCTCTTCTCAAAGAAGCGAAAGTTGGAAGCACTACGTATGCCAATGCTCTTTGGGACTTTCCTAAAATTGACTAACAAGGTCAAGTATCTTGGGGTCATTCTTGACAGTAAACTAGACTGGAAAGATCACATTGAGGAAAGGACCAAAAAAGCATTGAGGGTGTTTTGGCAGTGTCGCACCACGTTTGGTAAAAAGTGGGGCCTCAGGTCATCAGTTATGTATTGGATGTTTAGAGCCATAGTGAGGCCTATACTGATCTACGGCTGTATGGTTTGGGCACCGCAAACGAGGCTGGGTGTAGGGTGTAAAAAGACTGATAGCATTCAGCGTTTAGCGTGTCTAAGCATAACAGGAGTAATGACCTCAACGCCCACAGCAGCTTTGGAAATTCTCCTGTCACTGCCGCCGCTAGACCTGTTCGTGAAACAAGATCTGAGATGGCAGTGTACAGGCTGTACAGGAGAGGAATCTGGATTGCAGAAGGTCGAAATTTTGGCCACGCAAAGATTTTAGAGGACCTGAAGAATGAATTCAGGGAAATAAGCATGCCCGAAGACAGCATGCAAGCAAAGTTCTGTTTTGAAAGAAATTTTGAAACAAACGTGCTGAAAAGGTCTGATTGGGAAGGAGAAAAGCCTCCGATAGAAGCAGACGTGACTGTCTACACAGATGGATCAAAGACGAACGAAGGAACAGCGGCTGGAGTATATTCGGAGGAGTTGGATTACAACATATCCATACCTCTGGGCGTATTCGCTACTGTCTTTCAATCTGAGATCTTCGCCATATGTGAAGGCTCCCGTGAGATGATACGCGAAGGCGAATCAGCCATCGGATCGCTGTCATCAGTTAAGCTCTCGTCGAAGGTAGTCCTTGAGTGCTCAGAGATGGTGGAAGCCTTATCAAGAGACAACAGAGTCATATTGGCTTGGGTTCCAGGACATTCTGGAGTGCCAGGGAACGAAAGAGCGGACGAGTTAGCCAGGAGAGGGAGTGAGTCGAAATTCATCGGGCCTGAACCGGCTGTAGCAATACACGCGGGTTTGGTAAGGCTTATAGTGAAAAAAGTGGACGGAAGAATGCCATCAGAAGAAGTGGGATGCACTGACGACATGTTGGCAATCAAAAGAATTTGCGGTGAGCTGTAACGCTAAAAACACCCCAAATTTCTTTTGAGTCTTGCTAGAGTCAAGTTGCGCGACCTGGTGGGTATTCTCACGGGCCACAATAAGTTGAACTGTCACCTCAAGAAGATGGGGATAGTTGGTAGCCCGAGCTGTAGAGGCTGCGGGTGGGAACCGGAGACGGCTAGGCATTTTGTGTGCGCATGTTCAGCTCTGGTGAATCTGAGGACGAAGCACTTAGGAGATTTTTACTTAACTCCCGAAGAGCAATCGAAAATAGATTTGGCTAAATTGATCTCGTTTATTATAGGAAGCGAGTGGCTGACCGAGCCCGAAAGGAGAACATGAAAACGTAAAAGAAGTCGTAGCACAATGGGCCCAACGAGGAAAGGCCTCAGTGTTTTGTAAATAATGTATTTTATGACAAAATTGTAGCAATTTTTGCCCGAAAGAGACTATTTGCACATTGTGCAAATAGTTTCTTCTATATATTGTTGGCTATCTACACTGTGTGCAAATAGCCTACAATATGTAGAAGAGACTATTTGCACAATGTGCAAATAGCCAACGATATATAGAAGAGACTATTTGCACACGTAGACGTAGTACTAATTCTAGTTTCCTTACCCAAAAACTTTTTCTGACTTTTTGTGAAAGGAAAACTTCCTTACCTTTGTTACCTACCTAGCTTTTATAGCACTTTTTCGTGACATTTCGTAAAAGGAAAAGTTCCCTAGCTTCGTTAGCCAACTAGCTTTTCGTGACGTTTCATTAAAGCGCAAATTTCCTAGTTTCGTAGGCCACCTACTTTTCTCGACATTTCGTAAAAGGAAAAGTTTCCCAACTTTGTTAGTCACCTAGTTTTTGTGATATTTTGTAAAAGTAAAAGTTCCCTAGCTTCGTTAGCCAACTAGCTTTTCGTGACGTTTCATTAAAGCGCAAATTCCATAGTTTCGTAGGCCACGTAGAGATCTCGACATTTCGTAAAAGGAAAAGTTTTCCAACTTTGTTAGCCACCTAGTTTTTGTGTTATTTTGTAACAGTAAAAGTTCCCTAGCTTCGTTAGCCAACTAGCTTTTCGTGACGTTTCATTAAAGCGCAAATTTCCTAGTTTCGTAGGCCACCTAGTTTTCGTGACATTTCGTGAAAGGAAAACTTTTCCATAAACATGTACATTGTACATTGTACAAATACATATACATATCATGTACATATTATAAAGTTGATGAAAAATTACATTGAAAAATTTCTTCTTCGTGTAAGAGTTTTGGTTGAATGTTACGTCTTTCCATGTGCAAATAGTCTCTTCTATATACCTTCGGCTATTTGCACACAGTGTAGATAGCCAACAAGATATAGAAGAGACTATTTGCACAGTGTGCAAGGAGTCTTTTCGTTTTTGCCCAGAGGTATTTGTAACAATTATTAGGCCTAGATGCAGGAGTCCCAGAGGGCTCCACCCACCGAATCTAAATGCATCCCCCTAACTGCCACCTCGATCTACCCCATGTTACATTAAAATTGTTTGTTGTAAACGTGTAGGACCTTCGTACATCGTACGGGTCCAATAATCTTTTGTTTAACTTTGTCACTAATTTGATTTTTTTTCAGTTGAAAATGTTCGCTGATTTTCTCTAAGTTTTTTTTTCATATGGCTATGACGGCACGACGGCAGAATTGTCACCCCATCATCAACTCTTTCTAAGTAGAAACGATGTAACCGATGGAAAGTCTGTCTCCGGAAGTATCACCTCCCCCCAAAACAGCATTGAACAACGCTTAGCGGACAGTTGCGGGTAAAAAAACGGTGAGTATAAAAAAACTGATTTTAAATTAAAAAAAAACCTCTATGAAGGTATTTTATTTCATAACGGCCGTTGTTGCTTTTTTAAATAAAAAAATATAAGAAAAAAAATCAGTTTTCAGTAAGTTCTCGTG
>CM055406.1:112894884-112917950 GCA_029228625.1 Pseudolycoriella hygida | reverse complement strand
GTTTGTTAATTATTCAGCATTTAAAATTTTGTTTTGATTTACGGTCGCTTTTAAAATAAAATTGTTTTCGTATTTATTGCTCACATAGAATTTAACTTTTCTACGGCTGCTAAAAATTTTTTTGTTTTTTCAAAATAAAAAGTTTTTTGAAAAAAAAAAAATTTTTGATTTTTTTTTTTTTGAAAAAAGTTTTTATTGCTTGTGCTATAGGCTACTACCTCTTGAGTTTGAAAATCAAAGGGGAAAAAAAAAACTTTGTCGAAATTGTCACGGTGTATTGTGTGGTGGTGGTGGGCATATTAATATATAGCTGTAAATGTTGTATCGGAAAAAATGACGTCTGTCCTCTTTCAATATCGAATTAAGTTTCTTTCTTAATATTTCTTTCATTTTGATTTGTCGGGATGTAAATATATTCCATAAATTATATATACAACAATATACAACATATTTACAAGTAGGTGTCTATTTAGTGGGTGTGTTATGTGGGCGGTACAAAAAAAATATATAAGTCGAATCCTCAAAATATTCTTTAGCTTTACTTAATAATGCACTTTGTCTTTGATATCATGAAAGGTATTTGTTATGTGTATTTGTGTGTGTGTATGCTGATTTGTTTGTGTGTGTGTGTGTGTGTGTTTTTTTTTTGTGTAAATGTGTGATTCAAAATACTGAGGCGTGATTAATGTATGTAATAGAAAGGCACCGTTACTATTAACTTTGCTAGTGCCGCTAAAAAATTGCATGGACAATTAATTTGCAGAGAAATGATAAGAGGTGGCGCTCCGCTGATCCTACGGGTAGAATGCGCATGTGGCGCATTTGACGCATGTCGACAATTTCATAAAAAATTAAACGACTAATAAGTCCAAGCGATACTTAACCTCAAAATCGTCATTTCGACTAGACGCATTTGAGTCAAATAAAGTTCTCCCCTTTTTCAAATTGATCGGAATAGTATATTTCAACATACCCCAATACACACGAGATGTGTTACGAACGCGCGGGCAAAGTACACATCAAGTGTGTATTGAGGTATTTTGAAAGAAATTTTTCTGTATACGAGACAATGTATTGGTTGTGACGGAAAATATTTTCCTATCACTTGGGAGGAAAAGTTACTATGCCCGCGCGTACGCACACATCTAGTATGTATTGGAGTATGTTGAAATATACTATTTCTGCCCGTCAGGGATAAGTGAACACATTCCCTTAAGAATCGTCTAGAAATCGTGTGGAAATGTATTATGCTATGGAAAATTTGTATGACGAAAGAAAAAGCGTTCACATATTCCGTCCGGGTGTAATAGTGAGAGTGTGTTGGTGAATATACCGCGAAAAGCAACTTTTCGTCCCAAGTAATTCTTGATAAAGAAAAGGAAAAATTCCCTGATTGTTGACTATCGATGATAGATTTCTGATAATCAACTGTTGGTAATCGATTATCGATAATCGATTGCTAATTATCGATTGTTGGTTCAACGAAATGTTGGAGGTGAGAGATTCAACAAATAGCTAGAAGTGGGATCTAGCAGTTTAAATAAAACATAAACAAAGGAGTGTATTTGAGTCGATACATTTGCTCATTCTAATATGTGTTGTGCTGATTTACACATAGTCCTAGCAAAACATAGGTGTACTGAAGCAGTCGTTATTTTCGTCACTTGTTTAAATAATGATAATTCGCCATTGGGTCAGAGGCTAGATCATTTTATTTTACTAGTTCCGCAATATTTGTGAGCTTTCGCTCATATGGATTCTTCTTAGAGATCCTTTCGTCACCGAAGTTTTTACTATGTCAGTGGTAAATTGCACACAAACCTAGTGCCATCTATGATGTAGGCACTATGTGCGGAGTTCGTCCTTTGTTTTAAAAGTCTATTTGTACTTCTTAGTTGATTTATCAACAAAGGGCCCTCCCTTGGACGTATCGAAGCAATACAAAAGATTTAGTAATTTTAAATTACTCATTCAAACGTTAATACGGTCGTGTGCTTTTAAATTTACTTGTTGTGCTATTTTCAAGATTATCTCTTTTATCCCTCTTGTTCAATATACGTTGCACTGTCAACAAAGGTCTTCCCAAGCTATACAAAAATCTAGGAAATTTTATGTTCTATAGCCCAAACAATACAACGATTTTAGCTAAATTGGTGCTATTGGACTAAGTAGGGGCTGTTCACAAATGACGTACGGATTTTTTTAGCGATTTTTGATCCCCGAAACCGTACGAATTTGAGGACCCCCTCATTTTTATCAAGTTGAGCTTTCACACAAACCTTACGCGTGAAAAAGTGAACACTTTATTTGTTTGTACGTACAACTTGACTTTGACCGTACGCTAACGTACGAATTCTTGAACCCCCACCCGTCATTTGTGAACAGCCACATACTTTAAATGTGTCTGTTGGCAAAACTCCTTCTATTCCAACTGTCAAGGTGACGTTTTAAACGTCAAACAAAAAATTTTTTTTACGAAATATCCAAAACTTGTTTATTTTTCCATGATTATAGAATAGACACTTTTCGTCCGCGCGACATTTGAATTTTAATTGAAACTTGAATAATTGGAAACAAGATGACACAATCTATTGTTTGTGTGCTGATTTTACGTATATACCGTACGTAATTACGCATATATCGTACGAAATTTGATTATAACGCAGTGAAAAATTCAAAATTGAACCTAGTCGTTGGTTTCGATTCAGGTGGTATATAAGAAAGTGCGCTGTTCATAGAAGTCATCATTCTGTGACCAAGTGTGCTGATATACACATGGTCTATTAGACAAGGTGTACGATGAGTCGTAAACGACGAAATCAGCACTTTAATTTGTTAAATCTTATGAAGACGCTTCGTTTGTCACATAAGGGAATTATGAAGGGTTTTTTAATGTGTCTATTGAGGATATTTCGAAAAAAAAATTTGTTTGACGTTTAAAACGTCACTTTGACAGTTGGAAGTCTGACTATCAATCACTTCACAAAAACACCGTCAGATGTGAAAGATCTGACAAAATTCAAAGCATAATGTTAAATGTGGAGAGATCAGCAACAGAGCACATGGTCTCGTAATAAAAGTGAACTGATGAGACTTAAACGTCCCAATCAGCCAAACTTTGTTCGTTGCGTAATTATTATTTCCTTGTTGCACTGTCAACAAATTTGGTCTTCCTAAGCTATACAAAAATCTCTTACAGCAACTAAATATAAAAGCGCACAGCAATATCCGTCGGATTGGGGAAAAAGTTACTTTGATACGGACATTTTCTTCCGTTCTATGGGAAAATTTGCCTCACATAATCATTCTACTCGTAGGATCAGCGCAGCGCCATCTCTTATCATTTCTCTGTTAATTTGTTAACATTTTACGTTTTCTATTTAGTCAATATGACTCATAAATTCAATGGAAAGTTGTTGAGAAAATTTAAAAAAAAATAATGAAATGGGGAAAACCATAAAAATAAGGATGTGATAAAAGAAAGAAAAAAGTAAAACATAAAAAGAACAAAATTTAAGAAATACAACTTCCACATTGATTGGTGATAAAACCCCCTGAGCTCAATTAGAATAAATATTTGGCAACAATCTATTTTAATGAGGTAAAAAAAACGTTTTCATTTTAAAAAGAGTTTTTTTTTTGTCTGAATCCGAAAAGTATCTTGGAATGAACTTTTCGATTTTGTTAAAAAATGTTATAAAATAAAATAAATGAACTCTGCTGCTATAAAACCCAAGCACATTCTTTACTATCAGTTCCTAACATCTTCGTTCCCACAAAAAACTATCTGATTTATGCGACAAAAAAAAAATCAAAATTTTTACTGTTGTTGGTTTTGCTGATAATTATTACTCTTTTGTGAATTATGGTTGGGATTGTAAGAGTATTTACCATAGTTTCCATAACCGCTGTAGTCATAACCTCCATAGCCGCCATAACCTCCATAGTAGTCATAGCCACCACTTCCATAACCTTCATATCCGCCATATCCACTGTAACCTTGTCCATATCCGTAACCACCTTGGTTACCCCAACCTTGATTATAACCTCCTGAAAAAATGTGTTATCAGCTCAATGTGTCACGAATGGATTGAGCGCATAGACAAACCTCGTCCGCTTCCACCTCGTCCGCCACGTCCACGGGGTCCTCCGCGTACCATATTCATTGGCATATTTTCCGGTTTCGGTGTTGCTTTCTTAACATCAACTTCTTTACCCGAAATCGTTTGTTTTGGCGTCTTCAGTAGTTCATTAACTACTTGCTCCGAATCGAAGGTGATAAAGCAAAACCCTTTACGTTGATTCTTTTGCTTATCGAAGGGCAATTCAACTTCAACGATCTACAAAACAAAAAAAATACTCAAATCAATCGCGTTCATCACTTTGGTGATGAAAGTTTTTCCATACATTGCCAAATTGTCCAAAGAAGGCTTTGATTTCGTCATCACTAATTTCTGTCGTCAATCCACCGACGAAAATTTTGCCATGGCGAGCTTTCGCCTTTTTCGGATCCACTTTTTTATTGTTGATAACGTGCTCTTCCGCTGCGTTGACGCGATCGATTGAATCAGCTGCTGCGTATACAATAAATGCAAAACCTCGTGATCGGCCCGTTTGAGGGTCAGTTTTCACATTGATGCTCTCAATATCTCCGTATTGTCCGAAATGTTCGCGGAGTTCCTCTGCAATGAATAGAAAAACATTTTATTGAATGGTATGTCGGAACAAGAAAATCAGAAAGAACGCACTCATTAAGGAGGGAGAAGGACTTGGGGCATTCAGTGAAAATATTCTACGAATTTATAGAACTTTTGCACAAATTTATGGCGTACTTCGCTACAATTTTTCTGAAAATCTTCAGCAATTATAGTTCGATCATCAAAAACGTTCTGCACACAGAGAAATGTTAAGTTGGTACACCTGTGGCGAGATAGAACGCTTATGTGAATGACATCCGGGCTGTATGGGAGAGGAACTAGCCCAATTTTGTATGTAATTCTCTCACCATTCTCTCCCACAGAACCCAGCTGTCAGTCACATAAGCGTTCTAACTCACTACAGGTATCCCAACTTATCATTTCTCTGTCTGCACATATGCGGAACGAAACAGAACGCACCAAGGATGCGTTCAATTTCTTATGTAAAATTAACGGAATGTTCGGGATGCATTCACTTCTTTAAAATAGTTAATTTTACATTAGAAATTGAACGCATCCTTGGTGCGTTCTGTTTCGTTTCGCATATGTGCAGAACGTTTATTATGGTGTGCACTAGATTACCCCCCTTTCGTCTAGTTATGGAGGTACTACATGTTGAATCTGAAGTACGCAACAAGTGGAGTTGTTTTTTCGGCATGTGAGCCAAAAAGTTATGTACGGAAATCTATGGAGAAATATTTGTCAATTTGACGGCACAAAGTCACAGTTGTACATTTCCGAAAATTAAAGGAACGCGAAACTGTTCGAAAAACAATAAAATATATGGGAGTCTGTTTACTTTTGTAACCTCCTGTACGTTTTCGGCAAAGAATGCATGAGAAAATCAACATTTTCGTGAAAATAAGTGGAGAGTCAGATTTTGGTGAGGCAATCTGTAAGTATTCAATAACATTTTGGCAAAAGGAGAATGCGGAGAACCGCGAGAACGTTTCTAATCCACTGAAGTAACATTTCTCATACATCATTTTTTGAAACCGAACTTCGCTGGAAGCACCATATAAGGCCCTAAATTACACTCCTAACTCCGTTTCCCTTAACTATCCTTAGTCCAAGTTTTTGGGATTTTAAATTTAGTGAAACTAATTGGAGTGTAAGTTTACAATGGAAACGGCATTGTGTTCCTCCATCACTGTGCTCACTTTCTCTTTAAGTCGATCGAAATGTTTAGTAGCCTGTTAAAAAACTATGTTCACTTCTTTGAGGGTAAATAAAAATGTGCTAACTGATCGACATTGTATAGAGAAGCGAACCAAACCTTGCGCCATCACCTCGTTTATACCTAAACTTAGAGCGTCACGTCCTGAGTCCATTAGTGAATTACAAGAGCAATAAAATTGGACTCTGGATTCACTATGTGAATTGCCTCTTAGTGAAAAGTTAGTAGTTGTACCGACCGTAACCTTCGTCTTTGTTAAATACAAGTCCAGGCTTTCAGAGAAAAAAGATGACAAAAAATTCTAGCAAAAATAAAGTCAGTACAGAAATGTCAACAAGAAAGTGGCGCGTATTTTACTAAAACACTGAGCGAGGAGAATTTGTAACAGAAAATCTATGAAAATCTCTTATCTGATAAAGTCGCTAAGTTTTTATGCGTTGTAGGGCAGAATTGGACATCACTTGACTGATTGCCGTCATAAGGAAAAAACTTAGAGAAAATCAGCGAAAATTTTCAATGAAATTCGCCCAAAAAATCAAATTAGCGATAAAATTAAACAAAAGATTCTCGGCGATTTTTTTGTTTAATTTCGTCGCTAACTTTATTTTTTCGCCGAAATTCCGTTTGTGAGAAAAAATCTATCTGTCATCTGATAAGGTCGCTAAGTTTTTCATGCATTGTAGGGCACAATCGGACATCACTCGACTGATTGCTGTCATAAGACAAATAACTTAGAGAAAATCAGCGAAAATTTTCAATGAAATTCGCCGGAACAAATCAAATTACCGATAAAATTAAACAAAAAGTTCTCGGCGATTGTTTTGTTTAATTTGGTCGCTAACTTGATTTTTTCCCAGAAATTCCCTAAAAATCTTCGCTTTTTTTCTCTAAGTTCAATCTCCTTATGAGGCAGTGTTGAGATACGTCAAATTATGCACTCAGAGTGAAGTTGGTTCAAATTTCATTTGTGGATTCGTTTACGTTTCTGCCGTCATAAGGCAAAAAAAAAAAATTGGGAGAAAATCAGCGAAGATTTTCAACGAATTTCGCCAAAAAAATCAAATTAGCGACAAAACTGCCCTACAGCGCATAAAAAACATAGCGACCTTATCAGATGAGAGATTTTCATATATTTTCTCTCATAAATTCTTCTCGCTAAGTTTTTTTTTGTGTTCTGCCGTACAACGCATAAAAAACTTCGCGACGAGAATTTGTGAGAGAAAATATATGAAAATCTCTCATCTGATAACGTCGCTAGGTTTTTTATGCGTTGTAGGGCAGTGTTGTACGACAAAAAAATAAATAAATCAATCGCCGAGATTCTTTTGTTTAAATTTCTAGCTAATTTAATTTTTTCAGTGAATTTCGATGAAAATCTTCGCTGATTTTCTCTAAATTTGTTTTACTTATAACGTCAGGTTTGCTTTCATAAATGAAATTTCCCGACTGCAATCAACTTCATACTGACGCAACTTAGCAATCAAGTGACACCCCCCCCTCCCATTTTACTGCGTCATTTCTGCAGTCAAATAAATGAAAATTTTAAATTTTTTCACGCTCAAATGTCGTGACATTTAAGGTACTGTGAACCGATTACCCCCGAGTATGGATATTAGAGAGTTTGGGCAAAGCCACTTATAGCTATTTGTTTTGAGTTATATGTTTACGTTATAAGTTACAAGTTTACGTTATAAGTTAACATTATAAGTTTATAGCCCGAATCAGTATTGCACCTGATACAGACCAGTACTGATCAGTTCCAAAATTGATCCGCATCAGAATTGATCATTTTCAAAACTAATTTGAATTAGTAGTTTTGACACTGATCATTACTTATTCGTATCAGTTTTAAAACTGATCAGTACTGATTCATATCAGTTTTCAGGCTGACTGACTAGTACCATCCCGTATCAGTTTAAAAATGATCAGTACTGATCCGGATCAGTTTTGACTCGGATCACTTTTAAACTGATCACTACTGACCCGGATCAGTTTTAAACTGATCAGTACTGAACCGGATCAGTTTTTAATTGATCAGTACTGACTCGTATCAGTTTTAAATTGATCAGTACTGATTATGATCAGTTTCAAAACTAATGAGTAGTGATTCGGATCAATTTTAAAACTGATCAGTACTGACATGGGTCAGTTAGAATACTGATCTGGGCTATAAACTTATAACTTGTACCGTAAGCTTGTAACTTGTAACGTAAACATATAACTTATAACGTAAAATTGCAACTTTTAACGTAAACATACTACTTATTACTTATAGCTATATGTATATGTTATAAGTCGCTTTGCCCAAACTCTCTATTCTCAACGAAAAGTACGATATCTATTATCCTCGTAACGTCGATATCATAAACTAAAGATAGTCTGCTCCGAATGTAAAAATTCTCAACTTGTTTGTCAGGTGTATAGAATGTTCCTGCCATCTATTTTCGTTGAGAAATGCCTATCAAATAAGGATCGGAGTGGGTCGACCCACACCTGACCCACAATTTCAGCGGATCGACCCACACCTGACCCACAGTTGCAGAAGTCACAGAAATCGGTTTTCAGTGCGTTATAAACCTGTGGGTTAGGTGTGGGTCGATGCGCTAAAATTGTGGGTCAGATATGGGTCGACCCACATGGAATAACTATTGCTAATGAATGAATACTCACTTTCTGTTGTTTCCCAGCTAAGTCCACCAACGAATAATTTCCTGAAAGTGAAAAAATTGATTAAAAAACATTTCCAACGCTATACATGACATCAAAGCACAGTAACAAGTTTTCTTGAAAACACTAATTTACTTAAAAACCGTTACTTTAAAGTGTTACTCTAAAATAGATTTGAAAAAAATTTCAAGTAAATTTGACGTATAAATATCTTTTTATCAAAATTCGATTAAATTGACAAAAATTTTGAAACTGGAAAACGATCTCTGCAATAGTTAAAATTGACTGTGTGTGACCTCTGTAAAAATCTCTATAAAATAGCAAAAATAAAACGGATTTTTTTTTCTTTAGTTTCTTCATTTATTATCGTAACAATAATGCAAAGTGAAAGAAATGTTGTGGCCAAAAAAATGTATTCGAACAAAAACTATTAAACAGACTCATCAAAGACAACAAAAACAAACAAATTTTCTCATTTGTCATTTTGATAAATATTTCATTTTATGTGATGTAAAAAACCCTGAGTGTCCATTTAGTTTTTTTTATTTTTCTTTTTTTTTGTTTTTTTTTTTTTGTAATAAATACCATCGTCTTGTCTCGGTTGTTTACATACAGCCATTGGCCCAAAGCTTAGCAGCCAGCATCCTCACAGAAGGGTTCAATGACATGTTTGCTTTCACCTGCCGGAGAGGAACAAGATTAGTTCACTCTAAACAACAGGAAACCTATTTTGGTTAATTTTTTAACAGTGCCCTGATTTTTTACAACAAAAAAATCTCTCAAAACAAACCCATCGTAGCGCAAATCAATATTTTGAATACGAAAACCGGAACCGGACAAGGTTATTCAAAGAATCTGTATGTGTGTGCATGTATGATCCATTCTCATAATAAATTCTTTTTCTATAACATTTCCTGTCTTTTTTTTTTCTTTACTCTAGTGCATCAAACTTTACGTTCAAAAAGTTCTCTTTTTTTTACATTGCAAGCAAACGGATGACAATCTATCAATTTTTTTAGCAACAAAACTGGAGGCTTTTTGACATCGCTCTTTCTAAAGATTTTTTACGGTTAAATTCGCCAATCACAAAAGATCTGAAATGTTGTTGCTTACAATTAAAAAAGTTGGAAAAAAGAAAATTATAATTAGAAGGAAAATATAAAAAAATTCGTTAAAATTTAGATTTTATTTAAAAAATACTTATCTATTAGAATTATTTATCAGGAAGATTTGCTTTTCGTTGGTAATATTTGCATTTGTTGATTAAAACGATACGTGAAACGGTTTCGATTTCAACAAGAACAACAAAATGTTATCGGAAATGGTTGGGGACAGTTAAAAGGTTGCTCAATTTATCACTTTTTATTAAAACATTTTTTCGTTTTCGCGATTAAAAATAAATTGCTTCTCGATTTATCAAACTAGATAATTTTTCACATTCGAAAAAAAAAAACTATAAATGTTCTCATGTCACAAAAAAAAAAAAAAAAACAAATTTCAAACAAAAATAAAAATACATTTGGAATGATAAACACATTTTTATTATATTTAAAGTCAAAGAAAAAATTACAAATTATCTTAAGAACTAAGTTGTTACATTTTAACCCATAGGTTTTGAAAAGTTATCAGCTACGTTAACGATACGATAAGGTTTTTTTCCGATTACACATTTTTTGTGTGGAAATGTTTGTAATAGTAGAAATGTTACACACTCTCTCAACCGCTTGTCTGCCAAAGATGTTCCATGCCACACAAACAATACCTTCATGTTGAACGATTTCGTTATCGCTTATCCCATACCGAATATTCCAATGACCGAAATCCAATTTTATCCGACTTTTTTGGATAGGATAGAAGACATTTTCTGAAGCGCGTTCAGTGTATGATCAAACAGAGCCGTATACGACGAAAGCAGAGAGATGTCTATATACGAGCCGAGTTGTCTTTACAAGAAAATTATTCTTTTTTTCTTCACTTCAAAGGGAAATGTTGTAAGACATAGAAAGAAAGAAATTGTAGTCGATTATACGGTAAAATTCACTGACGATTGCTAATAACGTTATCGGGTTTTTTTTCAAACATCCATCTCTTTCGTCCGTTACCATTGAGGAATGAGAAGATCACAGTAAGCTGTCAGAACTATCAAGAACCCGTTGAATTTATTGTGATGTGTAAAAAAGTGGCGCTGTGTTCTACGTCTTTAAAACCCTCATTGAGGGATCTTATTTGACGCAGGGTCATTTATTGCGCTATCTCTTACAGCCCACTGGAATGCAATAGTTATTTACGCAACTTGGACGTGCAAAAATATTTTTCTGCCCACTTCTGTAAGTGTTTCTATCGCTCAATAGCTTAATGTCCGAATTATTTACAAATGTAATATTCTATTGCTAACAATAAATTGAGGGAAATGATAGATGAGAAAAAGAAACAATTTAGAGTCTCTTCTGGGTGAGAAAATGTACCGTTTTTTGCCCACCTGAATTTAGTACATAATCGGTTGTACATTAGTGTGTATATTTCGCTCACCTTTGGTTTCGTTCGCGATTCTCACACACGTTAAAACAATGTGTTCCCCTCAGGTTAATGATAAGTTGGTACGCTTGTGCCGAGGTTAGGGTGTTCCACGAAAGAAAAGAAAGCCACAGAATGATCTCGTTACCCTTCACAACATTTGACAACACGAACTTCGAGGTCATTCGTCTGGCGCTTGAAGACAGAGGTGTAGATGCGGTTGTGGTAAAGTGGATATGCAGTATGCTCAGTAACAGATCTGTAGAGATCAGTTTATGGGCTGCGAAAGGTTGTCCTCAAGGAGGAATACTTTCACCGTTACTATGGTGTATAGTTGTGGATTCTCTTATTTAAGAGTTAAATGACAAGGGGATTTTCGCTCAAGGGTACTCAGATGACCTAACGATATTAATCAGAGGGAAGTTTGAAAGTACGCTTGGGGATCGCATCAGGTACTCTATCGGAATTGTACAGAAATGGTGTTGAGAGAAAGGTCTCAAAGTTAATCCACATAAAACTGACATAATTCTCTTTAGCAGGAGACGCATGGGTCAGGAATTGATCGGAATATTCAGGTAGTTTGGCAAGAACGTCACACCCAGAAGCCAAGTGAAATACTTGGGTTTCATACTAGACAGAACACGTAAAGGAAAGAGCGAGGAAAGCTCTGACGGCCTTTTGGATATGTAGGAACGCGTTTGGTAAGAACTGGGGCCTAGCGTCCAAGGCGATACTGTGGACCTATGAAGCAGTAGTGAGGCCTATGGTCTGCCACGGTAGTGTAATGTGGTGGCCTAGGCTGGAAAAGGAGTGCGCGAAAGAGGAGATGAGCAAGATTCAGAGGCTGGTATGCATATGTATTACCGGAGCTATGAAGACGACAGCGACGGCAGCCATGGAAGCGCTGCTAGCTGTACCACCGGTTCATACGATCGTCAAGGCTAGAGCATTTGCGACATCAGATAGGCTTTGGCTTAACGGTCTGCGGGATGAGGAATTTTTCTGTAGGACATGGAAGAATAAGATCCTATTTTTGACATGTCTAGAGACCGCATAAAAGCGGAGATCAACTTTGAGAGACGCTATGAGGCTATCGTACCGAGTAGACAAAAATGGCTAGGCAACTGGCCAGATTGTATACCCGAAGATTGACTCATAAGCTTTACGGACGGTTCGAGAAACTTTGAAGGAACGGGGGCTGGGGTAATTACTCTGGAACCCACAACAGAAGAGAATTTCTATCTAGGAAAGTACGCCAGTGTGTTTCAGGCGGAAACGTTTGCAGCGATGGACTACGGTGCTCTTTCCAACCGGAATTGGAGAATGAAAGAATCACTTTACTTTCTGATTGTGAAGCGATTATTAAGGCGATAATGTCGCCTGTCACAACTTCCAAACTTATGAAAGAGTTCAAGGAGACCCTGAACAAACTAGGTCTGAGAAATCAGATAACGGTCGCTTGGGTACCTGGGCACTCCGGAATAGAAGGTAGTGAAAAGGCAGATGAGCTGGCGAAGCTGCGCTCTAAATCTGTTAGCCACGGAGCAGAACCGTTCATTCCCATACCACAGTCGCTGTGTGACAAGGTGGTAACGGATTGGACATGGTCAGAGGCAAACAAGCATTGGCAAGCTTGTAAAGGAGGTCTACATGCAAAGAGATTCTTCCCAGTGGCCGATCGTGGTTGGGCGAAGGAACTGTTGCACATGGACCGGGATCGAATGAGAAGAGTTGTGGGAGCGATCACGGGACACTGTGGACCAGTCACTTGGCCAAAATGGGTATCGTCAACGACCCTAACTGCACCTGTGGCCTTGGTGAGGAAACGGGACACCACATTATTTGTGAATGTTCGAACTTTTCTCTACTAAGACATAGGATTCTTAGTGGTCATGTGATCAGATCGCTGGATGTGCTGAAGCTGGGGCCACTTGTCCTGGACAAGTTCCTAGCGAGCACAGGTAGGTTCAAATGATTTACATGATGAACGGGAAAGAGGAACAAAGGATCGGAAGATCTGTGTTTCGTGGCTCTCACCCGTCCCAAACTGATAACAAAAAATTGTAAGAGTCCAAAACGTTCAAAAAGAATTTTTTTTTTTAATTTTTTGACTGAAAACTGGACGAAAAAAATTCAAAAATGTGATTTTTCGGCCATTTTTCAAATTTGAAACGCTCGCAGCGCCATCGTATCGCATGTTATGTAAGAAAAATTTTATAGGAGGCCTATTTTTCTACCTATCAGACGACATCTCTCCCGTTAAATTTGATCAACAAATCAATTTTTTGGAACGATTTTTGTGAACGCATGTCCTAATAAGTTTTCCCATGAATTTTTTTGGAAATTATGGAAAATTAATAACCTCAATGGACATGCGTCTACAAAAATCGTTCTATGAAATTATTTTATTGATCAAATTTAAGAGCACAATGCATAAATATGAACTGTCAAATTTGCGATGTTTTTTCAAAACAAAATCCTGCGTAAATAACAAATTATTTAAGATCATAACTCATGTACTGTGAGAGGATGACTGTTACATGAATATTAAGTGAATCAGAATTCAAAAAGTTTGCGTATTAAGGTCAAAAGTTGCTCCGAAAAATCATCGCATTCCAAGTTCGTATGCGATGTTATTTTAGAGCAAATTTGTACCTTCATGCTTAAACCTTTTCAATTCTGATTCACCTATTTTTTGTGTAAGTGTCATCCACTCTCAGTACATGAGCTATAAAATTTTAAATAATTTTTTATTTACGCAGGATTCGCTTTTGGGAAAACATCGCAAATTTGACAGTTCACATTTTTGCGACGTGCTCTTAATGGGAGAGGTGCCGTTAGATAGGTAAAAAGGTAGGCCAAAAAACATTTTTTTTACATAAAATGTAATGCGATGGCGCTGCGAGCGTTTCAAATTTGAAAAATGGCGGAAAGATCACATTTTTGAATTTTATTTCGGCAAGTTTTCAGTAAAAAAAATTGGAAGAAAAAAAATTTTGGGCGTTTTGGACTCTTACAATTTTTTTTGTAGGGTAACGAGATCAACCTGTGGCTTCTCTTTTTTTTTCATGGAACACCCCAAACGATTTAGAACAAACATATGATATGACAGTTTAGGTAAAATATGAGAGAATAGACCGAGCGCCCGATTTATTTTTATATTCAGAACATAATTCTTAGAAAAAAATCGTTCTACGACAGGCCTGGAAAGCTCATAAAATCGCCCACCTACCAGCCATACACTTCTTGCACTTTTTGGTGATTTTACACTTTTAATCGAAAGACATTAGGTAAAAAATTGTTCTACTGAACCACTCAGAAACTTAAGGTTTTTTTACAAAAAAAGAAAAAATTTGACCACTCAACTCACTCTATAAAAAAAAAATGATAATTTTTAGGCCATGTCGTAGAACGATTTTTTGCTGCAAGTTGCATTCTGAATGAAATAAAAATATAAAAAAATTAGGCGCATTCGCATCGCACTCTGGTGACAGATCTCCCTCAAATATTCAATATTTACTGTTCAACATGAAGTTGGTTACAATCTTGCCATTTCATTCAATGCTAAAATTTTTACACTCCATAAAGTTAACAAATTTATGACTGAAATTCAAAAGTTGCAACAAACTTCATGTTGAATTGCAAATATCGAATATTTTACAAAGAACTGTCACACAGTAGTTCCATATCCTGTCCCATACAACTCAGTTATGACTAACACGTGTGTTTTACCTCAACTCAGACGTACCAACGTTTCATTTTATCTAATTTCCCCATGAGTAAGCCTAGTGTAAATTATGAATTTTTCATGAAAATGACATAAGAGAGTGTCTCGTTTACTCTCACAGAACATCAAACTGTTGCATTTAAAAGCCTCCGGACGGAATATGTGAACGCTTTTTCTTTCGTCATGCAAATTTTCCATGGAATAATACATTCCCACACGATTCCTAAGGGAATGTGTTCACTTATCTCTGACGGGTCATGGTAACAAGCAATTCGGTAGGCTCTTACAAACCTTAAGAAGAAAGTCTGAATGATTCTTATCACGTTTTGTAGTGGAAGTGCTTTCGCATAGTATGAAATCTAATGCGCACTTCGCATCCTTCGACTTCGGTTAGTGATTCATCAGAAAATTTGTTTCTATTACTCTGATGTTTTGTGTCATTTTATCAATTTGAAACCAAGTGAACCAAGGCATTCAAATGAAATTTTTGGTTGAACGATCTTCGAACTTTCTATGTACAAAGTTATAACGTCAAATGATAAGAGACAAATAAAGTGGGAAAATTCTTATTTTTACATCTCACACAATGTGAGAAATTAGATTTGTCTATTCCAAAGGATAAAAGCATTATTGTCATCTCTGTAGGAAATAGCGTCTTATGGAAGAGAATTTTCGAATGAAAATACGAAATTTCGTAACAAAATTCTGAAAAACTTAATACGTCGGGATTAACTAGAGCATTGCGAACTTTGGGTGATGTATGACAAACGTGGCGCTGCGATGTGTTCTATATGTGAAATTGCATGCATTTTTTGTACACCGCGTGATGGATTCCGAATGCATTCGCAATAGATTTTATTTTCGCTGACAGTGATGCCACAAACTTATTCGTTTGCGAGCGTCGCTATTTCTCTGCAGCAGATATTGATGCGTTTGTCAAACAAAATGTTCGTAGACATCAATTTTGGTTCAAATGAATTGCGTAGAGGCAAACATTTGAAAATGTTAATTTGAAGACTTTAAATAGGTAACTGCATGACCTGAATATCGTAATTTGCACACTAGGTAAACTAAGTGACTCACTGCGAACAGACAACAGAAATAATTAACGGATGAACAAGGGAAACGATTGATTACGAGTTTCGTACGTAAATAACCAACAAAAGAACTTGTATAGAAATTCGTTATAACGTGTTTTTTTTGTTGATTTCACAAGGTTCGGTATACACAAATTGTCTATCGAAAGTCGCGCTGAAAATATACTCCATTTTGAGTACATTTCGCTTGTATAGAAAGTGTATAATTTTTGTGACCAAATGACATCATCCATCACATGCGCATTATTTTTAAAACTCTTTTAGGTATACGCGCGTTCTTTTTTGCCGGTAAAAAAAAAAACAAATGGCGGAATATGACGGACTTTCCGAATTTTTTGCTTCCGCTTTTTTTTTCAAATACGAAATGAACTGGAATTCATAAATATTCGCAGATTCTTTTCATGGTGGAACGTTTAGGGCTTCACATACAGTTTGAATAGCAAACACAAATCGTTTAACTGTGTTTTGCTTCCG
Organism: Pseudolycoriella hygida; assembly: GCA_029228625.1. Classification (NCBI taxonomy): domain Eukaryota; kingdom Metazoa; phylum Arthropoda; class Insecta; order Diptera; family Sciaridae; genus Pseudolycoriella; species Pseudolycoriella hygida. The sequence continues at coordinate 112,901,597 of CM055406.1, read as the reverse complement.
ATAAAAACAAAAATATAAAACAATTTTCCAAACATTTGAGAGAACATTTTGAAAAAGTGTCCAGGCGTCGATTTTAATCACAAAATGCAAATGTAGACCAACAAAGCAAACACTGTTTCTGAGAAGCTAAAATATCCAAAAAAACAACTTCGTTCCAAACAAAATTGCCGGTCACCGTGTGAAAAAAAAACTGAGACGCCATTTTGCAAGCGATAGGCAAAATGAACATTTCTTTCTTTTCCAAATTCGAATCAAATCATCCGACACATCAAACCGATTTTTCACACAATAAATACATTTTCGAACGCATCTTAATATAAATTATTAAAAAAACTGAAAAAATACTGCACTTTTCAGCAATATCATTAAGATGGAAAAAGATTAAAATCTCTCGTACATTCAGTCGATGAAAATTCAAATGACGCCATTACGTTATGGGTTTTTTCTTTTCGCAAATTTTCAACTGATTTTAATCTAATTTCTTTATCAACGAAAACAAAAACTATTTGCTAAATTTGTTTTCCAATGAAAAATTCGAATAAGATGAATGGAATCGATGAAATGCGCTAATTACCTGTCATCATCTCGTCCGGGCCCTTCTCCATGATTACCATTTTCAACATTGTGTCCATCACCATTTTCGCCATTCATTTGGTCATCACGAACGTCTTGGGAAAAATCCTCTCCGTTCATATCCAAATCTTGATTATTAGCCATTGCAAATATATTGATGGATTTGTGTTAAAAAAAAAGGTTCACAAAGTTTTGTTTTAAACAATTCTACACACTCGGTCTTAAACCACGCACAGCGATTGTTCCAAAATGAATGAACGAATGAGAAATGCCGGAAAGACAAGCCGGGTCATCAAAATGAACGATGGTGGGGATGATGCTCATTGACATTGACATTTTGTTACAGCGTGTGTGCGGTGTGTGCGTTCCGTGGTTTTTCATCGCTTGTTGATAGATGTCGTCACTGACAATTTCACAGGGTTGCATAAAATTTTGTTATTTTTCCTCAGTACAGTTTTGTTCGGTTAATCACATATTTCCATACGATTTGACAAAAACTTGAAATCGATTACATTTTTTTGCTAATTGAGCAAACGATTGTGGTAAAAAATATATGAAGGGACCCGTACATATTAGAATAGATACGGCAAACAGAGTTGATGTTACGAAGAGTCTCGAACGTTTTTAAGTAAATATTGCCTTAACTTTTAAGTGTATGAAATTACGTCCACATTAAGTTGTATTTAGGGATTGTACCCGGGAAAAATTTTCCCGGGAAATCCCGGGACGAACCAATCCTGTTTCTCGGGAAATGAATTTTTATTTCCCGGGAAATCGAATTTCATTTTTTGTTTTTTTTTTTTTATTCAAAAAATTGCGCTTTACGCTGACTCCTGACACTATGGATTCGGTTTCGGAGGCTATGGGAAGGCAGGCTGGTGCTAAGATTCTGCTTATGCCGAATGGAAGGTAATAATATAAGACAATATTTACGGTAATCATCAAATTGGCACCAGCGTGCCTCCATGAGTTCTTGCTCAAAGAATTCAAAATCTGTATGGGGGTTATGGGAAGGCAAGCTGGTTCTAAGAAAGGTGTTACTGTAAAACATATGTTCCGTAAATATCAACATGACACCTGCCTGCCTATTCGAATTCCCTTTTTTAGGGTGAAAAAACTCATACAAAAATTCAAACATCTTTTTGGAGTGAAACACAATTTTTAAAATTCTGAAAAAAAAATTACGCAATATACATCTCTAAGGGAATATATAGTGGAAAAACTGAGTTAGTCGTCGACCTCTAACACTAAGAAAAAATTCATTGAATTTTTCTATGAATTTTTTCACCCCTAAAACCCCTCCCAAAAATTCTGAAAAAAATCACAGATGTTACTCTCACTACAGAGATTTTTGAGAATTTTTTCAGAATTTTACGTAAGCACCCTTATGAGAAAAAGCCATAACTCCATTTTCGCATTTTCATCAATAACTCTACTATAACTTCATTTTGGAGTTTCATATTCTAACAAAAGTAGCTCTGGGCCAAGACGCTTCGAATGATGTATTATATGCCTTATTCCGTGCGAGGGCACTTTTCCCATGCTAACCCCCATAGGCCCTTTGACATTCTATCATTTTATCACTAAAAATTATTGTGGGTTTTTTTAAGTTACAATAGCTAAAAACGAAATTTGAATTTCCCGGGAAATTTTTTTCATTTCCCGTATTTCCCGTTTCCCGGGATTCAAAAAATTCCGGGAAATTGCATTCCCTAGTTGTATTGGAAATTGCCGACAGGGCAATATTGAAAAACCTTTCCGAAAGCACAAAATTGACCCCCAAATATAGAAAAATGTTCTACTCAATTTTCTCTACAACATAGCAAAAAACCATATTTTGGGCTAAGGTCGACCTTACCCATGTTCTTACTTATGTTCTACTCAATTTCCATAGCAAAAAAAATTTTTTTGGCTAGGGTCGACCTTTGTACCGACCTAGGGCCCTAAGTAGAGACTTCGGACACACAATTCCATAGCCAAAAATGTTTCCCTCAATTTCCTCTGCAACATAGCAAACAAATTTTTTTTGGCTAGGGCCGACCTTAGGAACGACATGGCCCACTTGAGCCCTAAGCACAGGCAGAAGTTTCTTTTATAAACGGCTAGTATTTAACTGGTAAGTAATTTTAATAATTTGGCAGTAAAATTCTAATCCAAAAGCAATAAATTTAATAAAGTGGCAGTAAAAATAGTTTTCGGCACTAGAAATAATTATGGGCAGTAGGTTTTTGTAATTAATATTTTGGCAATAAATTTAATATTTCGACAATAATTTTAATGTTTTGACAGTAAGTTTAATATTCTGACAGTAGATTGTTGTTACCATTTAATTAATTGTATTATAGGATTGTATGTAGTTTCAATAAAAATAATTACTCAACAACGTTGCTATGGACTCACCTAACATTTTTTAAAGCGCAACATAGTAGCATTTCGTAAAAGGGATCATCAGTCGCTTACGTATCATTTCGTAGAAGGGATCATCAGCCGCTTACTTAACATTTTTTAAAGCGCAACATATTTCGCATTCGTAGTATTTCGTAAAAGGGATCATCAGTCGCTTATGTATCATTTCGTAAAAGGGAGCATCAGCCGCTTACCAGACATTTTTTAAAGCGCAACATAATTCGCATTCGAAGCATTTCGTAAAAGGGGTCATCAGTCGCTTACGTATCATTTCGTAAAAGAGATCATCAGGCGCTTACCTAACATTTTTTAAAGCGCAACATAATTCGCATTCGAAGCATTTCGTAAAAGGGGTCATCAGTCGCTTACGTATCATTTCGTAAAAAGGATCATCAGTTGGTTACCTAACATTTTTTAAAGCGCAACATAATTCGCATTCGTAGTATTTCGTAAAAGGGGTCATTAGTCGCTTACGTATCATTTCGTAAAAGGGATCATCAGTTGCTTACGTAACATTTCGTAAAAGGGATCATCAGTCGCTTACGTAACATTTCGTAAAAAGGATCATCAATCGCTGACGTAACATTTCGTAAAATGGATCATCAGTCGCTTACGTAACACTTCGTAAAAGATATCATCGGTCGCTTACCTAACATTTCGTAAAAGGTCGCTTAAATAGTATTTCGTAAAAGGGATCATGAGTCGCTTAAGCAACATTTCGTTAAAGGGATCATTAATCGCTTATCTAACATTTTTTAAAGCGCGATATAATTCGCATTCGTAGTATTTCGTAAATGGGATCATCAGTCACTTAGGTGATATTCGTAGTATTTCGTAAAAGGATTCATCAGTCTCTTACGTAACATTTCGTAAAAGGGATAATCAGTCGCTGACCTAACATTTCGTAAAAGGGATCATCAGTCGCTTACCTAAAATTTTTTAAAGCGCAACATAATTCGCATCAGTCATTTAACATAAATTTTTTGCGATTTGATTCTAGCGATACTTCACTAGAATGAGTAAGCATCAGTAACATTTTGCAAAAGGGAGCGCTCTTGCTTATTAAATATTACTGCCAGAGTATTAAATTTACTGCCAAAATATTAAATTTATTGCCAAAATATTAATTGCAAAAACTTACTGCCCATAATTATTTCTACTGCCGAAAATTATTCTTATTGTCACTTTATTAAATTTACTGCTTTTGAATTAAAATTTTACTGCCATAAAATTAAATTTACTGCCTTTTTAATTTGTAGTCTTTATAAACTGTCGGTCATGCCTAGATCTTTCAAACAAATTTTGAAAATTGGAAAAAATTTACTCGAGTTATACAAAAAACACATAAAGCCCTAGAAGAGACTCGTTTTTACTGCCCCAGCTAAGTCCAAGAACTCAAATTCAAAAAAGTTTCTTCTATAAATTGTCGGCTATGCTCAGGTCTTTAAAACAAAAAAAAAGTATGAAAGATTTTCCCGAGTTATGGACAAAAAACTCATAGAGCCCTAGCAGAGACTCTATTTTAGTGCCCTAGCTACGTCGAAGGACTCAAATTTAAAAAAGTTTCTTCTATAAATCGTCGGCTATGCCCAGGTCTTTCAAATAAAAAACCACAGGTGGCATCCGTAGAAGAGGATCGGGCGAATAATCGCAGTGTACAACCAACGGACGGGTTGGCACAGTGGTTAGCGTACTGGCCTTCCACCAAAACGATCCGGGTTCAAATCCCGTGTCGGAAAAATTCTACATGGAATTTTTCTAGCAAGTGTAGCACATTAATAACGTCCTAAAGTTCACTCAAGCTTCAAAAGTTGGGTAGTTTTGGTGTGTTTGGTGCCCATAACGGCGTACACACTGAATGAATCGTATGACGTAACCCATATACGACGAATTTGTGCACGAAATATCTAAGCCTACATTTAGGCGAGATAATAACCAAGCGCCTAACAATTCTTGGAGTAATTGCATAATAACAAAGACGCTACATTCGCATTACTCTGAGACGTGGTTCGGAAGTCACGTTAAGCCGGTGGTCCAGACAACACTTGTTATTGGCTGTAAAAAGCTGTTAGTGGAGTCTCTAAAATACAAATACAAATGTACTACTCTTGGTTTCAAGCCCCAAGTCTTTCCAAAGGCAACTCTGCATTGCCAATAGATCTTCGTGACCTTTTTGATTCTTTCCTCAATGTGCTTGTTAAAGTTAAGCTTTTTGTCTAGTATCATTCCTAGGAATTTCACTTCATCAGATAGCTTCAGGTGAATACCGTTCAGCTTCGGTTCCCTGAAATTCACGAGTTTTCTCTTATTGGAGAAAAGTACCAAGTTGGTCTTCTGCAGGTTGACCGCTAAACCGTTTACCAAGTACCACTTGCTTACTATGTTCATAGCCGTGGTCATCATTGAACGAAGGGTCGTTTCAAATTTGCCAATGAGCAGTATAACTAGGTCATCCGCTAATCCTTCAGCATTATAGCCTGCATGATTGAGTTGCCTCAGGAGACTATCTATCACCATATTCCAAAGAATTGGCGATAAAACACCTCCTTGTGGGCTGCCTTTGTCAACAACTCCAGGCACCAGGTCCAAATTTGCTTAGACCCGTACGAAGAACGAAGTTCTTCGAAAATAGGTCTTATGCGTTTACCACGACGTTTGTAATCACCCCAATTTTGACCCGGGAATAAGGGGGGAGCATCGATCATGGTCCTTAGATGACGAATGAACAATAAAAAAATGTCTGTCCGTCCGTCACCGCGATAACTTGAGTAAATCTTAAATGATTTTCAAAAGCTTTTTTTTCCTGAAAGGTAGTCGAAAAACTGAAGTCAAATTCGAAGATGAGGAAAATCGGTCGAATAGTTCCCGAATAGTTTCGGAGATGTGGTCGAAAAGGGGTCCAAAAACGTGGTTTTTCGAAGGTCGGTGAAACTTTTTCACGCATATCTCAGCAAGTACAGCACGTAAATTGTTCAAATTAGCGTCAAATTAAAGAATCAGATGTCACAAAACTGGGAAAAAATATTTGTGGAAATCGGCTGAGTGGTTTGGGCACTGGAACCCACGGAATGGAGAAAATTTTATTTCTCAGCCATATGCAATACGAGATGGGTTTTCATCAACCTATGGTTTATTATGATTATGAAACATAGAAACTTACTCCCGTAGACAAAGTTGTATAGAATTAAATTTTAAACGTACTTCGGGAGGGCTTTCAACATTACCTCGGGTAATTTTTATGAATCATTCAAACTTTCAAACTATTCAAACGCAATATTTACTTAAATACGTTCCAGTCTTTTCGTAACATCGACTCTGATTGCCGCATCTATTCTGATACGTACGGGTCCCTTCATATGTTTTTATTGCTGATTCGTCATCTAAGGACCATGATAGGTGCTTCCCCCCTATTCCGGGTCAAAATTCGACTGGTTACAAACGTCGTGGTAAACGCATAAGACCCCTTTTCGAAGAACTTCGTTCTTCGTACGGGTCTAATAACATGATATATTGGAAAAAAATACTTTGCATCGCGTTGTTATATTTTCGTTGAACAAAAACAAGACTGAAAAGAGGAAATGCTATTGAAGCCTAGCCCCCACCGAATTGATAAAATTATATGAAATGTTGAGAAAATTCTCTTTATTTCGCGCATTTCACATTAACACAGTTGTATTTTTGGTATAGGGTTTTCGTTAAACAGGGTCGCCGATAGAGGTGTTTTTTGTTTGATC
>CM055406.1:112859465-112894384 GCA_029228625.1 Pseudolycoriella hygida | reverse complement strand
CATAGTTGCCAACAAAATAACTTAAAAAATTCGTCAAACAAAATTGTCAAAACAAAAACCGTCAAAACACAAAATTGTCGATTCATTGCACAAAAACATTTTCATCAAAACAAACTCATCGAAACAAGAATTTCTATTCCATTGATCAGTTAGTACCGCAATCACTTATTTCCATTTTTTTCGATTTTTTTGAGCAAGTTTGTTATTGATTTGGGTTTCTTTACATATGATAACAAAAATTTTGACAGTTGACGTAGGGATTTTAATTTTTTTTTATCACGTTTACACAACTGATCATCTCCCAATGTTTGGAATATTTCTTTTGAATGCAATAATTTTCAAAACAAAAACGAAAGTTTGACTTTAATTAAAAAAATAATTATTTTCAATGAGTTTTTACGCCGATTTTATTTTTTTGAAGTATACTTTCGATAAAAAATACAATTGAAAAAGAGCCACTTTCTATTACTGCGTTACAATCGAATTTCGTACGATATACGCGCAATTACGTACGGTATATGCGTAACATCAGCACACAAACAATAGATTTTTATATTGCTATCTTGTGTCAAATCATTCAAGTTTCAATTAAAATTCAAATGTCGGGCGGACTAAAAGTGTCTATTCTGATTCATCTATTATTTGTATAACAGTACATGAATTAAAACTTTGAATAATTTGTTATTAGACCCGTACCAAGAACGAAGTTCTTCGAAAAGGGGTCTATTGCGTTAACCACGGCGTTTCTAACCAGTCGAATTTCGACCCGGGAGTAGGGCTTGGAGTATCGATCATCGTCGTTTGATGGCGAATCAGCAATAAAAAAAAAATGTCCGTCCGTCCGTCACCGCGATAACTTGAGTAAAACTCATCCGATTTTCAAAAACTTTTTTCCCTGAAAGGTAATCGAAAAATCTTTTATGGGATTGAATCTGGGCGCTGCCGGCCTAAGGGCCGCCGAGCTAGGGTCGTTTAAGTGGCTTTTAGTCTTTTGTACATAACTCGAGTAAATCTTTTCTTCGAATATCATAATTTTTTTTTTAATTTGAAAGGTCTGAGTGTGGCCGACATTTTATGGAAGAAACATTATTGATTTTGAGCCCTTGGACTTATCTAAAGCACTAAAAACGAGTCGTGCTACGGCCCTACATATTTTTTACTTTTTAAATCGACAGGTCTATGAAAGTCCAACAATTTGTAGAAAAAACTTTTTTGTGATTATGCCCTTGGACTTACCTTTTATAATCGAAAGATCTACCAATGTTTCACATTTTATGGAAAACAAATTTTGATTAGAAACCCTTGGAAACAGTCAGGACCCTAAAACTGAGTTTCTGCTAGGGTCCAACGTGTTTGCTTACATAAATTGGATAAATCCTAACTGATTTTATTGATTGTTTTTCTATTTGAGAGGTAATCGAGTACCGAATTATATTCAAAAACAAATTTGGACCCGTGCCTGTGCTGAGGGCTGAAGTGGGCCTCAGATAAGTCCTAGGGTCGGCCCTAACCAAAAAAAATTTTTTTTTGCTATGTTGTACAGCAAGTTGAGGTAAACGTTTTTGTCTATGAAAGTATGTGTCCGAGGTCTCTACTTAGGGCCCTAGGTCGGTCCTAATGTCGACCCTTAACAAAAAAAATGTTTTGCTGTGTTGTAGAGAAACTTAAGAGAAACATTTTCGTCAATGGAAGTATTTGTCCGAGGCCTCTCCTAACGTCGGTTCCAACCCCAAGCCAAACGACAGATCTGTTGATGTCAAAAGTCGACCTTTTCCAACTGTCAAAATGACATTTTAAACGTCATACATTTAGAAAAACAAATAGATTCTTCTTTTGTCTTTCTTGATCAATTATATGGGGCCATCCATAAAGAACGACCACGGCTGGAGAGTAAAGGGTGTTGTCCAAAATCGGGAGGTTGGTAAAGAAATTCGGACGTCCAATTTTTTCTCTGAATCTAAATTTTTTAACTAGAAAACTGAGCTACGCAGGTTAGCTATAGCTTAAGGAGGCATAGCGTTGATCAGTCACATTACTGTATGTCCAATGGACATTGTTCATCCCTGTTCGTTCAATATGTGAACAAAAGTCTACGTATACACACGGCTATAAGCAACGCAACTGGTTAAGTAGGTAATTCACATTTTATTCAATGAGTTGTTCATCTCAAATATACACACATATTAAGAATGTATTTCTTCAAAAGTGGAGGTAAATGTATTGGTAAACGGACAAAGTATGAAAGGGTGAAAGGGATATAAAAGAACCGTACATTTGAGACTTTTTCCCTAGCGCTGGTCGATTATGCTTGATAACTTTGACGTTTGAAGACGTCATTTTGACAGTTTGAATGACCTATTACTTTTTGCATTTTAATTGCTTGAATTCTCAGAAAAAAAATTGAATGTCGACAAAATTTTCTAATTGTTTTATCCCGAATGTAGCTGTTTGCCTTTTACTTTAGTGTTCTGCTGTCATAAGGAAAAAATCTTAACAAAAACAACAAAATTGCCCTTAGGTTATATTTTGCTACAGGGCTTCTACAGGGAGTTTTTGTGTATAAGATAAACAATTCCGCAATAGGTAAATAACTATTAGAGCTGAAAGTAAAAATTTAATACGTTACTCCTAAAAGTACTTTCGGCTCTTGTCCTTGTGACGTTAATAACTTTCGCCACTCAAAATTGACATTTTTACTTTTGAGCTCTGATGTAAAGCATGTGATACCGTGTACCTTTTCATTTAGGTGACCGTACTTTCATTGTTTGCGAGATTTTAACTCGATGATTTCTCCACACAAGAAAAAGGGTAAAATTCCCGGTTACGAGCCCCAAAATGCTCATTTGTTGCCATAATTGTATTTTTAATCGACTAAGGATTGGGTAGTTAGATAGGGTAGCGCTTGATAGCATATGAGCGGAGTGTGGTAGTCCGGGTCATATGCCAGGCGTGCAACTGTCTAACTATCAAGTGCTCTTTTTACGTCCACGTCGTAGTCCCTGGGACCTCAATTCTCTTCGGAGTTTTGTGCTCAACTTAAGATTGCTACCTGACGACTTGCCTACGGGTTGTCGGGGAAACGGATCAGTGGGTTGAGCGAAGTGTTAACGCCTCTTCCTCGTAAAAAAATCACAGTTCAAGAAACTCTACAATGAGCCTCGGATAAACGGACGGATTCAACAACGACGACCACGTTGGAGAAGTCTGGCCCAGGATCGCTCCAGATGGAGAAACGTTGTAGAGTCAGCCAAAACCCGCTTGGGTTAGAAAGGCTGATAAGTAAGTAAGTAAGTAAAAAAGCACTTAAAACGAGTTTCTGCTACATGTTTTTTGTACATAACTCGAGTAAATCTCTACCGATTTTCAATTTTTTTTGATCGAAAGGTCTAGGACTTTACGTATCAGAATAAATGTGACAAACAGAATAGATGTGACAAATAGAACAAATCTTGCAAAAAGACTCGAACGTATCTTAATATAGTAATAAGCAAACAATCCAACGTTTTATGTTCTTTTATAATTATAAGAATTTCAAAGATCCATAGAAATTACCCAAGGTAATGTCATAGACCCTACCGAAGTACATCTCAGACCATTCAAATCTAGAAATGGTCATATCCCAGGATCGAGGCAATTCTACTCAAAACCTTGAGAAACGAGTTCTCTAAAATTTTATTCTCTACAACTTTGCCTTTGGAAGCAACTTTCTACCTCTAGAGATATGGATCATCCCTCCCAGACGGTTTGTTGCTAAAATTTGTCGACGCGATTCCATGTTCCGATTTGACTCACCTGCTGCACGACATGCTTTCGAATAGACAAATTAAAGTGTTCATGAATGGCCAAAGCAGTAGGACCAAAACGTTGAAGAATGGTCTACCACAAGGTATTACCGAGACTGGCGCTTGTGCCCGAATCCAGAAAAAACGAAAGTAGGGTACTTCCATTTAAACAACAGGGAAGCGCATTCACAACTAAAGGTTACATTTTGTGGGGAAAAAGTCAAGTTCAACCCGAACCCAAAGTACCTCGGCTACACCATGGACAGAACCCTAACACATAAACCACATCTGGAAAAAGTTGCCCAAAAATTGAAATCCAGGAACAATATCGTTCAAAAGCTCGCTGGGTCAACATGGGGATGCGATGCAAACACACTCCGCACAGCCACGCTATTATTGGTATGCCCTACTGCCGAATATTGCTGTCCGGTCTGGCTAAGAAGTTCACACACGAACAAAGTGGATACACAAATAAATGCCAGTTCCGTGTTGTAACCGGAACGTTGAAATCGACCACGCTGCCGTGGCTTTCTGTGCTAGCAAACATCACGCCACCTGATATTCGTCGCGAAGCCTGATAATGGACGAAAATTGTGGAAAATGAAACGCTCCCAATTCATCAAGACCTCATCTCCACTCCTCTCGCTCCAAGATTGAAGTCAAGGAAACCCATTTGGACAGAGCCCTTCTTCAGAAACGCACAACATGACGTTTTAGATGCAAAGGAGAAATGGAGAGAATCCTGGGAATCAGAAAACCTGCGCAACCATCACCTAGTGAGCGACCTGACGGAGAAAGTGGGAGGTATGAATGGTGCGCGAAAAATCTGGTGTCAGCTAAATAGAATCAGAACTGGTCATGGTCGCTGTGCGTATATGCTCCACAAATGGAACCCAAACAACACACCAAACTGTGACTGTTCCAATGTAGCACAGACTATCAATCAAATTGTAAACGATTGTCCATCGAGGAAATTTGCTGGTGGGCTAACCGAGTTACATGAGGTCACACCAAACGCTGTGCAATGGCTACAACTAATGGACATAAATCTATAAGGAGAATCGGTGACAACAATACTGAATTGGCTTTTTGTGCAATTTCATTTATGTTTTATGTTTCTTATTTAATCTAATTGACGTAAAGTAACTAACTTCTTTGAAATTCAATCTTACGTGATGATGTTATATTGTAAACGATGTTCACTCAATGCCATACGAAATAATAATAATAATAATCCCTCCCAGTTCTAGAAGTGTTCATATCCCAGGATTGGGGCATTTTTACCCAAAAACCTGAGACACGCGTTCGCTAAAATTTTATTCTCTACAACTTTGCTTTTGGAAGCAACTTTCTACCTCTTATAGTACTAGAAATATGGATCATCCCTCCCAATTCTAGAAGTGGTCATATCTCAGGATTAAGTCATTTTTACCCAAAACCCTGAAACGCGTTTACTCTAAAATTTCATTCTCTACAACTTTGCCTTTGACAGTGAATATCCATATTGCATAGTTAAGGAAATAAACACGAAAAACTGTTTTCGTAAATGGCCAAGAAACTCAATTTCTTCGACTCCATTGGTCCCGGTGCCCCGACCCCTGACCCGATTCCCACAAAAATGTTTTCCCAATTTTCTGACATCAAATCCTTTAAATTGACACCAAAATGAGGAATTTCCGTGCGATACTTGCTGAGATATTTGCAAAAAAGCTTCACCGACCTTCGAAAAACCATGTTTTTGGTGACTTCCTCGACCATATTTCCGGAACCGCTTGATCGATTTTGCTCATCTTCGAACTCGAATCATGGGAGGCATGTATCTTTCAGGGAAAAAAAGGGTGATCGGTTGAAAAGTTGAAACGGACGGACGGACATTTTTTTTATTGTTGATTCGTCATGTTTAGACGATAATAAATTGTAGTAAACGTATACGACCTTCGTACTTCGTGTGTTGTATACCGACCAAACTACATCGTTCAAAACGGGTTCTCTAAAAATTTTTCATGTAATTGTAACCTTCAAGAGAAAATTTACAAAATTGCACTCGATTTTGGCCTTGAAGCATAAATTCAAGTTTTGTTTGTAGCCATCATAGATCCTGTTTTTCGTAAGTATGCCATTGTCTCTTGACCAAATTATATTGATACCAAAGCTTTGCATCAACAAGTGTGCCTATTTTGCAATCAAACGTGCCATGTTAATTGCAAACATATTCTGTTTCACATCAGAGATTGCTTCAGAATGCTTCGGTATTCATAAAATATTAACACAAATATAAGATATTATGAGTGACGTCACACTCTCGTTTAGGTAAAGAAAAATGAAAAACTCACCGACCTAATCGGTATTCGAACTAACGACATTCTACGTGACAGTAAACGACAATACAACAGATGCGTTAATTCTTCCACTTCGATCACATTTAGAGCAAAAAACAGTTTGAGCTTCTCTGTTTATTGGTTCTGTTCAATCATAAAATAACGCTGAACCTTACTGCCTAACGAAATATTTACGCTATTAAAAATAATGCTTTTGCCTGAGTGCACTATGTAGCAAATTGAATTTTGTACCTTCGTAACGATAACATTTTGTCATGTATGTATTACATTGGGTTTTGTATATGTTGGAGCATTCAATTTAAGTGTGCGACAAATGTAGTATATGTATGTGTGTGTCAAATTCATCATCGTTCCTGTTCCACCAACATTTACCAATATCGTCCACGTGTTCACTCGATTAACATAGTCGATATGTAACGTCCGCGTCAGTATACTCTAACGAATGCAATATAAAGGGAAATGAAACGAGGCCAGCGGTAGATTTTTCCGTGTAAGTGTATTGTTAGACGACACGACTACAATACAATAGTTGTTTCCTTTACTTCTATGCAAACCAGATAAAGAATACATGTGATGCAGAGCGCCATAGTTCAATCGGAATTTGGAGTGGCGTGCTAGAGGCTAACTAGAGGTTTCAAACATCGCACGCTTATATAACTACTCCTAAAATTCAGCTTGTTTCAAATCGAATCTTTTTTGTCCATCCCTAAGCTCGCTTTATCCAGTTTGAGCAAAATGACTAGAGATGGCACTTTAAAAAGATCATGACGTGATGGTGTTACACTGTGAAACCCAGATAGTGAAAACAAACAAAATATATGTTTTGGAGTTTGGAGCGGCAAAATGCTTTAATCTTTGTTTACGTTACTAAGGGACAAGTGCATGCTAATACCTCACATGTAGCCTATAGAGAGATTTAAAGGGAGAAAAAGGTTTCCCAAAACTGCTTTTACTTATAAACGAAGTGTGAATCTTGCGTCCACAGTAACCTTCTGCAGAGAAATGTAGGGCTTCCACATTTCCGTGCGGGTTGAGTGAATCTGCACTCTTACTTCGTCATTTACAAAAAACATTAGTCTCAAGCGTATTCACATATCATTGAATTAATTTTAACAAGGTAAACGCTAATATTCTTATGTAATCAAGAATGCGGTGTCATAGCAAAATAGAACAAAAACACGGTACGCTTTCGCTATTTGTTATAGCACATCTTTTTCCAAATTTGCTCTATTTTTATGCATAGAAATCACTCAATTTGCAAGTTTGGGAGCGTTAATATACGTCTGCATTTTTTCTCGGTTTTTGGACCTCCTTCTCCCAGGACTATTTTGAAAAATCGATTTTTCAAAAAGTTTCTCAAAAAAAGTCCTTGCCCCCTCCTCCTTGTCTGCAATGTTCAGAACTGCCTAAAACTAAGTGTTTTTGTTCGCTTCAAGCCCATAGCTTGATACTTTGTAGTAAATAAGCCTACAAAAGAGGTCTTTTTGCAATTCAACGACAAAAACTCGCTTTTTCGAGCGTCATTTCGGTGTCGTATGAAGTCATTTTGCCGGTTTTTTTACGCGACATTGCGATGAAGGTTTTTTTACGCACTACTACTAGTGCGATGACGGTTTTTTTACGCATTAGTGCGATGAAGGTTTTTTTACGCACTACTTGAATTGAATTTTTATATTAAAAGAAAATCTCATTTTCGTCGGTGAATCGCAATAAACGCTGTTTGATACACGTTACGTATGCTGGTAGTATGCTGGTAGTGCCGATACGAGCCGAAGGCGTAACTTCATACGGCCATTCAAATAGTGCGCACGCTTTTTTGGGGGGAGGGGGTTTGAGAAAAGCGTGCTCTCCATACATTCTGAATTTTTTCCATGTATTTTGCGTGCGAGAGGGAGGGGGGTCTTGAATCCGCCTTTTGCGAGCTCACTATTTGAATGGCCGCTTAATATCTAGGAGTAATTATCCTAGTCTGCTAATAGTCTCCCTTTACTCGTTATGCCGTTTAAGGACCTCCTGGACAAACTGAACGCATACCAAATCGAAAAGATTGGAAGTTTGCGCAAAGGAAAGTCAAGAGGGGAAAGATAAAATTTGCAATCCACAAGTTTTATTCATTCAAATCACCTGGCTTCGATGAAATTTTCCCGGCATTGTTGAAAGAAGGGATAAATCTGTTAATCGAAAGGCTAAGCAGTATTTTCAAAAGCTCGATCGCACTCAGCCAGAGTAGTTTTCATACCCAAACCTGGGAAAACCACCCGTGTGAAGCTAAAGACTTCAGACCCATCAGTCTCACGTCATTCCTTCTCAAAACGGTGGAAAGGCTGTTAGACTTCTATGTGAGAGGTGAAGTACTCAATGCATTTCCATTACACGCCAACCAGCACGCCTATCAGATGGGTAAACCCACTTTAGGCTGCTTCATGGACATTGAAGGGGCTTTCGACAATACAGAGTTTGAAGTCATTACTGATGCAGCGAGAGGAAGGCAAATGGATGACACGGCGGTGAATGGAAGCTATGGTTTGCGGCATCAAATTGAGTGCGGTTGTGATCAGAGGTTGTCCTCAAGGAGGCATCCTGTCACCGATTCTATGGTGCATGGTGATAGACTCACTCCTAGTGAAACTGAATGACTCTGGGTTCTTCACACAAGGTTACTCGTACGACGTTTCTACGCTAATTTGTGGCTTCTCTGCGAACACTTTTGGTGATCTTATGAGAACGGCACTGAAAATCGTAGAAAAATGGTGTCAGGAAAGGAACTTGAAAGTGAACCCGGGCGAAACAAAGGTAATTCTCTTCAGAAGAACCAAAGTTGTGAAATCTGAAGTGGGAGAACTGATACTGTTTGGTGAACCCCTCACGATGAGAGCTGTAGTGAAGAACCTTGGGGTCATTTTCGACGCCAGAATGACCTGGATAGTGCATTTGGAGGAAAAAATTGATAGGGCCATAGGAATTTTCTGGATGTGCAGAAGTGCGTTCGGGAGAACCTGAGGTCTTTCACTCAAGGCCATCTGGTGGATATATACCGCAATCATCCGACCGATTCTCAGCCACGGTTGCATTGTATGGTGGCCCAAAGTAGAGATCGGGACGGGCAAAAAGAGGCTGGAAAAACTGCAAAGACTTGCCTGCCTATGTATCACTGGAGTGAAGAATACAACAGCCACGATGTCGTTAGAGTCACTGCTTTTTCTCCCACCACTTGATCTCTACATTAAAGCTCAAGCGTTCAAGTCAGCCAGTAACGTCAGGTGCAATGACTGGTGGACAGCCAGATCTGAAATAGGACACGCCGCCATTTGTAGTCTTATCAACGATGACACACTACTAATGCCGAGCGATCAGTGTCGACAGGAACTCTGGACAGATAGCAACCTCGAGTGTATCATTCCGGGGGAACGGGACTGGTTAGGTGAACGCAGTATATATCCGCCTGCAGGCGATATGGTCTGTTATACGGACGGCTCAAAAAGAGACGGTTTTACTGGGGCAGGTTTCTTCTGTAAATTTCCTCTTTTAGAGGCAAGCATCTTCACAAGAACGTACGCCACTGTTCATCAAACCAAACTCTTTGCCATATACGAAACAGATGCCATGGAAAACGCCTCAGGATATTTACAATTGCACAGATAGCCAATCATCTTTCGAAACGATCAGTTCACCAATAGTTGATTCCTGTATGGTACGAGCATGCAAAATCGCTCTGAATGCAATTGGTAACGAGAATAAAGTGACGATACTCTGGGTTCCTCCTCACGAAGGTATCTTTGAAAATGAAAAAACAGACCTTCTGGCACGTAATGGTATCAGAGAAAGCTTCATCGATCCTGAACCGCGCTTTGGCATTTCTAAAACCGAAATAAAAAATTGGTAAACCAGTGGGTGGCACAGGAAAGCTTGGAGAGAGTATGATGGTGCTAGACATACGAAAATATTCTGTAAAGTCCCGTCCAAAGACTTTAGTCAAAAACTTCTAAACCTTAACAGACCAAATATCAAGAGATCCGTTGAGATCATAACTAACCATTGTGGCCTCAATAAGTACCTCTATGACATCGGTTTTAAGGATAACCCGAAGTTTGACTGTGGTTACGATGACGAGACAGGCGCCCACATTATTTTAGATTGTATCAGATACCGACGTCTCAGAGCCACCAGGCAAACCTGATCTCACGCCGAGTTTGAACTGGACATACTGAACCTGAGGCGGAGGTGGTTCACCTACTAAAAGACTATCTATCAATCGAATCAAATCAAACCAGTCACAGGCTGATTTACACCCAAACCCAATCATGATAATATTTAGTGTTACCGGCTATGACTTATAAAAGATTGTTATTATTGTCTTTGTTATTACGGAGCTTTTTTGGGGGGAGGGGGTTTGAGAAAAGCGTGCTCTCCATACATTCTGAATTTTTTCCATGTATTTTGCGTGCAAGGGGGGAGGTGGGTCTCGAATCCGCGTTTTGTAGCGTGCGCACTATTTGAATGGCCGCTTAATATCTAGGAGTAATTCTTTGTCTTATCCTAGTCTGCTAATAGTCTCCCTTTGCTCGTTATGCCAAATTTTACTTCACTTTGTAAATAATCCCACATAGCGTCAAATGTGAGTCTTTATTTTGTGTGAAATGCTTGGTGTAGATGACAGGGCCTATTTTCGATCGGCTTTTGTTTTCACACGAATGGCATCGAATTTTGTGAAAAACTAATGTTTTCCGCGCTATTATGCGCTATTGGGTTAATAGCGATAGCAAGAACGATTTTCACATTTTTTTGAAAGGTGCCTGACAATTTATAGAAGAAACTTTTTTTGATTTTGAGCTTTTGGACTCAGCCAGGGCCTTAAAATTCAGTCTCTACTACGGTCCAGCGTGTTTTTTCTACACAAATCGGGTAAATCTTATCCGATTTTCAACATTTTTACTGAAAGATAATCAGTAATCAACTCACGCTACGCGACCTAACACGATATTTGGCTTTTTGTAAAGCATGCTCAGACCTTTCAAGCAAAAAAAAAAATTATGAAAATCGGTGAAGATTTACTCGAGTTATGTACAATAGACCAAAAACCACTTAAACGGACCTAGAAAGAATTGTCAATTTAACACCAGGATGCGTACTACGTACTCTTGGTTCGAAGATACAAAGTATGCAACCTGGTGTCAGAATTTAACCTTATCACTGTGATGGCTTTGACGAATGCTATACTGTAGCATATGAAAGTGACATGCGAAATGTGTCGAATTAGGCTACCACGTGGTAGCCAATAGCGAGTACTTCATGATTAAAAAAATTGTCAATTTGACACCAGGCTGCACACTAATTGTTCGAAGGCTCAAAGTATGCAGTCTGGTGTCAGAAATTTGAGCATATCGCTGTGAGTGCATTGACGACCTTACTGTAGCCCCTGCGAATTATTGACTAATGAATAAAAATTGACTCTGTCACTCTGACAGAATTGACCTCGGAATTGACAAGAATCTGTCTCTTTTACTCTCACAACCCATCATCCATTTTTAGTTCATTTTACTTTCACTGGGGCATATGAAAGTGACAGATGAGAAATTTTTCGAAAGTTGCATTAATTTGGGGTTGACGTATTACACTTACGGAAATATATTTTTGCATCAATTAGAATTTTGTACTTCTGCGCATCTGCCACTTTTGTATTGCTATGTGTAAGCAGAGTTACAACACACCAATTTTCATCACCAGGTTTCGTTTTTGAGCTATGTTCACAGTGGCAACCTGGTGTCAAGTTGAAATTTAGCGCGTTGTAAATCATCTTCAATTTTTGACACCAGGCTGCCTTTTTCATGGTTCAAGGACACATAGAGGGCAGTCTGGTGGTCAAATTGAAAAGTATTGCACCGTAAAGTACTTGCTACTGGATTCAAATTTCCCACTCCCACATATTTTTTGACACAAGCCTGCTTTGCCGGACTTGGGATGTAAAGAGGAAATTTTTGGTAAAACAAAAATAGATGAAGAGCTCTCTCGACGATTTTCGCAATAAAAATCACAGCACCAGTGATTTCCTGATTTTGTAAATAGTTTTCAGTTTCTCTAGCACTCTTTAGCTTCCGTCCGAGAAATTTAAGGGCCGGTGATTTTTGAAATTACTGTGAGTTTTACTTGCACTTCTTACCTGTGTTTGGCTATTTATATCAGTACCGCACTTTTACATCTGAAACACAAATCTGTGGTAGAGCTACGTGCAGGCGCCTTTGACAGATTTATTTTTAGTGTCACTTTTAAATTAGTACAAGTGTAATGATGGCTGAGAGGGCGAAAAAAGTCCTTCTCGCGGAAAGTCGAGCTGGCCATTATCCATAATCACCTGAATAAACTCCTGAAGTGTCAGGTAAAAGTCACGTACTCAGCCCCGCCGAGGCCGACAGTATTTTTTTGCGTTGTTTTTCAAATCTCGGCTCGAATTTCGGTCTTCCATGGGTTTTGTTTTGTTGCAAAATCGAACGGGTCTGACGAAACTTTCAAGTTTAATTGTTAAAATGTTGTACGTTTGAGTTTACAAGGCGGAAAACGAGAAAAGGTATAACTAGCTGAAGTGTTAGTCAAAAAGGTACATATTTTTAAATACCTGCAACCGAAATGAATAATACATTTGTCTGAATGTGTTACTCATGAATATGAATGCGGTTGTGAGAGTATAAACACATACATGAGTGTTGCACTAACTACGGGCAATTTACTGTAGAGCTCAAAGAAAGTTGCAGTTCAAATTAATGGCTATTTTCTGAGAATAAATTGTTTTTAGGCCCACACGACGTACGTGCGTCTAGTGTGTTTTTCGCTGCGTTTGTAACACTTACGTTGAGTTAAAATCTAGCTCGCGCCTACTCATCAGTTGGGTCACGCTACAATGGAATGATAATGTTAAAGGCAAGTAATTTTGTGTCAAATACGTTTTTGATTCATATCTTATGAATTCTGGGATGGGACCGACCTAGGGTCCCAAGTATATGCTTTCATAGAAAAAAATGCCCTCTATTTTCTCTACAACACTGCACAAAAAATCCCATCATTGAAGGAATATTCATGAAAAACTATTAACTATCGTTGGGCGAAAGAAAACGCCGAATTTTCCGGCATAGTCTATATGTCGTGACAATATTTCTATCTCCTAAAAAAACCACGAATTCCAAACCACCGCAAAACATTTTCCTTGTACGGAAGCTTTTCCATGACATTTCGTAAAAGGAAATTTGGTTTTCTTTGTATGAAGAGATGTGTAAACTAATTTTCCTTTTACGACATGTCATGGAAAGCTTCTGTTAAAGGAAAATGTTTTCCGCGGTTTGAAATTCGGAGGTTTTTCTCGGCGATACTTCTTGGAGATTAAGGATCGGAGTGAGTCGACCCACACCTGACTCAATGGAGATACAACATAGTCATGACAACTAGACTATGAAGGCAGGTTTTTTTCGGCGATTCTTCTTGGAGATGTAATGTAGGGCCGGGTAGCGTGAGTTAGGTCCACAATCCACAGAAGAGTCATCGTCGTGAAGTATCCTGTCACGCTGGTCCCGATGGTATTAGGGCGGTAGCGCCCCGAGCTGAGATCAGCCAGAAATTAACGTTTTCTATTGTTCAACTGACACATTTTGGTTTCTGATAGCGACATTACATAGCGACCAACAAACAAAGTAAACGCAATTTAAAGGTGGTGTTACGTTTATGTAGTCATGGTTACCGAAAGATTTCTTTCAAAAATAAAATTTTGTCCTAGCTACCTGGCCGAGATACAGCAGTGTAGTAAAAACGCTAAAAGCTCTCAAAGGCGAAAACTATGAAGGCAATGTTGTTTCGCAAAACTAATGATGCCAAAAAAGTGTCCTCTATTTGTCCTTTTTTAATCGCAATTCAGTATATTAGTAGTGACACTTCCGTAGTACAAATATTGTAATACTGCTATTTTCATTGCCGTATAAATAAAAAGTGGGCAAAAAATGTCCTCAATTTGTCCTTTCAGGACCTACCACTCAAATTTTCATAAAATGAAAATGACAGCTACCGGGACTGTTCTGGAATTATGATGCCTCCTCCTCCTCCTCCTCCTCCTCCTGTTACAGCCTTTTTATATCCACTGCTGGATGTAGGCCTCCCCTTGTTTTTTCCATTCGTTCCGATCCATTGCCACTGTTGCCATGATGTTCCTGCTAATCTCTTAATGTCATTGGTCCATCGTTCAGGCGGACGTCCCATTGGTCGCGTTTTCGGTGGTCTCCAGTTCATAATGGATTGTGATACGCAACAGAAAAATGTCCTCATTTTGTCCTTTTCGAATAATCAACAATTGTAAAGAAAAAAAAAAATGGTCGCCGACGGGATTTGAACCGGCGACGCTAGGGAACTTTGTTACTTATTTCAATCGACGGCCGGTTGGTTTTAATCAACCGCCCGCCGGTTGGTTTTAACAGACCACCGGTTGGTTTTAATCGACCGACGGAAGGTTGGTTTTAATCGACCGCCGATCGGTTTTGATCAATCACAGGTTGGTTAAGAGGATTGCCGGTTGGTTTTGATCGACCGCAAGTTAGTTAAGTCGATTGCCGGTTGGTTTTCATCGACTGCCGGTAGGTTTCAATCGACCGTCGATTGATTTTAATCTCTGGTCTTTATATAGTTATTTTTATTTACTTGCCTGTTCCTGGGTTCATGAGCCGACGACGAATACTGTAATTCTTCGAGTCTCAACAAACAGTTTCCAAGCAGACAAGAACCACGTAACACTAAATGCCGATGCAATTTGGGCACAATTATCACAAAAAATACAACACGATAACGACACCCTTGCATGTAAAAAAATTCTTAGATTGGCGCCCCTCAGTCGGCTCGCCCGGTGCGCCCTTCGGTCGCCAGTTCGGGCCTGATGTGGACCTTACAGCCCGAACCACTCAACAGATTTTTAACAAATTCTTGAGGTTTGTGTCTTTCATTCAAAACCTTGAAGAACGATTCCCATGCTAATTTCGCAGATGTGCAAGGAAATTGTTTCTCCAATGTATTAAGTCTGGGAAATGTTGTCGTGTTGTTCCCCCTAGACCCGTGGTTGCAGTACCTAACTCATTTCCCATTACAAAGAAATAATACAAAAACCCAAGTGTTGGTATTTACGTAATTAATTAATTAATTTTTGCCCAGGGTTTGAAAAAATCTGATAGCGAGATAAAAGAGAAGAAAATTTCCGGTTATTGCGATAAGAAAAGACGGGATTCTTTTGTTGATCTCCTAGAATCCAATAATTAGAAACACAAGACAAAGCATATAAGCCCCGCTCTTGTGCCGAAAACCTGAATAAGCAATGAATGTTTTTGGTATTCTAGTTCATTCAAATTAGTTAATTATTCACGAGTGTCACAACTTTATGAAAATTGTAGAGGATGAAGTCTGCTGTTCATTTATTTTCCTCATAAACTTCCCAAGTTTTTTTTGCATTTACTTTATGATGCTAAAGCCTCTTTTCCATTATTTACATTTGAACTAGGAATTACCATTGACCTATCGACATCAACAGTCACAAAAAAAATTTAAGGAATTTTTCAATCTTCTATGCCAACTCACACTTCTATTTACGATGGAATAATAATATTCACAAGAAACCGAATGTTTGGTACAGATAGCGAAACAGAAATGTTAACGGTTTTAGAAAGACTCTTTTACGGACACAAACGAAACCGATTCCATTCGAAATTTCTCTTTGTACTCTTTCATTTATAAGCCAGATAGAACAGAATAGAAAAAACTTTAATTCTTTGCAATGAAGTCGTGGAAGACGAGAATATGTTTATCCAGTGCTGATGAATCTTACAACAAACCACTCGGGAGATTTTGGCATTTGCGACGCAATTTTTTTAAAAATACAACGGTTTGGTGTAAAATTCGCATGTGAAGGTGCAGTACATACTATCCGTTCATATATCATAGCCCCACGGTAGTAAGGGGCCGTGACGCAAGTCTTACACGCCGAGCGACGTACCCCCCGGAAAATACGTTTCCCGGATTTTACGCAAAATTTTATGACGAAATGCTTTTTTACTCATTAAAACCGGAGATATGAATTAAACAAGTTTGCTATTTTGTATGGAAACGGACCCAAATCGAATATTTTTAACTAGTCAGTTTGGTAAACCTTTCTTACTTTTTTCGTTTGTGGCAATTTTTTTTGACGTTGTTGTAAGGTTTTCGTATCTCTAGAACTATGGCAGTTAGAAAATTACTTCCAAAGGCGAAGTTGTAGAGAATCAAATTTTGAATGATGAATTCACGGCTTGAACCAACCGGACTACTCCGCGATGACGGCAAAAAGCGTCCAGACGGTATAACATACACCGCCTGGGAGAGAGGCAGATCTCTCGTGTGGGATGCTATATGCGCAGATTCTTTAGCCCCATACAACATGACAGGCAGATCGAAAACACCGGGCATGGCGTCGGAAAAAGCAGTGAGACGGAAACATTCCAAATAACCTAAAATTAAATCTAATTATCATTTCGTTGCTGTCATCAGACTGTCAGGCGAACCAAAATGGAGACACTATCTGTTCAAAAGGATATCGTTAGCTATCCAGCGTGGTAATGCAATGTGTATTATTTCTGGCATTCCAAAAAGTTGCACGTTGGACGAAGCTTACTTTCCTTTAGTATTAAGACATGTTCGACAAAGCTTGTAGAATGAATTGAAATAAAAATTTCCTGAAGAATTCTAAAAATACAACGTAACTTCGCTTTATTTTTTTTGCGTTCGAAGCTGAGTGCTGCACTTTTTTCCAATTTTTGCAGAACTTTTGTAGCTTTTGTAAGCACACATAAAGACTTGCGTCACACCTCTTCTGTAAGAGGTTTTTTGTGCGGATAGATATTGCAAAAAGACCCGAACATATCTAAATATAGAAATAAGCCAACAACCCAATGTTTTATGTTCTTTTATAATTAGAAGAATTTCTCAGATGCATAGAAATTACCCAAGGTAATGTCATAGACCCTACCGAAGTACATCTCAGACCATTCAAATCTAGAAATCGTTATATCCAAGGATTCGGCAATTTTTCCCTAAAACCCTGAAACACGTTTTCTCTAAAATTCTATTCTCTACAACTTTGCCTTTGGAAGCAACTTTCTACATGTTATAATTCTAGAGATATGGGTCATCCCTCTCAATTCTAGAAGTTTTCCCCAAAACCCTAAAACACTTGTTCTCTAAAATTTTAATATAAATATAAAATATATTCCGGGGGGTACGTCGCAAGTGGCGAAAGTCAAAAAATTCCGCAGTCTACGAAAAAATGTCTTGTGAATTTTTTGGCATGTAAGACATGCGTCACGGCCCCTTGCTACCGTGGGGCCATGATAGCTTTAAGTAAGGCCAAGCTAGCGAATACACACACGAACTATTATGGGGCCATTCACATATTACGTACGCACAAAAATGCCAATTTTAGACCCCCCCCCCCTCCCCCATGTACGCAGTCGTACGTTTTCCACCCCCCCCCCATTAAGTACGTACTAAATTCATACTTTTAACACAAATGAAAATACGAACGAAAAAATGGCGTTATTATTGTACGCAGGGGCGAATTAACCTATAGGCAATTCGGGACCATGCACATGCTGGAGAAATCTGGCGCTGAGTTCGGTCAGTACGTGTATCATTTTAGTGTCGTCTCGTTAGATAAAAAAACTTCAAAATAAAAATTGAAAAAATTAATCCTGAAAAATTTAATCTTACAGTGAAGGTATTATAATTCCGAAATTCTCTTCAATGTCATTTCACGTAGAAAAATTATTTGCACCTTGTGCTTAACATGACACATTATTAAAATGGGGTTTTTACACATGGAAAAATAGAATTATTTCGAGTTTACGAAAAAAAATTTCGTCCTCGAGGAAAGTATTGTGTATTGTGGATAAATGTCCAACTATATTTCTTAGCAATAGAGCGGTTTTGGAACAATGCAATGAGATGAAAATCAACTTTTATTTCAAAGATTTATCTTTTGTTTACTTGATAAACATAAATTTCATTAATTATTTCTGGTTTACTGTATTAAAATCAATGGGTTACTTTAAAATGCAAGGTGGACCTAAATGAACCGTGATTTGTCCTATTTCATATAACTTCAATGAATCGTGAGTTTTGTTGACAAACGCCTCTGGACTAAACGTCAGGATTAAAACTGATTCTTATACCCCATTTATTGATAAAATTGTTTAGATTACATAATTTGTTTCAACGGGTTTTTTAAGCGTTTTTGCCTGCAACCAGCCGTAAGTTGAAACTGAGAGAGACTGTTGTTAAATGTAATCTTTTCCGTTGTTAACAGCTCGATCGATTTCAATTTCGATGTATCACCGGATTTTTGTCTGTGCAACAGGGAGCTTACTACATTATTAAGAACCTAGTGAATTTTTTATTCATTTTTTAACTACTCGACTGATTCGATCGACTTAAAGTTTACATTTTTGTACAGGAGAATGTACTACGAAGCGAATACGAAATGAAATTTTGATAGATAAAACTTCTGACAGATCAGTTCGATCGATTTTACTTTCTCGACTTTGTGTATCTCAAAATCTATGGATTTCATTTTTCTGTGCAGCCGCAACTGACCTTGGAAGTGTGGAACGTAATCTAAAGTACAAAAGTATTTTTGATGTCGGAAACTTTATTCAGAACAAACTAGGAAAGTTGGCGCTAAAAGAATGGGTGCCAGTGTCGCTGAGAACCTTAATCCGCCACTGATCGTACGACGACGAAAAAGACGTCGAATGGGTGTATAACATCGACTTAGAAGAAAAAGAGGAGTTTGTCGAGCCAGAAAACAAAGAAAATGTACACTATAACGTTTAAACTGTTTTACAAACCATTTTGAGGGATTCCGATTTTTAGTTGTGATTCTTGTAATTGATATCCTTTGTTATACGCCAGTGTGCAGAAAAGTTTGTACGAAGAAAAACAAATTTGTAATTTCAGAATTTCAAATTTTCATGTTCTTAATAAAAAAAATTGTGTTGACCACGTACGTACGCTTTTCATTCAATACCCCCCTCCCCCCAGTGAAAATCGTACAGTTTCATACGCTTTTCACAAACCCCCCTCCCCCCCCAAGTGCGTACGTAATATGTGAATGGCCCCTTATGTCGTTATATCGTATCGTATTTACTTTTTTAATACAATACAACATTTGCGTGACGCCAGATTTAAAGTTTTTTTACGTATTTTTAATTATTACGTGCTGTTTAAAATTTTTCATTTATTTATATAAATCATGTAAAGGTTTATTTTTATTAAAAAAAGGAATTTTCCAAATTGCTCACGAAACAGAATGGGGAGATTGATTGAAAATGTTAAAATTTATACCGTAATTGACACACAATGCTTATTATTAGTTTCTCAAAAAGAAAAATGTTTTGTGCGCCAAATTTTCAAATGTTTCGAAGACGATACGAAAGTACCTTAAATTTAGTGTACCACGCACACTATCACACATTTCGTATTTTAACTCGGCCTCAGTATGTGTACGAAATCTTATAGAAGACTGCCAATCTATTTATTCTTTAATATTGTTGAAAGTTATCTCTCTGTAATTTTTATGGATGAAATTTGAAGACCCTGATCAGGGATATTTTTTCGTTTGTATTGTCGGTCACCTTCAGTGGTCGCTTTATTATAATAGTCAGTCGTTATAAGTCATTGAAGTTGAGAGCACATATTTCGGTAACGACTAAAAATAAAGACATATAAATTCATTGAACCGGCACGTTTTTTATTGATAGAAAAAACCCAACAAATATCATTGCATTATTATGGGCCAGAATTTCAAAACTTGTGCCATAGGTATATTAGTGAATTATAAGCAAAATGAAGTTCACGTTTTTATATTCATCCATAGCTCTTTCTAAAAGTTAAATGTAACGGCAAATTACGTCTTTAAGAGTAAACATTAGAAAAAATTCAGTTAAGAAAATTCATCTTCCTTATAATTCACTAATATACTTTTGGCACCAATATTTAAATTCCACCCCATAGTGGCATTGGTAGTAATCGAATGAAGAATATTTAATTTTTAGAAATTTTGAGAAATCAAGATTGTAACAAAATAGAATTTTTCCTTGAAATTAAAATCTTGTTTAGACACGTACGAAGAACGAAGTTCTTCAAAAAGGGATCTTATGCGTTTACCACGACGTTTGTAACCACCCCAATTTTGACCCGGGAGTAGGGAAGGAGCATCGATCATGGTCCTTAGATGACAAATCAGCGATAAAAAAAAAATCCTTCCGTCGGTCCGTCTGCCTGTCAACACGATAACTTGAGTTAAACTCAACCGATTTTTGAAAACTTTGTATTCCCGGAAAGTTAATTGACAAATCTTTTTTGGGATTGAATCTGGGCCGTCTAAGTGGTTTTTGGTCTTTTGAACATAACTCGAGTAAATCTCTTCCGGTTTACTTAAATTTATTTTTTGTTTGAAAGATCTGGGCATGACCGACAATTTGTGGTAGAAACATTTTTGGATATGAGTCCTTGGAGTTAGCTAGGACACTACAAACGAGTCTCTGTTAGGGCCCTACGTGTTTTCCGTACATAACTCGAGTAAATCTTTTCCGATTTTCAATTTTTTTTTATGTTTGAAAGATCTAGACATGACCGACAATTTGTAAAAGAAACTCTTGCCTGTGCTTAGGGCTCAAGTAGTCCTAAGGTCGGCCCTAACCAAACATATTTTTTTTTTGCTATTTTACAGAGCAAATTGAGGGAAACATTTTTGTCTATGGAAGTATGTGTCCGTGGCCTCAACTTAGGGCCCTAGGTCAGTACTAAGGTCGGCTCTGTTAGATTATGTCCCAAAAAATGGTTTTTTGCTATGTTGTAGACAAAATTGAGGAGAACATTTTTCTCTATTTGGAGGTCAATCTTGTGCGTTCGGAGAATTTGTTTACACCGTTTTTTCGGACGGGTTTTTCAATATTGCCCTATCGGAAATTTCCAATACAATTTAATGTGAACGCAATATTCACTTAAATACGTACATCTATTCTGACCCTTCATATGTTTTTTTGGCATTGAATGCAATTTTTGGAATAAATAGACGCTTTTAGCGCGGTTCAATTTTGAATTTTTCACTGCGTTACAATATAATTTCGTACGACATATGCGTAATAACGTACGGTATATGCGTAAAATCAGCACACGAACAACAGATTTTCATAGTATCATCTTGTGTCAAATTATTCAAGTTTCAATTAAAATGTCTAGCGTACTAAAAGTGTCTATTATTGCGCCACGCTAATAGTACTGAGAACTTTTGTATATGCGAAATAGTACGGCAAACAGAGTTGATGTTACGAAAAGACTCGAACGTATTTAAGTAAATATTGCGTTCACATTAGACTGTATTGGAAATTGCCGAGAGGGAAATATTGAAAAACCCGTCCGAAAAAATGGCGTAAAAAAGCCTTCCAAAAGTACAAAACCGACCCCCAAATAGACAAAAATGTTCATCTCAATTTTTTCTTACACAAAGGAAAAAGCCATTTCTTTGTCTAGAGCCGACCTTAGGACCGACCTTATACTTACATTTTCAAAAATAATTCCCTCCACTTTTTCTACAATATAGTGAAAAACTATTTTTTTGTCTAGGGCAGACCTAGAGACTTAAGGAAATGCCTCGGACACATAATTCCATAGACAAAAATGTTTCCCTGAACTTGCTCTGCAACATAGCAAAAAAAAATTTTAGGTTAGGACCGACCTTAGGACAGACCTGAAACCCACTTCAGCCCTAAGCACAGGCACCGGGTCCAAATTTGTTTTTGAATATAATTCGGCTCGATTACCTCTCAAATAGAGAAAGAATCAACAAAATCAGTTAGGATTTTTCCAACTTATGTAAGCAAACACGTTGGGCCCTAGTAGAAACTCAGTTTTAGGGTCCTGACTGAGTCCAAGGGTTTGTAATCAAAAAAATTTCTTAAATAAAACGGGAGACAATCCTAGACCTTTCGGTCAAGAAAAATTTTAAAAATCGGAAGAGATTTACTCGAGTTATGTACAAAAAACACGTATGGCCCCTGCATAGACTCGTTCTTAGCGCCCTAAACAAGTCCAAGGACTCAAATCCAAAAATGTTTCTTCCATAAATTGTCGGCCGTACCCAGATCTTTCAAACAAAAAAAAAATTTATGAAACTCAGAAAAGATTTACTCGAGTTATGTACAAAAGACCAAAAACCACTTAAACGGCCCTATCGCGGCGGCTCTTGGGCCGACAATGCCCATAAGCAATCCCATAAAAGATATTTCGATTACCTTTCAGGGAAAAAAAAGTTTTTGAAAATCGGTTGAGTTTTACTTAAGTTATCGCAGTGACAGACGGACGGACGGACGGACATTTTTTTTATTGCTGATTCGTCATCTAAGGACCATGATCGATACTCTCCCCTACTCCCGGGTCGAAATTGGGGTGGTTACAAACGTCGTTCTTCGTACGGGTCTAATTATAAATCAAACAAATGTTCAATCATACACAAAATTCATCACAATCGACTTCCGCAGTACCAAGTCTGTCGTTTTTCCGATCCAACCAGGGCCGTAGCTAGTGACCACTGACAGGGGGGGCTCAAGCCCCGAACTTAATAAAAATCATGTGTTTACGTGAAAACGCCGCGAGCGGAGCGAGCGACATTTTTTTTCGTTTGTTGCCTATTGTACTCGTGAAATGAAATGTTCCGAGGATGTTGTATTACAGAAATGTTTACAACTTGACGCTACAGACTTCGTAAAACAGAAAATAAAACAATGAAGTTGGTAGTTCCTCTATCGTAATTTTGTAAATTCTTATCACAGCGCCGCAGGCAAATTTTTAGGTGGAATAGAGATTTTACACTATGAATTCAAGTGAAACAAAACAGTTTCTTAGCTTTTTCTTAGATAATTCCTTGAAAAACTATTGTTTTGTAGCGCCGCAGGCGAAAATTTTGAGGTGAAAGGCTGTTCGAATGCAAGATTTTTCATAGAATAAGAAAACAGCCGGTGTTGACATTGAAAAGTAAAAGACACAAATCTAAAATGAGTACAATTTTCTGAGTGTCAGGGGGGGCTCAGTAGTGGTCCAGGGGGGGCTCAGCTCCCCCTAGCTCCCCCGTAGCTACGGCCCTGGATCCAACGAAGGCAGTTCATACATTTTGAGGAACCACGGAGAACTACGATTGCATATATAGAAAAAGTTCTACGCAGAAGGTTAAGTTTTTTAATCAAATCCCGATTGATGTTAGAAGCGATGGGAATATAACTAATTTCATTAATTATTGTGACTAAGTGATTTTTCTCATGAGACTGGTCCATATCCTCTTGCATTGTCTAATTCACGCAAAGATCTATTCGGGTATCACTGTCTTTGCCTAAACCTAACATCCCACACGGATTCACAATCTAATCTGTTGCAATGTGTATGTATGTGTTAGACTGCTATAAATTTCGTAAGGTCCTTCCTTCAACAAGCAGCACATCGAATAAAATCTTTTCTAATTAACTTTATCCGGCTGTATAGAATTGCAATTTTTAGTACAAATTATTCGAGATAGTACATAGTTCACAGCAACTAAATCAAACATTGAAAACAAAAAATTAAAACATCTTGCGAACAAGATTCGTAAAGTGTAGTGAATCCACAGGTGGATACACCAACATCACACTGAACGTTTCGCAATACGTTTTACTCAGGTCTGTTTTTCTTCAAGACTCTCTTAGGTTGACTATAGAGCAAAGAAAATTGAATCGATTTTAGAAATTATGAGTATTACAAGTCAACGCGTTTTGCATACTGAAAATACATTACGAGGTAAACTATCTATACCTACAGTAGGACAAAATATGACTGCTGTTTATTTGTTGGTTATTGGCAACAAATAAATAACATTTTACGTGTAGCATTTCACTAGCCACTGCATAATGAAATTTTAACGGTGAAAGTGGTTTTAATTTAAATGTCTTTCCAGAGACTTTTTTTTATTGACAGAAACAGTGTATTGAATTCGTCAATTAGGAAAGAGAAATCATTGCTTTCTTGTTTCTCTTCTTTTTAGCCTATGTTTTCAGTCACTGCATAAGGAACTCCATATTAAACGAGGGTTGGTTTTAACTGTGGTATTTTTTGTGTCCGCAGGGCGAATAGCATTTACAAAGAAAAATTAACTTTGCAACAAGTGAGGAATTACTTTTTGTAAAAAACTTCCAACGATAATTCATTTTTTTTTTTTGTATCCTTGTGTCTTGTATGATTTTGTATCGAAAAACCGTAAAGAATGGGAGAGAATGTGGCGCAAGTCCTTCTAAATTTGTTGTTTTGTCGGGTGGCTTGTGTTCCGACTCGTTAACACAAAAATTTACAAGCAACAACTGTTGGTTGTAATCTAATAGCAAGTGATTGAATAACTTAATTTGATTGAGGTCTAAGTATGTTCATTCTATCTCCAATCATCGTACAATAAAGACATCTTTTCTTAAATCGATTTTCCTTGTAAGAAACTAAAAACAACAGTTGTGGAACCTAAGCATGAAAAACCACTTCGAAAGTAGTCAATAATGGCTTGTTTACTACCGAACCCATACGAAAATGATCAATTGCGTGGTTGAAGGTTCTCTCATGGACAGGCAATAGGACATGCGATTGTCAAAATATCTGAAATCCACGAACTTGTGAAAATCATCAATGGAATCAAATACAAATCGACTATTTTCATGTTTAAAGAAGAGTCGAATAGGAAACATCCATTCCTTGATTTAGTGCTTACGAGCACATCTACAGGGTGAATTCGGGAATTTATTTGCCCAGCCTTCACTCTTAAATATCGGGGACAATGTAAACGAAGGATCGAGAGCAGATATGTTGAGCAGACACTTCAGAAACAACCAACCAAAATGATCGGCATGCCTAACAAGAACTCCACCTGAATTTCAACCCTAAATATATCAGTGGCTTGAAACTAGTCAAACCCGTGAGCGACTACTTAGTAGTAGTTGTATACAACCTTGACGCTTGAATTTCTCTAATCGGTCCTATTTTCTGTAAAACCCTCTTCCTTACTCTCCATGCTCTCTTCTCACCGGAACCGCCTCAAAGCATTACTTCGGCGAGGGGCTGTGCTTTCGCACTTACTCTCTCAGATCAACTGGCAGTCTACTTTGATCGTCTCTCCATGCGCCATGCAGCTTCCTCATTATTTTGCAACTACATTATCCGCTACTTTCCACACCACCTCATCGCGGCACATCTACAATATTATGTTTTCGGCATTTACCTCTGACCTACTCACCGTCATCAGCTCACCTCGCTCTTGTTCGAAGCGGGGGCAGACAAATAACACGTGCTCCCCAGTCTCTTCCTCCCTCTCGCATGTCGCGCAGAAATGTGATTCTGTGCAGGTACTTCCTGAAGCATCCGATAGAAACTGTGTCAGTTGGAAGTTAACCTCTCCATGTTACCTCTGTACCCATGTCGTTATGTTTGCTATGAGTCCATGGGTCCACCTTCTTTTGTCCGAGGAGTCCCACTCTTACTGCCACTGTCTCAGTGATTCGGCTCTTAATTGCGCCCCAGCTCCTTTCGTAGTTTGACCCTCCGTGGTATTCGCTGTCTTCCATCAGCTTTATGCATATGGGCATCGTCCCGACTATGACACATACCGCTTCTAGGGATATCGTTCGGTATGCGCCTGCGACTCTGATGCTTGCCAGCCTTTAGGCTCTATTAAGCCTTCTCCGATTCCTCTTCGTGTCTAGCACCTGTATCCACGCTGGTGCCCCGTAGCGCAATATCGCTAGGGTGACACTAACTAGGAGTCTCCTTTTGCTGCTGCGCGGTCCAAAGCCGCTTGGCATCATTCTGTCGTGGTGGCTTTCATTGCCTTTTCGCACGTGTAGTCCACATGACTATTAAAATTTCTGCGGTCGTCCAAAGTATTTTAATTGGCGAGTGGATGTGATTTATTCCTCGTCAATGTTCAAAACGATCCGCTCAGTTTTTTTGCAGTTACTGACTAGCATGATCTCGATTTTTTGGTGGGCCAGCTTCAGTTATGCAGTTGTCATCCAGTTTTCGACAGTTTCTAGTGTTTCCATCTTAACTACCTCCACCTCCATCTTCGACTTTCCAGATGCCGTGAAGATCAAGTCGTCAGCAAAAGCAATCGTCTTAGCGCATCTTGGCAGTTTTAGCCGCAGCACTGTGTCATACATTACATTCCACAGCGTTGGTCCTAATATGGATCCCTGTGGTACTCCAGCTGCGATGTCTACTGTCTTTTCCCTACATTAGTATCGTACGTTAGCACTCGTCGTTCGAAATAGCTTTTCAGCATCCTACAGAGCTGCCGTAATTTGCACAAGAAACTTAGTGACGTCATTTCGAGAGAGAAAATATATGAAATTCTCTCTCAAGATGTCATCACTAAGTTTCTTATGCAAATTACGGCAGAGAGGTAATCGGGGACTCTGACATGTATCGTCGTTATAGCACAGAAGCGGTTTCCACGTATTCTTTGCTTCCGCGCTTTGTCGGCAATCTCTATAACTTTTTTAATGGCCTCAATAGTCGATCTCCCTTTTCGAAATCCAAATTATTCGTCTGACAGTATTTTTCCCAATCCATCCAACGAGCATAAAGGTCCATATGATGATGGCTTGTCTGGCGGTTTCCTTGGTTTTGGTATCAGGACCAATTTCTGGTTCTTCCATATTTCAGGAAAATATCGGTCGTCGAGGCATTTCTGGACTGTCCTTCGACCCGTTGGTCCACTGTTGGATAGCGACACCATGGTTTCCTGAGCTGGCTCAGCGGTGCCTGGGATGCGGTGCACATCCCTACTGAAGTGGTCTGGTTAAGAGCCTTACGTGGCCATACGAGATGGCCGCATCCGGCCCCAGCGTTTGGTTGAGGTGCTGCAACGCGGGGGTTGTGGTACATAGTGAGCTGCGTCAGAACAGCTTGCGTTTTGAAATGGGTGACTGAACCCCTAGTCCTTCGTGGGCAACCAGGTTGGCGAGAATTCAGAAGGAAGATGATAGTATTCCGGGCCTTACCTAGGTCGCGTAGGTTTGCATCGACCTGCCGTAATAGGGAGAGTCATTTCGGGGACTCGCGTTAATTGGGCGTACCTCAATTCCGCACCCATGGGGGTCGTGCGGCAGAGAGTTACTCAGGTACGCACGTTAAAACTACAATTATTTGGTGTCAATCTGAGCATGTTAGGCTTCGCGCATGCTGCTGTCTTCAGAGCTACATTCAGGGTTCCATCTGGTCCTGGCGCCTTGTTATACCTCACTGCTAAGAGAATTTTTGAATTTCTCCTCCCTATACCCTCCACCTTAAATTTATTTTAAACTACATCGCAGCGGCTTTCAAACGTGGAAAACAGACGAAAACAGGCAGGGGGTAGGGGGGTGTCTAAAAAACCCTAAAAAATGCAGACGTCATTTATGTGCGCTCCCTAAAACGACTGATATTGCATACAAAAACCTCTTAAAAAGTAAAGTGTGACGCAGTGACGTTTGAGGTGACGCTATCTCTCTGACGCTATGTCAAAAATTTGTTTCAATGGATTAGGATCCTTGTTTTATGTTTGTCCGTATTCAGTTACACCACTTGAGATGTTGAGATGTTAACTCAGCTATGACAAAACATAGATGTCACCACTTTTAGCTTCGGGGCCAAGACACGGTCTACAGAATGTTGGCTTGTGTTCCTGTTCAGCTACGAAAAAATGGATGGCGACACTGACAAGGGTACTTTAGTTTTATATTGATCCGTATTCAGCTATGAAAATAATCGGATAACGACACTAACCGACAGGCGGATACTATTGCCTGATGAAAAGTGATGCAAACCACGGTCTATCATTGTTGATTCGTTGGGTGAGAGCAGAGAAATGATAAGCGTGGGCTCACCGGGCTAGAAAGCGTGTCTATGAAAGTTAGGAGATTTTTACGCTATAAGGTTATACATTTGCTGTCTCAATTTAAAATTTTGTAACGTAATAACTAGTTAGGGGCCATTCACAAAGTACGCAAAACCTCCCCCCCCCTTCTTCCCCCTAAAAGTACGCGCGCAATTCTCATTTCATAGTATCGAAGAAATGCTGCTAAATTTCGTGGTACCGCAGTTTGTGTTGTGGGCACTTCCGACGGGTATACTTTGAACAGAAACAAAAACCTTGTATGGAACCTATTTGTTTGTTCTTGTCGCTTTAGTGCAATGATTTTGAATATTCAAGTCGATAATCACATCAATAACTAGAAAGTATAAATTTGATCTGATATACCGCGTACTATAAAAGACTACAAAAATTGCTCAAAGCAATGTTGATAGTCCCGTCCGAAGTACAAAGACACTTCACCCAAACTTTCTACATGCCACCAAAGGTTCCGCGTGACAGTCTAAACAAAATTGGATCAAATGTTTCCTTTTTTGCGTGACAGGTGGGAGGGGGGTCCGAAAGTCCTCATTTTTGCGTTACGTATTTTATAAATGGCACCATAGTACGGGTCTGAAAATCATTTTCTAAATAGCAGCGAACAGACTTTTTAATTTATATCAAAGCACCTGATCTAAAATAATCTTAAATTTTCAGCACATGAGTACGCACGCTTTTGGCGAAACCCCCCCCCCCTCCCCCCTTGCACGCTTCCATACGATTTTCGGTTTTTCGATTTTTAGATTGTCGAGCCCCGTTAGAAATATCGTCATAAAGCTATTAGCCTCGAGACCAATTCCACCTATTTATAGTTTTTGTACACTTTACGAAACTTTCACATATTAAGACTCAGCTGAACGTCTATGACATCATGTTCACTTGAACTCATCCATAAAACACGTTAATCTCCTGTACAAGAAAGAATTCTGTCATCCGTGCATGAGGAGCATTATTTTGAAGTGGGTGTCAAGTCGTACAGTATTCAGAAAATCGTATCTATCACTAATTGAATTTACGAGCGTCACAAGTACCTAACTTAATTGCAGTTGAAAAGTTTTTGTTGTAAGTGCATTGTCGCTCATTTTCAGTCTGTCGAGATATCAAAAGTTGTTTAACGATAATTGATTTTTGAGGTCAAAATGGCAACGAAAATCGTTTGATGTCTTTAACCCGCTAATGCTTCGTCTTATGGTAACGCTTTGAAGTGAGTGCTTCGAACTGATTATTTAATTTAAACTTTTATTTGCAATTTTTTACCAGACAACAATTTACTCCATAAGATGTACAAAAGGCTACCACGTGCTTTGCAGAGATTTTCCCGGGCGTAATTTTCAACTTTTTCGGGAGATAATTCTCCGGGCGTTAATTCCTCTCAGGGCGTCAATTCCCCGGGCGTTAATTCATGTCGCCGTTTTTAGACACATTTCAAAGGTAAGTGCTGTTCGCCCCGGTGCGAATTACTAATTATAAACCCCCAATGTCCGTCTGTTTATATATTTATGTGTCTATTCGTCTATTTATAAGTCTGTCTGTAACGATCCCGTTATTTTTGCGTTTAATTGCGTTTACACTGGCGAAGAAAAAAAAAATTTTTGATATGTTGTCGGGTATGGTGCGAAACGTCAAGAAAACATGTTCCGGGGTGTGATTGTTCTGAAATAAGGGAGTTATGGGTCAAGAAAGGGTGAAAATTGAAAATCGGCCAAAAGTTAGTGAAGATGTCGTCTTAGAGATTTCGTTGGAGAAACAAAGTCTTAGAGTTTTTGAATGCCTACAACTTTGTAGAAGAAAATTTTTTGATCCGACTTCATGCGGAGGAGCTAGGCAGCGAAAACTGTTAAAATTTTGGGGTTTCCTCACTTTGTTGTTAGGGAACTTTTGTTGTTGGACAAAGTAGAGATAATTTTTGAGTGCCATCGATGTGAGGCTTGGGGCAACAAATTTGCTGAACAATGTTGGGTGAAAAAGTTTCATACTCCCGAGCTATAGGTCGTTCTTTGGCGATTTTGTCCAGAGATGGAGCACTTATTAACCAATATCTCGGCCGGTAGTTGCCGGAACGAGACCAGTGAGCTGTTTCGACAGTGTGAAGGTAGCGGAATTGGGTTGAAGGAAATCGGTTGAGCGGTTCGGTGTCCAGAGTCGGTCAAAGGAGGCAAAAATGGACAAAAATTTGCTCCGATGCCCGAAAATTACTGAAAAATAATTTTTTATATGTTGTCGGGTATGGTGCATAACGTCGAAAAAACATGTTCCGGGGTGGGATATTGTTCTGACATAAGGGAGTTATGGGTAAAAAACGGGTCATAATTGAAAATCG
Organism: Pseudolycoriella hygida; assembly: GCA_029228625.1. Lineage (NCBI taxonomy): Eukaryota > Metazoa > Arthropoda > Insecta > Diptera > Sciaridae > Pseudolycoriella > Pseudolycoriella hygida. Next base: position 112,863,943 of record CM055406.1, on the reverse strand, counting down.
GCCAAAAGTCAGTCAAGATGTCGTCTTAGAGATTTGGTCGGGGAAGTGTCAGAGAAGAATACGTAGCAAGTGCAACGCTCTGTAGTACAACGCATAAATAATCACAACAAAAACCCTTTTAAAAGGGAAATGTGACGCAAGTCCTTCTTCCTCCTTCCAAAACAACTGATATCAATTTGGGGTGACGCTTAAAGCTTTGAAACGCAAAAACTCTATTGGAATGTTTTCATTTTTGATTAAAAAAATGCGTCACAAATGCCGGACCCATCAATGTAATAATTTTTCTGCGCTTTCAGCTGTCAGCGGTGGAATACGGTGGAAGTGAAATACGGTGGAAGTGGAAAACGGTGAACGTTGAATACGGGGGAATGGGAATACGGGGGAAGTGGAATACGGGGGAGTGGAATACGGGGAAATAGAATGCGGGGAGCTTGGAATACGGGGAAAGTTGAATACGGTGAACTTGGAATGCGGTGAACGTTGAAAACGGGGTAAGTGGAATACGGGGGAAGTGGAATACGGGGTACGTTGCATACGTTTCACGGAGGAAGTGCAATACGGGGGAAGTGGTATAAGGGGGAAGTGTTGTAATTTTGCGGCAAAGAAAGTATTTTGATTTATAGTACCTTTCTCGCCCACTTCGATTTTAGTATTATTAGCGGTAATATCAACGAAGTGATTTAATGACATGAAACACTACGCATCATTATTTACAACGAAAAAAAAAAAGGTTTGACTCTCTGAATAGACAACAAGCGAAAGCCCCTAGGGGCGACTACGTAACCTACCCGTTAATGTTGAAGCGAAAATGATAAAGCCTGCGTAGCCCCTAGGGGCGGGGGTTCGACTAGTGTGATATTTATGACTAATCGCCCCCGGTTTTTCTGATTTACATTTTCTGCATTTTCTGGATCACTTAAGGCAAGTCGAGTTCGAATACCAACTAAAATTTTTTGATATTTTGGTTCGAATGATGATATATATGTTTGTGAAAATATATGTTTTTGACTAGTGTGATTGCAGCCTTTGGCTTCGCCGCGGGCTGCCAACTTCACACTCGTCAAAAACATAATATTTTTCCTAGTTACGTACATAACTAGGATTAAGACTCTTCGAAAATATCGATAATGATTATCGAAAGAAATATATCGATATTTGATAATCAAAGTCATTATCGATATTTGAACAAATATCGATATTTATCAAAATATCGGAAATTTAAAAAAAAGTGGAAAAGTATGCTGTTTTAATGTCAGACTGAAGTTTTTCAACCGTTAGACCTAAATCTTTCGCGGAAAATCTGTTGCTTATAAAAACTTAACAATTTTCAGCATTTGATGTTTCGATAATTTTCGATATTTTGACATTACACGATATTTGATATTTTGATAATTTTTGATATTTTGATAATTATCGATATTTCGATAATGATATTAAAATATCATTATCAAAAATAAATATCGATAATCGATAATCAAAGCAGATATCAGCCATGCCTATACATAACTCTAGTGGCGATAGAATATTTCCTCAGCGCGGTTGAATTCATTTTTCCAACACTTGATTTGAGGTGAAAGCTTTTGCATAAGCTTTTTGTTTCGTTAAACTGCCTACAGATAGCGTTTTACTTGAAGATTAAGTTAAGAGTTTAGACTACGTACTAAAGAGCCATCTGGCGGAAATTTTTCGCCTAATGAAAATTTGTGTGGGAAAAGTGACACTTTTGTATAACGTTTTTCTCTTAAAGTCTTGAATACAAATCAATGCTTATGTAACCATCACATACATTACCTATTTCTAAATGAAATTGCGGAAACACTTTTGAAAAAAAACATTCGCATTTGCTAGAAATGTGAATTCCAATATTTCACTTCAAAAGTCAGTTTTTTCAGCTTTTCTAGTTAATAAACACTTCGAAATGCATAATTTTTTTCGACCAACGCGCTTGCTTACTTAGTCCTTAACTGAGGAACAATTTAAATCACAGAAAACATTTTCTACGATTTAGAAACAGATAAAAACTTTTTGAGTTAATATGTTTGCAAATATTTGTAAACGTCAAATCATAATAAAGATGGCGGCCATTTATATACGGAATCATCAGTTCAAAACTCTTTTATCAATTTCTGACTTGTAGAAAATGTTTTCTGTCATTTAAATTGATTACTCAGTTAAAGATTAAGTGAGCAAACACATTGGTCGAAAAAATTATGCATCTCGAAGTGTTTATTAACTAAAAAAGCTGAAAAAACTAACTATTGCAGTGAAATATTGGAGTTCACATTTCTAGCAAATGAGAAGGTTTTTATGAAAAGTGTTTCCACACACACGGTGACACTTTTCACTTTTCCCATACAAATTTTCATTAGTTGAAAAATTTCCGCCAATCACTGACAAAAATTTCTGAACAATTCTGCAAATCATTCTCACTCGTCGCAATGGAAGCATTCTGCAGTCGCTTGCACTCAAGTTTTCAGCAGTGACATCTTTTTGGATGTTAAACGCTTAGTTTCGTACATAATTGACCATTTTTTTATTTATGCGTATGGTAACATCGATATGTTCATTATTTTTTACAATTACATTTCTTATACACACTATCTTAATTCTAACGATGTGATGTAGTAGTTACTCGGTGCTTGATATTGCTGGGAGGGTAGTAGAACTAACAGGCTCCACACTCCGATTATAGTCGACTCTACCATAATATTATAAATATGGTACTGTGTCAGCATAAGGGACTCGACTATAACCGGCGGCAAATTATACTACCATTTTTCGCGATTTTGAGTGCTATAATTGGCATTTTATAGGCTCCAATGCAAAATAGTTTTTAATCAAATGGAATAAAAAGACATTCAATTATTACATTGCGAAAAGCACCAACATTTCGGATGCGAAAGTGTACATTGTACATATCACTTGTTGAAAAAGTGCCTTTGTACATTGTACGTACAATTTGAAGTTCACAATGAACATGAAAAGTTGACAAATAAAAAGGGAAAACTTGCTTAGGGGAACTCATTTATACCTCAGAAGTTATGAGTTACTAAATAGCCTCAATACAAACAACACACACTCCACGGAGGACAGCTGCAGTATCAAATTTTTCATTGAAATTCCCAAGACATGCAGGTTGTCCTAAAAGTGGTGCTTGAACAAATTGTTTATCAGTGGATCTTTACCTTTGCTTTATATAGAACCTCAACTTTCGTCATTATTAGCTGGTCATACATTACTTCGCTACATGTCTTGCTGTTGCAACGCTATTGACAGAAGGACCACCTGTTTGTTTTACGAATTTCAATGATAAATTTGACTCTGTAGCTGTATTCTGTTGTTTTCATGTTAGCTGCTTAGTCTATTTAGTCGAGACGGAACGTTCCTAGGCACACCCAGGCTTCATAATATGGATAGTTGTGAATTTTGTTCCGCAATGAAAAATCGCGAGCAGTCACTTTGTTAGAGCAGAGTCTAGGACGGATCGAGCTTCACTCCTCGAGGGACGGACGATTTCAGAGGGAAGTTCTTCTAATGTCGTCGGTTTATTGCAACTAAGTTTTGTTTAGTTCAACCAACTTAGAAAAATCTTTAACAGTCACTTTGGTAGAAAAATGACAATTGTGACGTCACCCATATTATTTGATGAATTCTGTGTACAAATATCTGAGTCTAACTTTAGACGGAGATATAATTGAACGGTGTTCTGCAGGTACTGAGTGTTTTCATTGTGGTAACGATAGAATGACAAAGATGGTGTAGAACACCGTTCAATTAGCACCAGAAGAAATCGTAATGGTAAAATCCTAGATACCGTTAGGTGTGGTTCTCGACATTCAGGTTAAGCATGCGGTGCGGTAATTTTTTTTTGTAAGCGAAATTATGAGAAATTATAAGATTGAAATTAAATCTGAATGAAAAATTAGTACTGAAACTGAGATCCGAACCCAGAATCTTCACGTTTCCGGGGTCCTGCTCTAGACCGGACAGGTGAAGATTATGGGTTCGGGTCCCAGTCGTGGTACTAATTGGACCCGTACGAAGTACAAAGGTCCTAGATACGTTTACTACAAACAATTTTATAGTAACATGGGTAGATCGAGGTGGGAGTGGGGGGATGCATCTATTATCGTCTAGAGATGACGAATCAGCAATAAAAAAAATGTCCGTCCGTCCGTCTCCACTTTTTTTTCCAAACGGCTCAACCGATCAGCCTAATCTTTTTTTCCCTGAAAGGTACATGCCTCCCATGATTCAAGTTCGAAGATGAGCAAAATCGATCAAGTGGTTCCGGAGATATGGTAGAGGAAGTGACCAAAAACATGGTTTTTCGAAGGTCAGTAAAGCTTTTTCGCAAAATCTCAGCAAGTATAGCACGGAAATTCCTCATTTTGGTGTCAAACGAAAGCATTTAATGTCACAAAACTGGGAATTTTTTTTTGTGGGAATCGGGTCAGGGGTCTGGGCACTGGGACCAA
>CM055406.1:112842735-112858965 GCA_029228625.1 Pseudolycoriella hygida | reverse complement strand
TTCGTATATATTTCCTTAACTATGCAATATGGAGATTTATTGTCAAAGGCAAAGTTGTAGAGAATTCAATTTAAGCGAACACATGTTTCAGGGTATTGGGGAAATATGGCCCAATCCTGGTATATGGTCACTTCCATAATTGGGCAGGATGACCCAGATCTCCAGAACTATGAGAGGTAGAAAGTTGCTTCCAAAGACAAAGTTGTAGACAATAAAATTTTAGATATCACGTGTTTCTGGGTTTTAGGGAAAAACGACTTAGTCCTTGGATATAAGCTTTTCTAAATTTGAATGGTTTGAGATGTACTTCGGTAGGGCCTTTGACATTGCCTTGGGTAATTTCTATGGATCTTTGAAATTCTTACAGTTATAAAAGAACAGAAAACGTTGGATTGTTTGCTTATTTGTATATTTAGATACGTTCGAGCCACTTTGCCAAATCTATTCTGTTTGTCACATCTATTCTGATACGTACGGGTCTTTGGTTATGTTTAGACCCGTACGAAGTACGTAGATCTGATGCGTTTACTACCACGTTTGTTACATTGCGAATTCGAACCCGGGAGTAAGAGGAAACTTTCTTTGTTGCCTCCAGGTGACAAATCAGCGAAAAAAACAATGTCCGTCTGTCGGTCTGTCTGTCTGTCGGTCTGTCTGTCTGTCGGTCTGTCTGTCTGTCGGTCTGTCTGTCTGTCGGTCTGTCTGTCTGTCGGTCTGTCTGTCTGTCGGTCTGTCTGTCCGTCAACACGATAACTTGAGTAAATCTTGATCGATTTTCAAAATCTTTTTTTTTCCTGAAAGGTAGTCGAAAAATATTTTATAATATTGAATCTGGGCGCTGTCGGCCCAAGGGCCGCCGAGCTAGGGCCGTTTAAGTGGTTTTTGGTCTTTTGCACATAACTCGAGTAAATCTTTTCTGATTTTCATAAATTTTTTTTTGTTTGAAAGATCTGGGCATGGCCGACAATTTATGGAAGAAACATTTTTAGATTTGAGTCTTTGGACTTAGCTAGGGCACTAAAAAGAGTCTTTGTTAGGGCACTACGTGTTTTTTGTACATAACTCGAGTAAATCTCCTCCGATTTTCAACAACTTTCTTTTGTTTGAAAGATCTCGGCACGGCCGACAATTTGTAGAAGAATCTTTGCCTGTGCTTAGGGCTCAAGTGGGCCTCATGTCGGTCCTAAGGTCGGCCCTAACATAAAAAAATGTTTTTTGCTATGTTGCAGAGCAAATTGAGGGAAACATTTTTGTCTATGGAAGTATGTATCCGAGGCCTCTACTTAAGGCACTAGGTCGGCCCTAGCCCAAAAAATAGTTTTTAGCTATGTTGTAGACAAAATTGAGGAGAACATTTTTCTCTACTTGTAGGTCAATTTTGTGCGTTCGGAGAATTTTTTTACACCGTTACTTCGGACTTCTTCTTCGGACGGGTTTTTCCATATTGCCCTATCGGCAATTTCCAGTACAATTTAATGTTAACGCAACATTTACTTAAATACGTTCTTTTCTTTTTGTAGCATCAACTCTGTTTGCCGCATCTATTCTGATACATACGGGTCCCTTCATATGTTTATCTTTGTATTATGCAAAAACCAGAATCCGGGGCTTGGGTACATGCATTGCCTTCCAAAGGTATAGGAACTCTACTTAACAACAATGCGTTCAGAATATCCGTTGGTCTGAGATGCATATCTGCAAACCTGCAAAAGATGCGTATGTGGGGTAAAGGTGGACTGCAAAGGCAGACACGGGCTAATCGTTCCATGGTCAAAGGGACAATACTTAATCTGGGACGCAACATGCACCGATACCCTCGCCGATACCTTTGCCATCAAAAATCTAAAACCATTAACGAGCAAAGCTGGCATTGGTGACACGAAAGCGGCGAAACTGAAAATAGTCAAACATAAATCACTGATCCGACAAAATCACCATTTCATTCTATCTGCTATCGAAACCATGGGCCCTAGGTGCATCGATCCAATTTGTCAACAGTGTTGGTCACATGATATCGTTGAAGAATCACGAACCACGATCTACAATTTTTTTAAAACAGAGCATAGCAATACAAAGAAGCAACGCATCTTCAATCATGGGTTCATTTTTAAAATCTACTGACGACGAGGAAGCTCTAGATTTCCTGTGAAATTTATCTCATTGTTATTTTTATATTTGTGTCCTTGTAAACTGTAAATAAATTGATTCAAAGCTTGAAGGTAAGTGCTAATTTCAGTCATCCCTTGAGCATTTAGAAGAAATTTTGGATTTCCCAAAACCAAATGTGTCTTTTCTGAAACTAACAACTGTGCCGAAATTTGTCTGATTGCCTAATATTTAAATAAAAATGTTCTTTGTCACAATTTGAAGCTTCCGCTTGTATTGCACTAAGACTGTCGTCACATGATGCATTCTTTAACTGGAGTGAAACAATTTTACAAGTCAAATAAATACGTAAATTATGACCAAATGAGCATTTTTCAGTTTGCCATTTTTCATTTCAGTGGAATTTCAAAGTCGGAAGGAATTTCTAACGAATATTACAAAACTTGGTGCTCAAGAAATTCGAAAACTTGAATCAGACAAAGTGTGGTAAAATGATGTGCACCTCTACAAAGACTTTAATTGCAATTCTCTAAATAATAAATAGTTCAAAGCAGCGAAACTTTATACAAATTACAGCAGATAAAGGAGCAGGTAAAATTTGTTAACGTCACGAACTTTTTTAGATCCGTACGATGTAATGGGGCGGATGTATCTATTATAGCGAATATCCTACGAAAGTGCGACTTTCGGAGGTTGTCTAAATTCAATTGTTCCACACGTAGTACCTCATAGATGGCGTTAGGTTTGTGTGCAATTTAGTAATGACACAGTAAAAACTTCGGCAACGAAAAGATCTGTTAGAAGAACACATCTGAGCAAATGCTCATGAAAAACTGCGAGACTAGTAAATTGTAAATGTATCGTATTAAACCTTCCAATTGAAAAAATGATTTTGTCCAATAAAAATAGCAAATGTCCAATAAAAATAATAAATGTCCAATAAAAATATAAAATGTCCAATGAAAACATACATTCATTTTGTAAAAGGAAAATGTATTTTTTTATTGATCAATAAATAGTTTTATTGAACAAAAATTATTTTTTTATTGGACATTTGTTATTTTTATTGGTAAATAATAACCCATAAAAAATGATCTAGTGTCTGACCCGGACAAATTGAACTGGGAAGAGACCTGATTGCTAGTCATGCAGATCGCAACCGAAAAAAATGATAAAAACTGAGCCCCCCCCTTGGTCAAAATGTCAGTCAATCGAGCAGCTGATAAAGAGAACGTTTATTTATCGCCCATCTGAACAAAATTTACTCTCCTAGCCGGTCCCCATAAAAAAGAAAACGAAAAAGTACGCCGCCACATCTGAAAACAATTCTGCTACCTCACCCATGGGAAAGTTGAGCGTTTCATAGCAATATACCCCCTACGAAAATGATCCATTACATTCTCAGTAAACTTTTTGTATCGCAAACTTTCTCGTTTAATTTGAGCAATTCAGGACCGTAGCAATAAAATATTGACACCTACGCTAAGTGATTTAGACTCATAACTTCCTTAACTTCCAATTGCTCCCCAATTTTTATTTCAAATAACGTCTTTTTAGGCATGGATACATCATTGTAAGATTAAACTGCTACCCTAAAGTCTGCTACAGCCGTTATTTCGACTCGTCTAGTTGTATACCTCGTCTTCGGCTCGGATATGCTCTAGGCTCTACACTCGTCAAGTCTACAATTTCAAAGCTTCTTCCTAAAGTAGTTCCATCTTGTAAGGATGGAACGCGCACGGAGGCCACCGTTGGGCCCATTGTGCTTACTGTTGTAGGTTGTAGAAATTTTTTAGGCATTTGGTGTTGCGTCTGCCTGAGTTTGTAATATAACTGAGTATGTTTTGTGGGTGCAAATGTCTTATCTGGTCTTATGGTGTAACCGCCCAAATGTTTCTTTGATGAAAGCTGGACAATTGCATAGGTAATGTTCCGCTGTGTACATGTGCTTCCCACAAAGATCACAGCTAGAGTCCATTCGTTTTTTAATAGTCGTTAAGTGTTTATTAAAACTGTAGTGTACCGTAGTAACTGCTATGTACGTTTTTAACCTTCTTCTGAGCTGACGTTTTATAGAAACTTCGACCAGTTCTTGTTTATATTTATACAATTTTTTGCCTGTCTACATTCCTGTATGTTTTCCCAATGGTCCTAGAACAACATTCACTTATTTAACTCTGTGATTTTATATGAATAAGGAGTTCTTGTTTCTGGCTCCGGTCCTATTAGCTTACTACGAGCACCCTCTTTTGCCAATTCATCTGCTTTATCGTTGCCTGTAATATTAGAGTGGCCCGGGACCCATAATAGATCTAGTCGGTTAGTCGCAAAAACACTCGTAAGTTTAGCTCTTATCATAAAATTGTGTCCTCATGCAGTGAATTACTATCGCAGTGGTCCAAAATAATGGCATTTTCACAAAGTACGCACGCCACTAAGGTGGGAGGGAGATCGAAAAAAGCGCGCTGCATCCTAATATATCTTAATATTTGAAAATGTACGAAATCACGAAAATAAGGAAGCCTCAAAATCCGGAATTTGTTATCAAAATTTCATCCTAATTACGAGACTTCTGTATTTTGCGGCTTCCGTATTTTGAGGCTACCCGATTTCGAGGCTTCCGGATTTAGAGGCTTCCAGATTTGAGGATTCCGAATTTTGAAACTTCTGGATTTTGAGGCTTTCAGATTTTTTTCTTCCGAAGTTTTTTTAAGGGAACCAAAAAATGTTTGCGTGGGGGGCAGTCGGCGGTAGATCAAAAAACTGCTTTGTTAGAGGCCCTAGTATACTATTACCTTCAGCTGAAGCTGAATAGAATTATCGGCAGACTTCTCTCAGCCCTAGTCGCCGATAACGTGAAGCCATATTTTGACCGACGCACATGTCAAAATGCGAAATTTCAAAAGAACGTAAAACAAATAGTTTTCGTAGGTGTCTTTAGACCCGTACGAAGTACGTATGTCTGATGCGTTTACTACCATGTTTGTTACATTGCTAATTCGAACCCGGGAGTAAGGGGGAACCTTTTTTTATTGCCTCCAGATGACAAATCAGCGAAAAAAACAATGTCCGTCTGTCGGTCTGTCTGTCGGTCTGTCTGTCGGTCTGTCTGTCGGTCTGTCTGTCGGTCTGTCGGTCTGTCTGTCGGTCTGTCTGTCGGTCTGTCTGTCGGTCTGTCCGTCCGTCAACACGACAACTTGAGTAAATCTTCACCGATTTTCAAAAACTTTTTTTTTCCTGAAAGGTAGTCGAAAAATATTCTATGGTATTGAATCTGGGCACTGTCTGGGCCGCCGAGCTAGGGCCGTTTAAGTGGTTTTTGGTCTTTTGCACATAACTCGAGTAAATCTTTTCTGATTTTCATAAATTTTTTTTGTTTGAAAGATCTGGGCATGGCCGACAATTTATGGAGGAAACTTTTTTTAATTTGAGTCCTTGGACTTAGCTAGGGCACTAAAAACGAGTCTCTGCTAGGGCTCTATGTGTTTTTGTACATAACTCGAGTAAATCTTTACCGATTTTCAAAAACTTTTTTTGTTTGAAAGATCTCGGCACGGCTGACAATTTATAGAAGAATTTTTGCCTGTGCTTAGGGCTCAAGTGGGCCTCATGTCGGTCCTAAGGTCGGCCCTAACATAAAAAAATGTTTTTTGCTATGTTGCAGAGCAAATTGAGGGAAACATTTTTGTCTATGGAAGTATGCATCCGAGGCCTCTATTTAAGGCCCTAAGTCAGTACTAAGGTCGGCCCTAGCCCAAAAAATAGTTTGTTACTATGTTGTAGACAAAATTGAGGAGAACATTTTTCTCTACTTGGAGGTCAATTTTGTGCGTTCGGAGAATGTTTTTACACCGTTACTTCGGACGGGTTTTACAAAAATTACCCTACGGGCAATTTCCAATACAGTCTAATGTGAACGCAATATTTACTTAAATACGTTTCAGTCTTTTCGTAACATCAACTCTGTTTGCCGCGTCTATTCTGATACGTACGGGTACCTTCTATGTTTTAAGTTGGTTTTTAATAGGACGGGTCTGGTGTATCTCTCGCAACACAATACACATAGAACCAAAAGTTTGACTATTAACATCTTCTATGCAGGGCCAATTTAGTTGAATTAATTCACCGAATTCTTAAAAATTTACCAAATTCATTAAAATTCACCGAATTCGCAAAAATTCATAAAAATTCACTAAAATTAGTGGAAATTCGTAAAAAATCACCGAAATTCACCAAAATTAAATTTTTTTTCCTAACGAAATAATAGTTGTCGCGAAATGAAATTTTATGTAAACCGATATGTTTTGAGCAATTCCTCGGTTATCAGTAGTCAAGTCATTTGAAAAACATTGAACTAACATCCAAACGAGTCGGAATAGGTTCGGTTTGGTTAGGTTCAAGTGGGTAGGGCGAACCCTGGCACCTAAGCCGCTGATGGGCCTGTTGTGCGCAGCTGGAAATAGTGTGTATCCTTGGCATCTAGGATACCGGGCAGTTTGGGGGCCGAAAAACCGGATACCGAGCAGTTTGGGGTCGAAAAACCGGATGGAGTGGTTCACGTTTCGGGAAATATGTTCAAGCGAAGCTCGAGCGGTTCACGTTTCGGGAAATATGCTCGAGCAAAGCTAGAACGGTTTACGTTATGGGAAATCGCTTTAAGATGGGAAATGACCAAAAAATGGGAAATCGCTTCAAAGTGCGAAATGACTAAAAATGGGAAATCGCTTCAAAGTAGGAAAAGATTAAAAATTGGGAAATCGCTTCAGGATGTGAAATGACTAAAAAATAGGAAATCGCTTCAAGATGGGAAATGACTAAGAAATGGGAAATCGCTTTAAAGTAGGAAATTACTAAAAATGGGAAATCACTTCAAGATGGGAAATGACTAAAAAATGGAAAATCGCTTCAAAGTAGGAAAAGACTAAAAAATGGGAAATCGCTTCAGGATGGGAAATGACTAAAAAATGGGAAATCGCTTCAAGATGGGAAATGACTAAAAAATGGAAAATCGCTTCAAAGTAGGAAAAGACTAAAAAATGGGAAATCGCTTCAGGATGGGAAATGACTAAAAAATGGGAAATCGCTTCAAGATGGGAAATGACTAAGAAATAGGAAATCGCTTCAAAGTGGGAAATTACTAAAAATGGGAAATTGCTGAAAACGGGAAATGAATAAAAAATGGAAATTGCTGAAAAATGGGAAGCTACTGAAAACCGGGAAATAAATAAAAAATGGGAAATGGCTGAAAAATGGAAAGTGTAAACAGCTAAGTTGAAAAAAATTATGAAAAATTTCGCTAGCTCCGCCTGCGCCTTTTATAAATTCTTAAAATATTTGATTGAGATTTTGATGACTTCGTTCAAAAAAATCTCACTCGCTCTGCTCGCGCATCATGAATTTTTCTTTGTAAAATTACGATTGATATGTCAACAAGTTCGTTAAAAAGTATTAAGAAAATCTCGCTCGCTCCGCTCGCCATTCATAAATTTTTCTTTGTAAAATATTGATTGATATGTCAACGGTTTCGTCAAAAAGTATGAAAAAAAATCTCGCTCGCTCCACTCGCAACATTTCAACATTTTGGTCACCGGGAAATAACTTTTGGCCACCGGGAAATCGCATTTTGATCACCAGGAAATCTCAATTTTTCACCGGGGAATCTCGATTTCTCAGTGGGAAATTTTATCGATTTTAGACGGATACCAGGAAAAAATGGGAAATCGGATTTGGATACCGGGAAAAAAACATTATTTCCAGCCGCGCTGTTGTGCATACCCACTGTGGATTACCTAGATCTTTTTAGTGCGATTAAGGTAATCCAGGATGTTACTGGGCGGAAGGCTCCAGATAAGATTGTGAGGCTGTTATGTATGCTGGGCATTTGCATAGAAAATGTTCAGCTGTTTCTAAGTCGCCGCATTGTGGGCAGTGTGGAGTACTTACTAACCCCATTGTATGTAGGTGTTTATTGAGAGGGCAGTGCCCGGTCAGAATTCCAGTAATGCGTCTGAAGTTTCTTCTACTAAGAGAAACGAAATATTTTGAGTTTTTGCGATTAATGCTTATGCAGTTCTTCGCTTGAGTGACGAATTCTATTGCCTTCCAGTGTTTCCTGAAAGATGATAGTTTCCATTTGCTTATGTGGTTCTTGAAAAATGAGGAAGGAGCTTTAAGTCTGGGTTCTGAGCCAACGATTGGTTGCACGGCTCCTGCTTTCGCTAGGCTATCCGCTATATCGTTACCTTCTATGTTGCTGTGACCAGGGACCCAAGAAAGTGTGACTTGGTTATCATTAGTCAGTAATTGAATGCTTTTTCTACATCCCAATACGATTGACGAGTATACCTTGTAAGCACAGATGGCCTGGAGTGCATTTTGGCTATCAGAGCAAATTTGTACAGACTGGCTAGTAATTCCTAACTTTAAAAGTTCCTTGCTACTTTGTGAGATACCAACGGCTTCGGGTTGGAAGATATTTACTTGTGAGCCGAGTGATAATGACTTGCTGATTTTCAATTGATTACAATGGATTCCCGCTCCAGCAGATTTTTGATATTTCGATCCGTCTGAGAAGCAGGTTAAGCAGTTGCGGCTTGTGATGGCGCTTCCATTCTTCCACTCATCTCTGGAGGGGATTACCAACTTGAAGTTCTTATCGAAGCAATATACTGGGGCTGTAGCATCAAATGGCATTCGAATTCGGGTGTTTCTTGTACCATTTTACTCCAGAGTGTTGCATGTCCAAAATTAGATTTGGCTAGTAGTGCCGATTGATGCAGTCTGAGGCAAGTGGTCCTCGCTATGGATTCGACATAACGGCTCTATACCCAGCAAGGTTTCAAGCACAGCCGTTGGGGTTGTTTTCATGGCTCCAGTTATTCCTATGAGGGCTAGCCTTTGAATTTTCGAAAGCTTATTTTGTACGTATTTTACTCGACATCTGGGCCACCAAATAAAGGCCGCGTACGAGATCATAGGCCTGACTATTGCTATGTATATCCACGCCATTACTTTCGGACTTAGACCCCAATTTTTTAACGAGTCGGAATATTTAATTATTATAGCTCGTTCAAAGCCTGACTCGTCCAAAATATTTCTTCGTGGTGGCATCGTCTTGCAGCTAGACCCATTAGAGAGGTCCAAAAACAGTTTTCCGTCAATATCTCCACCAAACTGATGTGGAATTCGCTCAAATTTCATGGGTCCGAATCCATAATTTACTGCATTTTGGAAGTGTGAAACACCAAGCGTTCGAAGCGTGAATTCTCTGGGTTGCAATGTAAGAGTCAAATAGAAAAGAAAGGCAGACACTTCCTAAAGGAAGTAAGTTATAGTTTTCGAATAAAAATCATTGAAATAGTTCGAATTTCATGAAACCAAAACGATGATGTGAAGTCAGAGAATGAAATACGTCATTTCATGATATTCGTGCAATATTTGAGATCAAAAGCTGGTCGACTTAAACTAGTCAGAAATGACAGTTTCTTCAACGTTCTTCGCGTCTAGTGACCGTCACCGTCACATGTTACCAAAATTTCCGCCGCAACGACCCTCATTCGATAGAATTCCACATCGATTTGCATGGTGGGCTTGAACCAACTTTTACCCAAAAGTGTTTACACATGGGATTTTTAGCCCGTACGAAGTACGATGGGCTTATGTCTTTACTGTGAGGTATGTAATTTTGAAGATCGACCTATAGTTTCTTGGGCAAAGTTGTAGCTTAGGGCTAGGAGATTGCAGAAATGCAAAAAAATGGTCTGTTCGTCCGTCATCACTATAACTCGAGTAAAACACATCCGATTTCGATAATTTTTTTCCTGAAAGATATAAGCAAAAAATAAGAGCTAAGTTCGAAGATGAGCAATTTTAGTCAAAAACTCTAGGGATATAGCCAAAAATGTTAGACATAGGGCCGTGAAACTTGTTTGAGCTAATGTTCGTAACCATAACACGGATGATAATGAATAAGGTAGCAAATGAAAGGTATTTATCATACCTTTCACGAAAAAAAAAGATTTTAGAAATTGGTTCACTTGATCGATAGTTAGGGCTCTGGCCATTGGTGAATGGGAGCAAGTACTTCAGCTCTGCCAACAGGTTATGGGCCCAGATAGATCAATTTGTAGCGCTAGTTTGCTAGAAGGGGTTTCAATAACACTCGCTGCAATTGATTGAACCTCTGGTATAGTGAAAGAGCTGGCTACAGATGAAATAGGTTTTTAGAAGGAGACTTTGCTATGAACATGGCGGTGAAGCCAAGCTACAATGTGGTCGTTGATCTGTACAAAATTATGGTGACGGTTTTAGCATGGAAGTCGCGGTGATGCCAAACGACAGTCGTTGTTTCATACAAATTCGGAAAAACTTAAGTTTTTCGGTCAAGTCGGTGATTGGGGTTTGGGGTAGTTCTAAAGAAAGGCGACCACACCACAACTAAGAATCACTAGCTATTTGGCGGCCATCAACTCCCTGAAGGGAGGGGGAGGTCAAAACTAAAAAATTATCTTTTCCTTTTTTTAAATTTTTTGTGTACTTGGAAGTGCTGGGAAGGACTGGATGAGTGGTTAAAAGGTGGTGGAAGAGTGACAGAAGAGCGGAGATATATGAAGATATATTAGGCGCTTTAAAGAGCACACCTTAAGGAAAGTAGGAGCTTTAAAAAGCCCACGTTAAGCAAATTGAGCGCTTTAAGTAGAAATTTTATCGATAATGTAAGCAAAGCAAGCATTCGCTAAGTGGACATCATTTTGTGTGCACTTAACCAGGATACACCACGTTGAGGCTGCTTACTTGTAACCCATTGGCTCTGAAAAGGGCATTTTCTTCGTACTGAGATGGGGACCCCTTGGCTCGTCACTACCGAAGTATTTGCCGACTCCAAACCCCGCATTGTTGCTTATTTGTCATAGATCTTTTCCAACTCTTCTTTCAATGCCCAGGATTTGTTTTCGTTGTCGCTCGTAACGACTTTTCCGCTACCATCGTAAAGTGAACCAATCAACTTACAGAATTCAGTAAACGGATGCTGATTCTTTGCTCTACAAGCTCGCGAAAACAAATATCTGCTAAGCTTGCCCGCTAGAAGATCGCTTTGGCGGTTATGCGTACCAACTACTTATTTAGCGTGACGTGAAGATCCTTCTATGCTGTTGGTGTGTGTGCCTGTTTCGGGATATTTGAAGTTAATAGAATGGCTAACTGTGAGATATTGGAAACCTTCGTCGGCTATACAATTGTAAGCACGCCAGCTCTTCGAGCAAATGTCGAATACAGATATCTATATTTCAATGATCCCATGCATAGTGCAGATAGACGAAGTCGTGCAATTTTATGAATAGTAGTATAGCAAAAGTATGAATAGTAAACGTACTTGCTTCGACATAATGGTACTGAGAGGGGTTAGGAGTCGGTAAATACTTCGGTAGTGACGAACCTCGGGGTCCTCATCTTAATACGAAGAAAATGCCCTTTCCAGGGCCAGTGGGTTACAAGTAAGAATACTCCATGCGGCTTATCCTGGGTGAGTGCACACAAAATTGATGTCCACTCAGCGAATCCTTACATTATCGATAAAATTTCTACTTAAAGGGCGCAATTTGCTTAACGTAGGCTTTTTAAAGCGCCTTCCTTGCTTAAGGCGCTCAATATATTTTCATGGCAATCTCTGCTCTTCCGTCACTCTTCCACAACCTTTTAGCGACTCATGCAGCCCTTCCCAGCCCTTCGCAGCACTTCCCAACACTTCCTAGTACACAAAAAAATGTAAAAAAAGGAAAAAAAATTCACCGAAATTCACCAAAATTCACGGAAATTCATAAAAATTCACCGAATTCAACAAATTCATCGAATTCAACAAACTCGTAAAAATTCACCGAAAAATTCAATTAAATAGGCCCTGCTTCTATGATGTTCACGATTCGCTTATGCATTGTCCATTTTTTCGGTGATGTTAAGACCAACTGAAAGTCGGGGTCTTGAGGAAGAATATCATTAAATTAGACTCTGAGGAGTTTATGTATTAAAAATTGTAAGATAATCTTTTGAAAGCGTTGGCTTATAATTCTATAATTATAGCGGATCTTTTGGGAAAAATTCAATAGACTTCACATACGGGGTAATGTAGCCGGAATCCTTATCCACAAAGAGTTAATTTTTCATTTTCAGCAGCAGCTCAGCCCACCTCCGCTACTTAGTGGTAACTTTTGTTACATTCAGCGCAAAATAACTTTTCTCTTAACGAAACAATTCCATTGTTCGAACAATGGATGAAATTCCCAGAAAAGCTTCCACTTCCAGTATTAGAAAAATTAATTTGCGCCAAGTGTAGCTCCCAAAGAATTCCTCTTTTTTCAATAATACATGTATGCTGATGTATCGTATGGTTACATAAATCCGTAATAGTGGAATTACAAATTATTTCAACGGGAAAATTTCGTATTCCTTTTGTGTACATTTTTAGTCACAATAAACCAAATACGTTCGATGAGTGAAGGTAATACAGAATATTTTCCATCGATGCTTAATGCCTTTATACATTCCCTATAATGTAATTACCTTTCAGAAAATGTAATTCCTTCATACGATATTATAGCTGCCACAATGCACTCGAAATGAATTTGTGAATCTGTATGACAACATACATGAAGGACATGGTTTAATCGTCCTATTGTATCATGTCTTTGAGGCAGACACGCTGACATTACTTTTTCCCGTGGGGGGCAAACACAAAAAGAATTTCCTCAGAATTTTTTGTATAAAAATCCCAATGAAAATCCGTGAAAAGGACCTTTCCATTGATTCGAACATACGATACATAAAGATCCGTAAGACTGATTATGGTTTCGAGCGTTTTTGCCACACTGGTATTTAGCGCCACTGAATTCGAAATATATTTACACGCGAGCGAAAATTTTTAAAACTAACATTTACTTCCAAAGGAATAGTAAGGTATGAAGCTATGTTGACAGTCACAAGCGGCTAGGTCGAAGGGGAAATTCTAATTGAAACATAAGCTTCGCGGACCTGTACGAATCCAGTTGCAAGGGTTCCCGTTGCATATGCAATTCCATTTAGACCACATCGCATAACTTTGCAACCATTTAGTAAATTGATTTAAAACTCTAGCAGTACGCTGGGATCTGAAAGATGATTAAGATATCTGACGAATAAAATAAATCGAAAACTTCCTAACCTAAGAGAAAAAAAGTTTTTTCGACTCGTTCTCCTGTTTAGAATTTTACTTTTCATGTAAACAAGAGAAAGAGTTAAAAAAATTTTTTTTTTCTTAGGTTAGGAGGTTTTCGATTTATTTTATTCCCAATAACGGCAATATTGAAAAAAACGTACGAAGAAGCATTGTAGAAAATTTGTTTTGGGTCTGCCTATTACCTCTGAAATAGAAAAAGAATAACAAAAACCGGAAGGAATTTGCTCGGTTTTTATGGTAAACATATGAAGGGACCCGTACGTATCATAATAGATGTGGCAAACAGAGTTGATGTTACGAAAAGACTCGAACGTATCAAAGTAAATGTTGCCTTAATTCTTAAGTGTATGAAATCGCGTCCACATTAAGTTGTATTGGAAATTGCTGAGAGGCCAATATTGAAAAACCTGTCCAAAGAAACGGTGTAAACGAAACCTTCCGAAAGCACAAAATCGATCTCCAAATAGACAAAAATGTTCGCCTCGATTTTCTCTACAACATAGCAAAAAACAATTTTTTTGTTAAGGGCCGACTTTAGGACCGACCTAGGGCTATAAGGAAATGCCTCTGACACATACTTCCGTAGACAATATTGCCCTTTCGGCAATTTCCAATCCAATTTAATGTCGACGTAATTTCATACACTTAAGAATCACAACAAAAACCCTTTTTAAAAGGGAAACGTGACGCAAGTCCTCGTCCCTTCTTCCAAAACAACTGATATCACCTTGCAGAAATTTTATTTCCTGTACAAACATACGCCATACATCCCATAAAGTCAAATTTTTGCATTTTAAAAGCTGAAAGAACAGAAAAACTATAACACTGAGGGGTCCGGCATTTGTGACGCATTTTTTTACTCAGAAGTGAAAATATTTCAAAAGAATTTTGTGCGTTCCGAAGCTGCAAGCGTCACCCAAATTGATATCAGTTGTTTTGGGAGAAGGGACGAGGACTTGCGTCACGTTTCCCTTTTAAAAAGGGTTTTCGTTGTGACTGTAATGTTTTGCATTATTTTGGCGAAAATGATCCCCTCAACCTCCTCTACAACATATCAAAAGTTTTTTTTTTGAGCCGCCGCACAGTAGATTTTTTGTAAGGTTTCACGGCGCAAGGCCTCATGACTGTAAAAAATTTTTTATTTTAAAAACATTTTCGATTCTGAGCTCACAATTAAATCCCCAACAACAATTATTCCTTTTTTTCTTTATTTATTTTTTAACTTAAACATGAAAAATCGCTAAAATTAAAAAATAAAAGTTAAGTTAAAGTTAAAAATTAAAAATGTCTTAAAAAATCCTTGAAGTTTTGTGATTATGGAAGTATATTTATAAAAAATTGTGAGAGAGCAAGACCTTGCAGCAAGCAAGAGTCCTTGGACTTAGCTAGGGTACTAAAAACGAGTCTCTGCTAGGGTCCTACATTTTTTTTTGTACAAAATTCGATTTAAAAAAAAAAATTTTAATCGATTTTGTTGATTGAGAGGTAACCGTGTACCGAATTATATTCATAAACAAATTTGGGCCTGTGCTTGGGGCTCAAGTGGGCATCTGGTCGGTTCCAAGGTCGGCCCTAACCATGAAAACATTTTTTTGTCATATTGCAGAGCAGATTGAGGGAAACATTTTTGTGTATGGAAGTATGTGTCAGAGGCATTTCCTTACGGCCCTAGGTCGGTCCTAAAATCGGCCTTTAACAAAAAAAATTGTTTTTTGCTATGTTGTAGAGAAAATTGAGACGAATATTTTTGTCTATTTGGAGATCAATTTTGTGCTTTCGGGAGGGTTCTTTTACACTGTTTCTTCGGACGGGTTTTTCAATATTGCTCTATCGGCAATTTCCAATACAACTTAATGTGGACGTAATTTCAAGCACCTAAGAGAAGGTGATGTCTCACAAATTAATAGCGTACTTTGTTACAATTTTTCTGGAAATGTACTAAACATCCAGCGATTCTAGTTCTTTCATGCACTAAATGCATCCTTTCTCTACTGCATGAAACTTCTGGAACTTGAATTCGAAGTACGCAGCCTTCAGAAAGTTGCAGCAAGTGGAAGAGTGTCATTTCGGCCGGGAAGCCGGGTGTCAAAAAGTGATGTTAGGAAATATTAGAGCCAATAGCTGCGTAATTTGTCATAATTCAAGGTGAATAAGAAGGCAGCCTGGTGCAAAAAACTGAAGCATATCACTATGATGAGATCAACGAATGCTTTACAACGCCCTAATTTTTATCTTGAAACCAGGTATCGCTCTTGAGCTATGTTTGTTTAAATGTAGATGGCAGCGGCAGCCTGGTGTCAAGTTGAAATTTAGTGCGTTGTAAAGCATTCGTCGTTGCCGTCACGGTGATATGCTTCCATTTTTGACACCCGGCTGCCGTCTTTTTCATGGCTCAAGGTCACATAGAGGGCAGTCTGGTGTCAAATTGAAAAGTATTGCGCCCTAAAGTATCGGCTACTAGATTCAAATTGCTGATACATCATTTTTGACACCAGCCTGCCTTCCCGGACTTGGTTACTGGTGCATGACCTTGGCAATATTTACTTAAATACGTTCGAGCCTTTTATTAACATCAACTCTGTTTGCCACATCTATTCTGACACGTAACGGGTCCCTTGCACACACTTTTCATTGGAAATTTCTGCTGAGTGGAACTTTACGCAATATGCGCAAATAACCAACATTACTAATTATAAACGTCTAATGTCCGTCTGTTTATCTGTGTATTTATGTGTCTATTTATTTATTCGTCTATAAGTCTGTCTGTCACGATCCCGTTATTATTTCGTTTAATTGCGTTTACACTGGCGAAGAAAAAAAAATACTTTTTGATATGTTGTTGGGGATGGTGCAAAACGTCGAGAAAACATGTTCCGGGGTGGGATATTGTTCTGAAATAAGGGAGTTATGGGTCA
>CM055406.1:112701044-112834422 GCA_029228625.1 Pseudolycoriella hygida | reverse complement strand
AAATCGCTCGAGCGGTTCTCGAGAAAAAAAAAGTAGATAGATAGATACATAGATACATAGATAGGATAGATAGATAGATCGTTGACACACCACACAGGAATCAAATTGTTATTAATTACAAAGGTAATTTGACCACTTTTCCATGGGAATTGGTCATCTTTGATTGGCGATATCAGCCAATTTTCAACCGATTTTGATGAGTGAGGGCTTGTTGGAAAGCGACGTAGTTTTTTTTTAAAATAATTTGGGGCGAGGGGAAAAAACTCAAAACTTCGCCTATACATCGTGTCTTGTCCCAAGGGTTTTTGTATGGATGTTTTTGGGTTTGTAGACGTTTTTTTGGGGTGTGGGGGCTGCGTCACGCTCTCCGCTACCGCTCCGAGCATGATGTAATCAATCAAAGAGGCATTAGGTTTTGTCTATTCGTTTTTCTTGTACTAGAAATGTTACCGACGGGTTCATTTTACTTCCCTTGGGACGAAAGTAACTTTCGTCACGTGTTATTTGTGTTTCTAATATCCCAAAAGCCCTATATGTAATGAACGATTTCCGCGGGGGGTAAAGTTTACTAAACATGCCTTGTAATGCAAAACTTTCGGAGGGAATAGTCAAAAACAGTAGATTACAGTGGGGGGTGCGGAGAATCAATTTCGTGAAATTAATAAGCCAAACTCAGGACAGTGTTTTTAATCAAAAAGCTAACTAAGTAAATGGTTTCCGAAAAACAAAAACAATAAAAATCTAGTCGGAGTATTTGAACGTTACCAAACAGTCGCCTCTTTCTTTACCGACGAGAATTTCAAGCCAACAGACGACAGCGCTCTAGTAGAACGAATAAACAGAATAATTTGGTGACTATTGGTTCAGTGGTACTACATAGTACAAGGAGTATATTAGGTATATTAGTATATTAGTATATATTAGGAGTATATAAATATTATATTAACTGTGAAGTTTGAGAGCAATTGTGAAAGCAAATGATTTTCACAACATATTCTTGTAATGTTTGCAGATACCTTATTGTTGCTTCAGCAATACATGTTTACTTTACATAATGTATTTATATAATGTCATGATACGTACATCTTTTACGCAATCTCTCGGTGGGACCTTAGGCTACTGATGCGAAATTTGACTGAGAATTTTAAAAAAAGGATCAGAAGTACTTTTGCCAACTCAAAATGTTGGCCAATTATCGCTAGTGGGAAATGAAGCACTTGGATTATTTATTAACGAAATATTATTAACGATTCAGGTGAAGTAACTCTTTCTACCGAAGATATTTTTTGTAATATCGACTTTTATTAATCATTCCATTCCATTGACCTCTGAGTGGAATACAATGTTAACATCCGATGATCCTTTAAGCAACACCATGTACTCTTAGCTGAAAATATTTTAGATGACGAATTTAGGCCGGCAGTTAATCCTCCCTTAACTTACCCGCTTCCTTTATGAGCACTCAATTTCTCATGTCAGAAAAAGTACGAATATTATAATTTATGATGAATAACTTACTTACGTGAAAGTGTTCTCATTAGACTTGACCGTGCTACATTTCTTAGTGTAAATAAATCAAAACTAATCTGGAGATTCGTACATAAATTGGTTGTGTGAGCCAAAAACCTATTTACAGCTCGTACAATAAATGGAAATGAGTATTTCGACGGTATGTACAAAAAAGTTTTGCTTTTATTACTGCCACGATAATTACAGTATTGGTCTTTCTGGGTTAAAATTACTTAACTTTGACATTAGCATCATTTACACCCCAACATTATAATAATAATAATAAAAATTGTGCGAGCAACACTTTTCCAAGTCATTTTCCTTAGCAAACATTCCACATTACAAAAAATACCCAACGTGTTTCTTATAAAGTTCGACTATGGCATTTCGTCATATCTAACATTAAATTTGCTATGTTCTAATTTGCATTTTTATTACGTTTTCCAGTCGACTTTTGCGATGTATAATCTGTATACATATTTAAGTTGCCTTACAACATATCGCATGTAAATTGCTTTATTCACATTGCGCGTCTGTCCTGAAAATTCTTTTTTTATTTACTTGCATCCTAAAACTTAGTTCCTTCAATCTCACAATGCCTTACAGGCTGTGGCTCCTTACCTTTAATTTCACCCGTAACATTAGTGTTGGAAGAAAACATTATCAAATGCGGGTAAGGATCGGAGTGGGTCGACCCAGTTTTAGCGGGTCAAGCCACACCTGACCCACAGTTTTAGAACGCACAGAAAAACGATTTCTGTGACTTCTGCAACTGTGGGTCAGGTGTGGGTCGACTCGCTAAAATTGTGGGTCAGTTGTGGGTCGACCCATTCCGATCCTTAAATGCGGGAAACTTGTGGCAGGGTAAACTTTTTGTTTGACTTGCAGGTAATCTTTGCAACGATGTAGCCAAAGTTGTTTTTGTAACGATATCCGTTAACTTGCCAAATGTGTCGCGGGTCTATATAGTCTTACTATCGCGATTTGAATTCGATATCTTTAGCGATGTTCAACGTTTCTCATCCACATATTCCGGTTTTCGGAGGGGTATAAACATTTCGAAAGGTGCCAACCATATCGCCTGCTATCCGCTTCACCAACATCTTTGTTTCCAATTTTTGGACTTTGCATTATCCGCAACACTTTGATGTGCTTACACTTAAAGATTAGAGTGCAGCGTTTTAGAAAAATTATTTTATTTTGGAAAGCCTCCGCCCTACGAATGTCGGGCAACTCAGTCTGATCATTTTATTGAAGAACTTATTTAAATTGCGATATGTTTGTAGATTTCTCCTGTTTAATTGACTTGACCCAAATAAGTTGTTCAGCGTTATTTTGTAGCTGCAAGGATTGGGCTTTTTTTATAACTACACTTGACTTCAGTTCAAGTTGTCTTCTGATCAGGCTGTTAAGTAAAAGGTTCCTGATGGAATTGAATTCGTAAGTTGACAGAGAAATATAGAAAAATATTTTTTTTTCCTTGAGAGGGCGCGTCTTCCCGGGGAGGCTCTTCCGCGGCGCAATTCATCTTGATACGTCATCAGGGTACCTCCCCCACCACAAAAAACATAAATCCCAGCTATTTCCATAAACTAGATTTTAGCCACAGAAAATATTGTTTTGACGCGAAAAACACGAAAATTTTTTGTTACATTTTTCTGGTACGATTGGTGATTGGGAAAATTCGAAAACTATATTGCTCGACCATTTAGCTTCAGCGAACCCCATACATTGTGACCTCATGTTTTCACATTTAAATTTATTCCTATTGAAAGATTATTTGATTAGCTTTCAAACGACATCCCACTCAACGATTTTGAGCAAAAAATTAATTTTTGGTGACACTTTTTAGATGACAAAGCCGGCTCAGACCTCAGACTTTAACGAGTCAAAACAAAAGAAACTTACTTTCTTACTTAACCGGCCCTACAACCCTTTAAGGGTCATGGCCTTCTCCAACATGCTTCTCCAACCGGACCTATCCTCAGCTAACGTCTTCCAGCTGGTTACTCCCGCAGTTCTCAGGTTGGCAAAAGCTGCATCGCACCATCTGGATTTTGGTCTGCCTGCACTTCTTTTGCCTTCCGGTTTGGTGATATAAAGTTTCTTCGAGATACGATTGTCGTCCATACGCTGCACATGACCAAGCCCTCGTATTCTGTTAATTTTTGTTGTTCTAACTATGTCCGGCTCTCCATAAAGCTGCATAAGCTCATGATTAAATCGTCTGCGCCATCTGTTCATATTTTCGTCATATACTGGTCCGAAAATTGTCCGCAGTACCTTTCTTTCGAACGTGAGCAGCGATTGTTCGTCTTTCTGAGTCATGCACCACGACTCCGACCCATACGTAACTATTGGTCTTATCACAGATTTATACAGTGCGCATTTAGAGTTTCTGCTTACTGATTTGGACTTTAAAATTTTTATCAGGCTGTAATAACTCCGGTTGCCAAGAGTTATCCGTCTTTTGATTTCGTCCATGATTACGTTGTCAGAATTAAGCAGAGATCCAAGATATGCGAACTTGTCTACCACCTTAAATGTGTGTGTGTCAATTGTTACTTTTTGGTCGTGTTGTCGATTCGATGGGGAGACAATCATGTATTCGGTCTTTGTGTCATTAACCTTCAAACCGAGGTCGGTACCTTTTCTGTCCAAAGCCGTGAAAATTTCGTTAACAGCTTCCATGTTTCGGCCCAAGATATCCAAGTCATCAGCGAAGCCCAGCAATTGACTGGATTTGGTGAAAATGGTGCTGCTGGTGTCGATGTCCATGGTTCTCACTGCTGCTTCAAGGGTCAAATTAAAAAGCAGCGTCGCGAGCGGATCACCTTGACGTAGTCCTTCCTCAATGTCGAAAGCGTCTGACAATTTGCTTCGGATTCTTACTCGG
Source organism: Pseudolycoriella hygida (assembly GCA_029228625.1). Taxonomy (NCBI): domain Eukaryota; kingdom Metazoa; phylum Arthropoda; class Insecta; order Diptera; family Sciaridae; genus Pseudolycoriella; species Pseudolycoriella hygida. The sequence goes on along the minus strand of CM055406.1, from coordinate 112,830,017 downwards.
CTGTTAGCTCCATCCATTGTCCACTTTGTTAGCGAGATTAGTTTTTTGGGAACCCCTAATTCCTCCATCACTCTCCATAACTTCCTCCTGTTGACACTGTCGTATGCTGCTTTGAAGTCTTCGAACAAATGGTGTATTTCCACGTTGTACTCCTTACACTTCTCCAAGATCTGTCTAATGCTAAACAGCTGGTCCGTTGTTGAACGACCTACACGAAAACCACCTTGATATTCACCAACAGTAGATTCCATTTATGGAAGAAGGCGTTTGTATAGAATATTCGCAAATATCTTGTAGGCGATATTCAAAAGCGAAATTCCTCGATGGTTGCCACATTCCAATTTGTCGCCTTTCTTGTACAAAGGGCAGATGATGCTAGTCTTCCACTCTCCCGGCAACTCCTCGACATTCCAGATGCGCTTGATGAGCTCGTGCATCTCCATACATAATGCGTTACCACCGTGCTTGAAAAGTTCTCCAGGTATGTTGCCGGTTCCTGGGGCTTTGAAATTTTTGAGCTTTAAAATTTCATGCTCCACTTCCTGTAGCGTTGGTTCTGCATTATGTGGCTGCGCGGTCTGAAATGGTAAGTTGTTGTTGGTGTCGTTTCGGTTCGGTGGTCTGTTCGGGTTCAGCAGTTCCTTAAAGTACTCTGCCCATCGTCTGATGCACCTTTCCTCATCTACTAAGACCAACCCATCCTTGTCCTTGCACAATAAAGGTTGTAGACTGTAACCTTTCCTCGATTCGTTTACTTTCCGGTAAAAATTCCGCGTCTCTTTTCGATTACCAAACCTTTCAATTTCGATTAAAACTTCCTTGTCATGTTGTCGCTTTTTCTTCTCTTCGAACGGTACTCTTCAATGCCAGCTCGAGTGCGTCTATTTAGATTTCTCGATCGAGCCGCATTTTTGTCATCCAGTGCTTTTCTGCATTCGTCATCGAACCAGTCATTTCTTTTCTTTCCCGTTCTCGTTCCTATCGTCTCTGCTGCGGCTTGCTCTAAGTTTCGTCTAATTTGATTCCATGCATCGTCTACGTTTCGTTGTTCGCTTTCCATTCCGTCAATAATTTTCTTCTCCAAACTATCCACATATTGTCGTTTAAGATTTTCGTCCTGCAGTTTCTCGACGTTCCACTTTTTTCAATGCCGGCTGTCGATTGTGTGAAATCGAAACTCGAGCCCTAACAACCACCTTTACCAAGTAGTGATCTGAATCGATTTTCGGTCCCCAACAACGTTTAACATCCAAAACATTTGAACAGTGACGCCCATCTATGAACACGTGGTCAATCTGGTTTTTGGTTCGTCCATTAGGTGATAACCATGTCGCTTTGTGGATGTCTTTATGTTCAAAATAGGTACTGCAGACAACCATGTTCCTTGACGCTGCGAAATCAATTGCCAACGTTCCATTTTCGCTTGAATTTTCGTGGAGGCTATATTTACCAATAGTGGGACGGTAGTAGACTTCGCGACCTATCTTGGCATTCAAATCCCCAAGTATGATTTTGATGTCTCGATTCGGTGCTCCATCATACACTTTCACCAGTTTCTCGTAAAATAGCTCCTTCGCTTCATTATCTTTTTCCTCTGTTGGAGCGTAGACGTTAATAAGAGTATAATTGAAAAATTTTCCTCTTATCCGTAGAGTGCATATTCCTTCGTTGACAGGAGTGAAACCAATCACCGCGTTTCTGGCTCTACCGAAGACCATGAAGCCTGTTCCGTATCCTCTTGGCGCTGTAATAAAAAGTAAAGTCTCTACTGATCATAGAATCTTTCCCAGGCCATCTAGTTTCCTGTACTGCTGTAATGTCAAGTTTAGTCTCCCTTAGCGCACTAGTGAGTGATCTCAACCCTCCTGGCCGTAACAGAGATCTAACATTCCATGTTCCTAATTGTAAATCGTTGTCCTTTTTTCGTTGCCTAAGTCGTTGCCGTTTATCCTGTCCAATCCGAGGCTCTGTTGTTGAATTCATAACCATATCGCTTTTTTGTGTGTGGTATGGTGGCTAGCCACACGCACTACCCACTAATCCGTTTCCCCGATGACCCGTGGGCAAGTCATCAGGTAGTACTCTTAAGTTTAGCACAAAACTCCGAAGAGAATTGAGGTCCCGGGGACTACGACGTGGACGTAAAAAGAGCACTTGATAGTTAGACAGTTGCACGCCTGGCACATGACACGGACTACCCCACTCCGCTCATATGCAATCAGGCGCTACCCTATCTAACTACCCAATCCCCACTCTAGCTCGTGCGAACACTATTTAGGACTAATGCTGAAATAACCTTAGTTATAAAACTAGGTAGGAAAATTACTATTTTCAAATTCGAGTCCTTGGACTTAGCTAGGGACTCTGCTAGGGCTATATGTGTTTTTTGTACATAACTCGAGCAAATCTTTTCCGATTTCCATAAATTTTTTTTGTTTGAAAGATCTGTGCATTGCCGACAATTTATGGAAGAAACTTGTTTTAATTTGAGTCCATGGACTTAGCTAGGGCACTAAAACCGAGTCTATGCTAGGGCCATACGTGTTTTTTGTACATAACTCGAGTAAATCTGTCATAAAGTTTTTTTTTGAAATATCTGGGCACTGCCGACAATTTATGGAAGAAACTTTTTAAATTTGAGTCCTTGGACTTAGCTAGGGCAGTAAGAACGAGTTTATGCTATGGCTCTACCTGTTTTATGTACATAACTCGAGTAAATCTTTTCCGATTTTCATAATTGTATTTTAATCGACAGGTCTATGAAAACCCTACTATTTGTAGAAGAAACTTTTTTGAGATTGGGCCCTAGGATATAGCTATGGCGCTAAAAACGAGTCTCTTCTAGCGCTATTCATGTTTTTTGTACTTAACTCGAGTGAATATCTTCCGATTTTCAAATTTTGTTTGATCGAAAGGTCTAGGACTGTCTCCCGTTTTATGGCAGAAAATGTTTTGATTCGAAACCCTTGGACTCAGTCAGGACCCTAAAACTGAGTTTCTACTAGGGCCCAACGTGTTTGCTTACATAAGTTGGATAAATTCTAACTGATTTTTTTGATTCTTTTTCTATTTGAGAGGTAATCGAGTACCGAATTATATTCAAAAACAAATTTGGACCCGGTGCCTGTGCTTAGGCAGCCCTAAGTGGGCCTCAGGTCTGTTCTAAGGTTGGCCCTAGCCAAAAAAAATTTTTTTGTTGCTATATTGCAGAGCAAATTGAGGGAAACATATTGTATATGTAAGTATGTGTCCAAGGCATTTCCTTATGGTCCTAGGTCGGTCCTAAGGTCTGCCCTAGACAAAACAATGGTTTTTCGCTATGTTGTAGAGGTCCGAGGCCTCTCCTGAAGACGCTAGGTCTGTCCTAAGGTCGGCCCTTAACAAAATAGGGTTTTTACCTATGTTGTAGAAAAAATTGAGATGAACATTTTTGTATATTTGGGGGTCAATTTTGTACTTTCGGAAGGCTTTTTTTACATCGTTTCTTCGGACGGGTTTTTCAATATGGCCCTCTCGGCAATTTCCAATACAATTTAATGTGGACATAATTTAATACACTTAAGAGTTAAGGCAATGTTTACTTAAATACGTTCGAGTCCTTTCGTAACATCAGCTCTGTTGGCCAAGTCATTCCGATACGTACGGGTCCCTTCTTATGTTTTTTAACAAAAGCTTCGCTGGAAAAACATCACTTTCATCGGCCGTGCTCTTAATGTGCCCTGGATTTCGAACCACTCAACCGATTTCTGTCGTTTATTGATGACAGTTTTTGTATTGTATTTGCCAAGCTACCCCCACAAAAGTATTACCAACCCTCGAAAATCACGTTCTGGAGCACTTCTTTGACTATATCCAAAATGACCTGACCGATTTTTCTCATCTTTCAACTTAGGCAAGGGCATTCATGTACCTTTCAGGAGTGAAAAACTGGGCAAATGATGGTCTTCAGAAAAGTTCGACGACAGACAGACACAAGAATGGGCATTAGAGTGGTCCAAAAATGTATGGAAAAATTAAGTTGGCAAAAAGTTTGGGGTGACCGCGTTAAAACAACTAAATGGGTCTATAAAGCCATCCAGCAGGCGCCTCCTCATTTTTTTATCATTTTTGAGCTCTGTTCAGCTCCTCACTTCATCGAATGTTTTGAAAAATTTTTCCGTTAATACCAGTACTATAAGCTTTGAAGCGATATAGCACACTTGCTACTTAGACAAGGAACTCCTTCAGTGTCGATTCACGTTACATACTTCTCGTAGTGAGTTCACTTTGCACTTCTTACGTGCACATAAGTCGGTTCAGTAGCACACCATGTTAACATAAGCCACCGACCACTGATACAATAAAAGACTTTATAGACTGATGAAAAATCGTGTCGAAATACACACCCGAGACACGACATTCATATACTGGGGAGTGTATATTTCTCATCAAACTGCTTGTGCATATCGTTTTATTTAAATGCTATTATACGATATACACTCCATTTAATGAGTGTTATATTGGTAAAAATGACCACTATAAAGAAAATTGCGCAGTCTCCCTTACATTCACCTCTAACAGTTGTACCTATTTTTATGTTTACCGTACAGAAATTATAGTTTTCTTGTGTTCCTTTCCACTGATATAGTTTTATGAAGGAATGTTTTGTGGAAGTTGTTGATGAAACCACTTCAAAACAGTTAGTTGGAACACCTTGAAGGCAAAACAACTTTAAGAATATTTCCATTAAAAAAATGTAACACTAAAAAAAACTTTGAATAGAGCTTGTAATGTGAATGTTCGAATATTAAGTTTTGAAACTACAAGTGATTGAAAGAAATTTGAGTGGAAATTGTATGTTCTTAAAGTTTATGTTGAATAGTTTCTTAAGCTAACACAGTGTTCGTAAAATACCGCTAAATATTGTCCTCCAACGAACTTTTTTTATTCAATTTGCGAAAAGTTTAAAGGTTTGGGTGTTTTATTTTTTCTTCTCTACAATTGAGTTATAAAAGAAATTGCTACAAATTTACCGCCTTTTTTCGTCTTTATTGTATTTTATAACTAAATTGAACGAAGTATCTGGACGTTACCTACTCCGTCTGTACGCCAAGTTATACGATGTATTCCAAATCCAAATATTCCCGAGTAAAAGTAAACATTTTATGTGTACACAAAACAAAATACGATTTCGTGTGACCTAATTAAAATTGTACATAGCGATCCAATTCACCACTTTTTATACATATCCATAGTAAAGGTTGTACAAAAGCTCATCATGTTCACCATTTTCGTATGAACTCATATACGCAGAATGTAGACGAGTGCATTTCGGTTTATTTTATATATTCACCCATTGTGTACAAATTATACCGAACAGACGTGTATGAAAACATACGCTTAGTTCTCAGAATCATTGGCTTAATCATATAATGTAAGGCTAACACGGCTAAATTGGGGGTGTTAAATAAATTGTACGGAAGTCACTAATTGTGTTACAGAGCTACAAGATAAATTGTTTTGTATCGTTGTTAGTGGATGTTTACAATCAAATTATTTAAAGAAACTTTTTGGGAGTGAATACGAAAAATCTGAGAACAATATGCCGCCGACTTTGCATGTGGATATTGTTTACACGAAGAGAAAGATCCTTCGCTTGTAAAAAAGCTATAACTTTAAACAAGAAATGTTGAAAAGGCATCAGAATTCAGCGTAGATTTAATAGCTTAGTCAGGGACGCATAGGGGAAATACAGACCAGGAATACGTACGAACCCTACTCCCCTCATTACTGCTTTAATTTGTATGGCATGATTCTATAAGCTTTTACATGTTTCTGCTCGGTAAATGCGTCATTACTTTGGCGCAAGCGACCCGGAAAACGCATTTACCGAGCATCGACATGTAAAATTATGTACGTAAGTGCTTCCAAATAGTTGTTTTGACTCGTAGGATTACAGCATTCGCCTTCGGCTCATGCAGCAACCTTCCTACGAGTCAAAACAACCAATTCATAAGTACATACGTAATGTACTTACAAGAATTGGATGAAGCTGTTAATCTTTTGAATAACTATTTGGATCACAAGGGACGAAAGCATAAAATTCAACGCTGTGGGAGGATTCGCACAGGTTGACTTTTTATTTGTTTCGTCCCTTGTGATTGGCAGTAATTTTTCATGACGACAACAATGGAAATCGTAAATCAAATCGTCGACTCAAAAACAAAATTTGAAAGTTTCGTTTTTACTCATTCAATTATCATGTCTATTTATTTACAAAATTTAGAGCATATACCGCGTCAAGTCTTTCATTACCATCAAAAATCGTCCCAAGTATGGAAGCTGCGTTACCTCGTTGTAGCGCTATGCTGATCCTCTGGATCAAGAATGACTTTGAACGAATTTCTCCTGTTTTTTCGGCCAACTTCTTTCCTATCTCGTCTATAAATTTTCTTCCTTGGTCGCCCCATGGGCCTAGGGTCTCGGTGGATTTTGGAACAAAATAAAAGCGATCCTCCAGCGAGGCATATTTTGTAGCTTTTACGGCTTCTCTGCATTTCGCTGCACCACAAGCAGTTTGCACGTGGATTTTAAATAAGTCTTACAGACCGTGGTGTAAAATCCCAAACAAGCAGCTTGCCGCGTCTCCACGGTATGATAGTCAGACCGTCCGGCTTTTTGCCGTCATTTCTGTTACAACCTGATGGCTCTCTGATCGAAGGCACGTCACATGATGTCAAAGCTCGCTTAATCAGGTTGTTATTAATCTCGTACCTGGCCTTCCTGCCAGCACTTCGTTTGCAAGCTAAGCCATGTAGTCCGAATTTATCAACAGCTTATCCGCATATACACGTGTGTGGGTGGCATAGAGGTGCTCTGAGGCGTAGGACCATTGCGATTCTAAATGATTGGTCATCTCATTGGTCATAATGATATCGGAAAGGCATTGAGCCAAGCGCCAGAATTTTGGGATCCACTTGCTAGAATTCTTTATTTAGCGATGTCAGTACTGGCTTTTGCTACTAGATCTTGGTATGATATGGAACTGATGAGTTCTTTTGTTATCATGTTGTAACCATCCGTTACTTTCGGTTCTCTTTTAGGAACCGAAAATACTGTTGGCCCTCTTTAAATATTGTTGCATTTCTTGGCTTATTCAGATCTGCATTTTTTCATTTTTGGCTCACATTTGGGAAGTCAAAATTACAATTTTCGTTGTAGGAGTCGAGGGGTCTTTCACTTCAATTTAGTTCATTTAATCCAATTATTCCTCAAAAATTTTTTTCGCAGAAGTTTCAGGGTGTTTGGACTCTCCTGAGATCAAAAAAATTAATTGAAATAAATTTAGAATCAATTTATTAAGTCCATTTAATCCCATTTACGCCAAATATCCCTGAATACCCTAAATGGGTGATGTTTCGCTTTTTTACAGTTACAGTATGACTTGTAATCTTAAAATTAAATCGTTCGAAGTGTTCAAGTAAATTTGATATCTTGAAATCTTTCCATTTAATATCATTTATTCACCGCAGTGCTTCTCTAAGGAGTTAAATTATACATTAATTGTTGGTGTCAAACTTTGTTTAACTGATTTGTTGCTTTGGTGAATAAAATAGCATATGCATCTGCGGAAAAATTTATTTATCTACTCGGAAGATTACATTCCTGGCCTTCGGCTCGGGATGCAAACCTCCCCCTTGAAGAGAAAAAAAAATTTCTCGCAGGTGCATAATCTACTATTTCAAACCATTTAGTCCATTTAATCCATAAATATTGGTTACCCTTCAGTTGAGGCGATGAAATAGTTATTTAGTTCACAATGACAAGTACCTTAGAAAATCGAAAGTACTTTGCCGTGAGACGACGTATTAAGTTTTCCTTGCTTCATATTAGAGCCGAAAGTAAAAAAAATGTCAATTTTGATGAGAAGTGAAAATTGCGATTTTCGTTGTTGGAGTGATGAAAAGAACATTGAGGGTTTTTTTTGAAAACCCTTTTGCCGAAATCGGACGCATCTTCAAGTGGATTTTTTATAAGTGCCTAAACAAGTATTGCCCTAGAAGCCAAAAATATTTTTTAAAAAATTCCTCGACGTTTGTGTGACTAGTGGGAGGTGTTCGAAATCCGAAAACATGCACTTTTCTTAAAAAATTTCTGCGGGTACACGAAACGCAAAAGGTCATGTGGGGTGTCATTGTAAAGGTGATTTCACGTATACTTTCGGGCCAAATAGGGTCTTACTGGGTTTAAAATTCATCCAAAATCAGTTACGAGCTGTTGAAAATCAGCGGATCAGAGTTTTCACGGCACACCAGTTTGAGGTGAATATGTATTTGTTAAGTTATATTGGTGACATTTTAGTATGATAATGTTGTTGCAACTGCCTTGTTTATATACAATTCTGTCATGAGTTGCATCTTGATAAAACTAATTCACCGTGTATGTAACATAACGGTTATATACTCACCTCAAAGTCATGTGCCGCGATAAACTCTGCATTGCGTTACCCTCTCTGTTTCTACACCTATTTTTTGATAATTATTAGCTGAAGATTAGCATTGGACCCAAATATTATTAATGAAATCCGTAGATCGGATGTTTGCCAAGCGATTGACAGATAGCTGGAAAAAATTGAATGTGTTTCTTAGGCACAATTCAAAGACAAACATGAACTCATAGACTTTTAGGTTAATTCCATCAAACCACGTGTTTGTTGATCGAATGTGGTTCAGAAGCATAAACAATTGTTTCCAACTATCTGCCAATCGCTTGGCAAACATTCGATCTACGGATTTCATTAATAATATTTGGGTCCAATGCTAATCTTCAGCTAATAATTATCAAAAAATAGGTTTGGAAGCTGTTTGGAATATCAAAAAGTTGAGAAATTAACTTTTAAGTACCGATTAGCTTTTAATTTCGTTGTCGTGCGTTTCCCCATTGTTTTGCTTACTTTTTACTATCTAGAGAACAAAAAGCGACTCCTTTTTTTATTTTTTAACACAGGAAAAATTAAGTTATTTGTCATTGTCAAAACCTGACTTTTTAATTTTGTCCCGAGTTGTGTAACGTAACTTACATGCTAAGGGGAGGGCGAAAGTTCGAAAATTTAGGTTAATAGTATTTTATACTACTTGGACTGTAAGGGGTATTTTATGTTCGAGAAATGGTAAATGGTTCGAGACGCATTATACAGGACCTATTCATATGAAACTGGACAGTCTACTATGTTCGTCACTTTCACACTTTCATTGAATGATTGAAAGCATCGTATAAGGTGTCCAGTTTCATATATAAACGCGCCATCTAAATGTAATTTTACAGTTCTACTGTAAAACATATACTTTTACAGTTCGAGTGTAAAGCTTATACATTGGTGTATGTATATTTTAGGCGATGATGTTTATACACGAAATGCAAAGCCCTCTTTATATCGAGTTTTTTACTCAAATAAAGTGCGTTTTATATGAACGAAACATATAAAAGACATTACAGTACCCTTCATAATTCCTTTATATGACAAACGAAGCGCCTTCATAAGATTTAACAAACTAAACTGCTGATTTCGTCGTTTACGACTCATCTTGCCAACTAGACCATGTGTATATCAGCACACTCGGTTACAGGATGATGACTTCTATGAACAGCGCACTTTCTTTCATACCACCTAAATCAAAACGAACGACTAGGTGAAGTAGTGTTTTGAACGCTTTGAAGTACAGGAATTATGAATTCGTTTGGTTATCGCAGGTTACCCAATTTAACGACTACCTAAGATAGTATTTACGTTAAACTTTTCGCTCCAGCGCAGCGGGCTAACCAAACCTTCTGTGTAATAAAGTACACAAACTTGCATTAAAGGTCAAAAAGTTTTTTAGTACTATTGCACTTGAAGAAAATTAAAGATTAAAAAAACGATTTTGATTCCGTGAGTAGATGCTAAAATTTATTTCTAATCTTAATAAAAAATATGAGTCCGTAGTTGAAATCGATTGGAACAAATTAGAAATATGTTTTTACAAGATGCGATTTTTCACTTAGTGTACATTAGAGGAGAGCAGGCCTCCCAAAAGCGAAAAAAACCCGACGCGAACCCGACCCGAAACGAACCCGAATCAATTTGACGGGTCGGATCGGTTCGGGTTCTTTAGTTTCTGTTTTTTTTATCGGGTCAGGTCGGGTTTTTGTTTTCTTTTTTTGGGTCGTGTTGGGGTTAATGACTTCAACTAGCCAAGCCAGACCCGACCCGAAAAAATTTAGTTCAGATTATGGTTTCTAACAAATAACTTACTGATACATTTTCTGAGAATATGAAGCAAATTAAATTCGTTTCTAATCGTCGAAAGAGGTATGCTTGCTCAGGAGGGAACAGGATTTTTGGACTCTGACGAACTAACGTTAGCGTATGCGTCTACGACGACGTTTTTAATCAGTCGAATTGAGAAGGATTAAATTTTCAATTTCGTTACGCTGGAAGGCAATCGAAAAAGGAAAGTTTGGATTGAAAATGGGCAAAATCGGTCAACAACTTCCAAAGGTACGATCGAAAAAGTTGTTTAAACTTGGTTTTTTGAAGGCCCAGGCTGTAAGGTCCATAGAGTGGGCCTAGCTCATGCTAGAAGCAACATGAAAGAGTCCCTTCCGTTATTTCCGTATCTGCTGTATCGGCTTTTCATTGTTTCAATTTCGATAAATACGTTGCAGTTTTGCGAGTCTATGATATATGCACTGTCTCTGTGTTGCATTGGGAAGATTTTGGTGTGAAAATAAGTATACAATTTGATCATTTGAAAGAGTCTTGTTTGGCAGCATTGAAATTCGCATGGTTAATTTTCGTCAGTGTTGCGAACGGCGTGCGGCGCCGGAGCAAGGTTATGCATGTCGGGAGGGCCTATTTTTGGGAACTCAAATTGCTAAAAAACGCCCCAGATGTGACTAATTTCCTCATAAGGATCGGAACAGGTCAAGTCGACCTGATCAGGTTCAGGTCAGGTCACGACCTGAGTACTGACCTGAATCTGATTTTGAGTTTTAGGTCCGTCAGTCTAACCTGAAACCTGAAAAATTTAGTCAGGTTTACCTGTAACCTGAGCTGAAATCCACAGGTTATATTCAGAAAATCTCATTAAACAATGCGGATAGTAAAAATCTGTGCAAAGTGCAAAGGCGGATACAAGCAGGGCCGGACTGGCTACAAAAAGGCGCATCGGGCGATGAGACTAAAAGGCGCCGAAATTGCGATTAAAGGCGCAAGTATCGGGCACACACCAGAAGTGCGTATTAAAAGGTGCATGTGATCACCCAAAAAAATAGTCATGTCGAGCTTTCATAATTTTAAGAATGTAAATCATTTGAGTACTTCATTTAAATTTTTCTCTAAATTTGACGTTGTGACAGTCTTTTATCATAACTCCGTTTTAGTTAGACATTACACAGTTACATTTTTTAAGCGCCATAGATTTGATTATTAGGCTGAATACAATTTCTGCAAAGACGCGAGCGGAGCGAGCGAAATTTTTTTGAACGTTCTTCATAAATTTTTAATTTTTGGTCTCCTTACATTCCATTTTCGTATTTCACTTCGCATATATTAACGTCTAATTTCAGCGAAATTTTTAAGCTGAAAATCTCTGTATGTAAGATTATTAATACAATAATTGAATGACCATAGCGCCGCAGGCGAGAATTTTTAAAATTAGAGCATAGACATTGGTTTTTTCTTCATTTGCGGGCTGTAATGAAATGTATCGGCAAGGAAGAAATTCATCTAGTTTATCAACGACACAAGTAACATCTCTTGCAATATTTGAATATTCGTCAAAATTCAAGAATTGACGTTGGTTGCGAATTTATAACACATTTTTTTAGAAGGGTGCTTGACCGTGTGTGGGGCGCCAAGACCGTGGGGCCCTTCGTGCATCGCCCGATCGCCCAGTATGGCCAGTCCGGGCCTGGATACAAGTTTCGCCGTGACTGATGTTTTCGAAAATTCTCATGTAAAAATCGCGAATCGGGCGGTCGCGATGGCCTACATAGGTGGATCCGTGCATAGCCTACAGTGCATTAAACCTAAAAAAACACGTTGTCGAGGTGGTTAAGGGGAACGTTTTTTACAAGAACCATTAATAAAAAACTTACGGAGCAAAGTTCAAGTAGTGCTCTAAGTGAATTCTATCGTTGGCCGAGGAATGAAATTTTTTTGTCACACATCGAAGAGGGGAGGTGTTAGAGGTAGTGTGACAGGTGGGAGGGGGTCTGATTTATGTGTAACATGCTTTCTGAAAGGCCCCTAAAAAGAAAAAACTGAACTTTTGGAAAAAAAGTCGTTCTCCCTGAAAGTGGGCGTTTAATGAAAAATGAAATTTATGAAATACAAATTTATTCCCGTTCCTTTGTAGAACATTCAAATCATTCAAATGATTTCAGGTCAATCAGGTCAGGTTCAGGTCGGTTCAGGTTCAGGTTGAGAAAATATCGTCCTGAACCTGACCTGAAAATTTCAGGTCAATAGGTTTCAGATCACAGGTCCCACCTGAATCGACCCATTCCGATCCTTAATTTCCTCTAAAATATAATGCTAACACAGACAGAAAGTACACAGTTGAATATCGCACTTATTTCGGGTTCTGTGTTGACGTTTTATATTAGATCGGGTTTGGATTTAATTTTTCATTTTAGATCGGGTTCGGGTCGGGTTTGAATTTTTATTTTTCGGTTCGGGTCGGGTTTGTTAAAAAAATCGACCCGTACGCCTCTAGTGTACATTTAGCCCACTTATCCTATCCTATGAAGAACATTATCTTAGAAGTAAAACAACGCCCAAAACTTCTCTACAATCTCAACGGGAGCTATTGATCGTGTTTTGTCCGAAACCTCGAGTGGTGAAACCTTTGTTAATTTCATAGCTGAATTTACTCCTCAACTCAAAACTAGTCCCTTTCTAGTGGCGCCAGAATTCAAAAACACATTTTTCCTCAGAATAAACCAAAATATTTTGGATCTGTGAGCCAAACTCGAGCCGGACCTTATTTGTGAGTTAGTACATTGTCTAACTCCTACTAAACCAAGTACCCCCTCGGCCGAAATTCCTAACTCACCCTCAAATACTTGATGACTGAGCGAGGCTAACGAAAAAAAATAACCTACAGCCGAGAATATATCCAACTGAAAATGAGAATGAACACTTCTCTCGTTTATCAAAACAGAATTAAAGGCATTTTAATTCGATATAAATAAGCGAAATATATGTTTTCATAGATAACATTTTCTTTTTCAAATTTTCACAGTTATATCGGTGTACACACTGTGAACGGTGCAGAGGAAAGAATAAATAATTTTAGATTTCATTAGAATTAAAGGGTTTGGGCTTTTGTTCAGGGAAATTCGATTAAAAATAATCGTGCGTACCGTCAACAAATATTTTAAATATTTCCAAACAAATCCAATTTTAATTTTTTATTTTTAATTTTAGACCCGTACGAAGTTAATGTAAGTCCGAAGTCTAATCTAGTAAATTTGCTTTGTGTATGTAACAACCTGACCTGACCGTCGCTTTTACGGCTCACTACTCCACCGCCCGCCGCGCCGCCAGATAGCTTTCTGCACATCTAAATAGCAGTTGTAAAGCGGTTATTTTGAAAATAGATGTGCATTTATCTTTAAAAACGTTTCAAGGTTGATTTGGGCTGAATTGAGAGCTTATTTATTGTTAAGAGATGAAGGTTCATTCAGATTCACCCTTCTGGTACATTCAGATGTGAGTTGAACAAAAAATGAAAGAAACTCGTGTAACTTTGTGAAGTTCGTGAAACAATTTTTTACAAGGAGGTAGCGGAAAAACGCTTCCATCGTAGTGTTTAAGGAGTGAGACTAAAGATGCGTTCCATTCGTAAAGGCTGTAAGTGCAACTGTCAACTTTTGACAGCTGTCAGATTTTAATTTTGGCACCAACTTTTAAATGAATTTTAAGGATCCACTTCATTAGTGTAAAAATTGATGCCGAAATTTAAATCTGACAACTGTCAAAAGTTAATGTTAAGTTTTGTTTCTTTGCCGGTTAGTGTAATGTTAAAATATTTTTCTTGGCTGTAGCGGCATCGGGTCAAAAGTTGACAGTTATAATTTCATAAAAAGAAAAAGTGCTCGACACTGAGTTCTACCGATAAGCTATTCAGTGGCACACAATTCGCGAATATTCACGCTTATGTCAAAGTTTTCAAAATTTCATGAAAAAACTTCGTTACTATGTCAAGCAGAGAAAAATGATGTGCTAGTTAGCTTTGGCCCATCAACCCTAATCCTGAATCGCCTCGCCGTAACGTTGAGCAATTAGGGGGCATTCATATATGACGTCTACATTTTTGCGAGTTCTTCGACCCCCGTCGTCACTCTCTGCAATGTTTAAAAAAAAAATTAGGATTTTTTGTATGAATAAGTGTCTGTTTTCTTAGACCCCTCCCCCCTTACGCAGACGTCATTTATTAACGCTCCCTTAACCTGAAATTCTTTATAGTCCGCTGTTACAGTCTCAGAAAGTCTATAAACGTGTGGTTCATTTAGAAAACTTTTAATATTATAGAAAATAATACAGTGGAACGTTTTTGTTTATGGTGGCACTCTAAGCTTAGGCCTAGGTCCACCAGATTCAATATTATTTCAGACAAAAGACAGATAAAGATACGGATCGTACGGGTCTGGTTTGATTCCAATGTTTGTTTTGTTGAGAACTTCGGTTCTCATCAACGCTATGTGTAGGAGTAGTAGGCGAATGGTATATGGCACAGTGTATATTTCATTGCTAATTCAGTGAACATTCTTTAGATTTATTGTATAATGGTAAATCATTGGAGCTCCACTTCCAAAAATGTACAGTAATTGGTTTGTTGTTGTTATTATTATTTCCGGTAGTTCGCAGTATAAAAATTATTCTGAAATATTTTCTCCCTTAATCGTTAAAACAATTTATCTTCTTATCTTTTACCTTGCTCCCATGATTTGAACCATTAAAATTGTCTAACAATTAATTAGAATTATTTAATTAATTGTTCTGACATTGATTTATTTTCCTTGCTGATAATAACTTTCCGACACAAAAATATTCAATTTCGTTGTGTGTTACCTTCACCAGAACTTTAACGTGAGCACTCTATTTTCTTCTTATTATCAAATAGGACTTTAGTCTGTAACGTAGCCTATTTAAAAGAGGATTTATCGTTTTATACGTTCTTTGAAATCCAACACGAAATTTGGACTGAAAAATGCTTCACCACAAGGGAAATTATTTACACTTAATCTCAACGAATGTTGTAAAATTGAGTCGTTCGTGATCGTGACACAATTAGATGGAATGCTCTAAATCGATAACGTACACTATTTTCTCTTGCAAGCTCTTTTAAGCACACGAATGCATTCACTGAGCCGGTGGTGAGTTCACTCCATGATAATCTTTCAACATCCTAAGCATAATGAAATATAACTCTTCATTCTCGAATTAGGATAGTTCTCGAGTTTCTCGATTATTCTCGAGTGAAGTAACAAGTACAATCATGGGCGCGCGGTAGCGATGCGCCCGTGACGCAAGTCCCCATACGAACAAAAAATTCAGAAAGTTTTTTTTCGTAGACTTCGGAACCATATATGGCTATTTCTATTACTGTCCACGGCACATATTTTTATCTGCTTCTCTTTCATTCTTTAAGTGTAAACCATTAAAAAATGAAACAAAAAACGTTACTGTCCACATTTGAGACTCATTCAAACGCTGCAGAGTGAAAGAGACAAATATAGTGCAAATGTTGAAGAGTGAAAGAGATAGAAAATTCATAGATTGCTTGGAATCAGCCATATACAGCTAAGTTTTGACTTTTTTCCCTTGCGTCGTACCCCCCTGAGACCTATTTTTTCGGATTTTACGTAAAATTTTGATTGAAATCGACATTTTACTCATTAAAATCGGTCCAGTGGAACCGAAGATGGTATGACCTTTAGAAAATCGTCATTTTCCATACAAAATGTGCTATTTCGTAGAAGCCAAAGTTAATGGAAACATCCTGCGTTAGTTAGTTAGTTAGTTCCAGAGCCATTTGTATGAAAACCGTCTTTTTTGGTTCGTGCTCGAAAACGGCTCGATGACTTTTCGTGAAATTTTGCAGCGACCTTCGGGTGGGCATTCTACGCCATATGAGATTTTAAAAAAGGGACCGGCCTCGTTTGGGCGCCAGGGCTCTTAGAAGGCGCCATATAAAGCCCATATGTATGTGAGACAAAGGTTGTGTGTTCGAGATAGGTGTCAAAGGGAAAGTTGTTGGGTTGGGTGTGTAGTGTATCAGGGTGACCGCCAAAATGGCGTAAAATAGACGGGGACTCAAAAAAAAACTTTTGATATGTTGTAGAGAAAGTTGAGGGGATCATTTTCACTCATGGAAGTAGTAGCCGCCGCGCTTTTGTTTGGCGGTGGCGGCGGCTCAAAAAAACTTTTGATATGTTGTAGAGGACGTTGAGGGAATCAATTTCGCGCATGGAAGTAGTAGCTGCCACGCTTCGGTTTGGCGGCGGCGGCGGCTCAAAAAAAACTTTTGTTATGTTGTAGAGGAAGTTGAGATGATCAATTTCGCGCATGGAAATAGTAGCTGCCTCGCTTCGGTTTGGCGGCGGCGGCGGCTCAAAAAAAACTTTTGATATGCTGTAGAAGAAATTGAGGGGATCATTTTCACCCATAGAAGTAGTAGCCGCCGTGCTATGGTTTGGCGGCGGCGGCTAAAAAAATTTTTTTAAATGTTGTAGAGGAAGTTGAGGGGATCATTTTCGCCCATGGAAGTAGGAGCCGTCGCGCTTCGGTTCGGCGGCGGCGGATCAAATAAAATAGAATTTTTTCGCCGAAACTTGTTTCCTATTTGATTCCAAAACTACTGATATGACAACAAAAACCCTTTTTAAAAGGGAAACGTGACGCAAGTACATTTGGATGGCGCTTACAGCTTCGGAACGAAAAAAATTCTTTGGAAATATTTTAATTTTTGATTGCCTCACAAATGCCGGACCCTCCCAATGTTATAGTTTTTCGATTCTTTCAGATTTGGCACGAAAAAAAAATTGCGTGATGTGTTAAGTACGGGTAGCCAAATTTTTGGAGTGTGAAATCGTTCCGAAGCTGTAAGCGTCACCCAAATTGCTATCAGTTGTTTTGGAACAAGGTACAAGTGCTTGTGTCACGTTTCCCTTTCAAAAAGGGTTTTTGTTGTGATATCAATAACCTTGTGGTGTAGAGTCAAATTCTCTCCTATCGAGTTACTGTGATAACCTTGCGAAAGTACTGTCGCTAAAAAAAGCAGTTTTTTGATACCGTTCATCCTCCCCCGCACGTAAACATATTTCCATACATTCGTTGCATGTTGGAAGCTTTTGTCGAATCCTTCACTTTCAAATAATTGAAATTCGCTTTCAGAGCAGAGTAGTAAATTAGGCATGTAAAGTAAATACATGTAACCAAAACATCTCAAGCTGAGGCTTTCGGTATGTGAAATAGTTAAAATATAAATATCAGAAGTTCGATTTTAGTAGTTTTCCTAACAAGTGGCTAATTCATTTCACACAATGAACTTCAGTTTGGTGATTTCGGAAATTAGTGCAAATGCTTTGGAAATTTTAACGCGACTTAATAAAGATTTCCTCATAAAATATTTGTGTCGAGTCAAATTTAAGTGAACGGTGAGAAATGATGCCGGGAGAACAAACAAGCAGAAAAGCTATTAACGAGATTTTTCATCCAATAAAGAATCAGTGTAGACTACAATTTAAAAGAAATTTATTATCTGTGATGTACGGCGCGACGTACAAAGTGGAAATGGAAAGTCTGCAATTGATAAGAGTATTTTTCAACTGTGATATTCATAAAATTTTAAAATCTTCTGAATTCTTCTGTACTTTGCAGAGCCTACTTTTGTGAAATAATTTCGCGGAATTCACAGAAAATTCGTGAGATGATTTCACAAAAATAGGCTCTGGTACTTCGTCAGTCTCTCTATTTGTTTTGCTCTTTCCATTTATTATTCATGTTGTCTTACCTGTGATCTATGAAAAGCATCACGAAACATCAAAATGTAAAATTTTGAGGTTTGAAAAAAAAACAAGTTTATTGGACGTCTGATCTACATTGTCCATGTAATGTGACTGTGTGTTTGTTTTGAAGCAGCAGGAGGAAGTTATAATTGGTGGCGATATTAAAAATGTGTGTCCAATTTCAATAAAACATCTACTGAAGTTACTGCATAAAAATTGTGTCAAAAAAGTGCCACATGGTGATCTTTAATTCAAATTCAAATGTGTGTTTAGAAGTGAGTGCGAGTTGATCGGTCAATGATGTAACTCTCAGCGAATAAGAGCAGCAGCGTTTTTTTATTGAGCTTATAAATACGCTCACACAAAAAATTGTTTTGGGAACTTAAATTACTATTAGTTTGTTTGCGAACATCATGAATTAATTCACGTAAGCATAGGGTGTACTCTTCTGCCCTAATTTGCATAAGAAACTTAGTGCGAAAGAGACAAAAAACTTTGTGTGGAATTTTGTATAGATTTTTTTATCTCTCTTTCGCACTAAGTTTCTTATGCAAATTACGGTAGTCTTTACATTACCTTCCACGTTCCTTCGGCTCGCGCTACAACACTACACAAAAAACCTCATCATTAAAGGTATATTCACGAAAAACCACTAACTATCGTTTAGGGTTGCGTAGCGTAAGTTAGGCTGAAGCATGAACCACTCAACCGATCTTCACTAATTTTTTTTTTGATATGATGTGGACCTCGGATATCCTTTGAAACGGACGATATTTTTTGCAGATTTCTCTTTTTCAGACCAAAAAACGAAAAAACAAGCTACTTCCGGGTCCAAATTCGAAGGGTTACAAAACACTTCGTTCTTCGTACGGGTCTAACAAGAAAGTGCTACAAAGTGGTCAACTACTCGATATCATTTCATTATTGAAAATATGCTCAATGGAATTACCCAATTTGAGTATTCGATTAAAGTCTTCCTTGCTTTATGAACGTTGTTTGCATGAAACTGAAATCGAAGGACACCGAATCAATTGTCCTGAAAACATGACCGTGAGCGACATCGTTGATAGCGGTATTCTAAAACGGAAATGAATTAGAATTGCAAATGCTCGAATGTGTAGTGTCGCCGACGACGTATTTTCTCGGACGTTCTATTATTCATTGTATCGATTAAAAGAAATGTCGCATATTCAAGGTTACGATTTGGATTTGATAAGGCTTGTTGTCTCATTTAGGTTTTTCCAGTTACAAATTAACAGCACGTCAGGTAACGTGAATTATATTAGAATTTCAATTAAATGGAGTTGACGATAAGAAAGAAGTTTATTTTAAGAGGTTTTTTCAATGCAATTATTAATCATTACTGTGGATTCGTAAATTATCATTATTTTGCGTTTAATTTCACTACAAACATTTATATCCATGTGAGAAGTGTGCGTTGGCGCTAAGATTATAGGGATTGAGCGGCTGATAATATCGCTCCAAGAATGATAATATCATACGATAATATCACCCTGATATTATCATTGCGAAAATGATAATATCGTATCAAAGGGCCACAATATCCTCACTAAAATGGTAATATCAGACGACAGGACGAAAATATTGTCACAGAAACCATCATACCAACGAACGATAATATTGTTCCAAATACGATATTATCATACAGGTGGTATACCAACGGACGATAATTTCATATAGTAAATGATAACATCGCGATGCCATCGTCACTGGAATGATATCATATTACCACCGCGCCAAAAAAGAGTTTGTGCAAAGCAATTTAAAGTCAAACTTATAACTTAAGCTGTAAGTTATATGTGAAGTGTTATAAGTTTACGTGAAAAATACACATTTTAAATGATCGATGATATATGATGATTGATCGATGATCAATCATAATTGATGATGATGAATCAATGATCAATCGTGATTTATGATGATTCATCGGTGATCAATCATGATTGATCGATGATCAACCATGATTGATGATGATTGATCGATGATCAATCATGGTCAATGATAATTGATCAATGATCATTCATGGTTGATGATGATTGATCGATGATGTTAATTTTGTCCGTGTGCGAATGTAGATTTGTAGTCGTACATACAACGTTTTCTTCGTTTCTCTCATATCTCTAGTTTTTAAGAAAAGTCAAGGTTCTACTCTATCAAAGAAAAATTTTGTTACTGCGTCGGAAGCTTTTTTTGAGTTTCTTTTAATTGTGGTGTTCAACTGGTGCAAGTAAGGTTTTCGTGCAAAGCGCAACAGGCGACAATTTTGAACCTCCTATTTTCGTTTTTTAGGTAAACCCAAGAATTTTTTAATCGCCGTATCGAGAAAAGCGCCGCAGGCGAAAAGTTCGGACTGCCTTTTCTCGTTTTTTAGGAAATTCGAAGAATTGCTCAATAGCCGCATCGGTAAGGCGAAGAACGACATAATTGCCGCAACCGAAATTTTTGATTGTATGACTTATTATAAGTAAGAATTTCAAAAATTGATTGATTTCGTACTTGCCTAACGCCGTAGGCGAAAATTTTTAGGCTCTTAACTAGGTGTCAATAAATCGAGGTGTTTTTAAGCGCCTCAGCCGAAAATTTTGAAAATTTGGATCCGTTTTCCTTCTTTTCAAGCATAGGATGCTACGAGCCCGGATGATCTACGCCCGATTCTCCACTTTAATCGGGTAGTTTCAAAAGGAATGTTGGGATTGAAGATGGGCAAAATCAGTCAAAAACTTTCGAAGTTATGATCGATTAAGTTGTGAAAACCTTGTTTTGATGATCGCAGAAACGTTTTTGATTATATCTCCGCGATTTACGAACAATAATTACTTCTAGTGAAAAACCATTTTTTTATCTAGGGCAGACCTTAGGACCGACGTGGGGCCATAAGGATATGGCTCGGACACATACTTCTACAGACAAAAATGTTTCCTTCAATTTGCTCTACAACATAGCAAAAAACATTTTTTTTTGGTTAGGGCCGACCTTAGGACCGACATGGTCCACTTGAGCCCTAAGCACAGGCAAAAGTTTCTTTTATAAACTGTCGGTCTCGGTCATGCCTAGATCTTTCAACCAAAAAAAAAAAAAATTTGAAAATCGGAAAAAATTTACTCGAGTTATGTACAAAAAACACATAGAGCCCTAGCAGAGACTCGTTTTTAGTGCCCCAGCTAAGTCCAAGGACTCAAATTCACAAAAGTTTCTTCCATAAATTGTCGGCTATGCTTAGGTCTCTCAAACCAAAAAAAAAATTGAAAATCAGAAAATATTTACTCGAGTTGTGTACAAAAGACCAAAAATCACTTAAACGGACCTAGCTTGGTGGCCCTTGGGCTGACAGTGCCCAGATTCAATCCCATAAAAGATTTTTAAATTACCTTTCCGCTTTCGCAGTGACTAATTGCACCCTGGTGCAATAAGCCGCACAACACAGCAGATGCTAATGGTACCCGGGTTCAAATAGCCGCACAACACAGCTGATGCTATTAGTACCCGGATACAAATAGCCGCACAACACAGCCGATGCTATTGGTACCCGGGTACAAATAGCCGCACAACACAGCAGATGCTAATGGTACCCAAATCTATAAAATTGTTCTTCCAACAAATTTTTTTCATTAACGTATCGCACATAATTTCTTTTAGAAATAGTTTTACTTCGAAAATAACATTGAATAAAATCTATTCAACAAAAAAATATGAGAACTTTGATTAGGCGCTGTAGAGTTTTAGATAAATTAAAAGCTGTATTACCACACGGCACTTTACTTACTTTCTGATTCTACAGCTGACGGCTCGGTAATTTGAAAGGCATTCATAGTCACGTTACTGACAGAGTTTCGATTACTCAGATCTAATGGGGCATCGAACGAAATGTCAATCGGAATCAAGCTGTCGTTTGATGGCAAATGTGAACCTAAGAAAGCATGGTCTTGAAAGCGTGGCCAATTTTAGTAGACACATGTATTAGGGTTTCTGGCCTAATTATGGCCTAGAGCCACTTCTAGAATTCTGAGGGATGTCTTATGGGTGAAAGGTGGATATCTATAACATTTTATAACTTTCATTTTTTGCTATCTATCAGTTATTCTCGACATGAGTGAGGTTATCCAATGTCGCTTCCTAAGATTTTGGAATAAACGTGGATTTCATTCATTCATTCATATTTATTTCTGTATAGATTATCTACAGAAGAAGCAAAGAAGCTCCAACAAGAAGCCACTGAAAATACAGTTGAAAATCATGAATCTCTCGTCAATTTCACTGCTGAAAACAGTGAAAGTGTCGAAAGTCATGTTTCTCATACTGTAAAGTAAGGAAATATTCAAAAAAGAAAAAAAAATATTGATTTCTCTAGCACTTTTTATCTTCAATCAGCTTTTTTAGAATATTTTGGTCATTTGTGAAATGAGTGAGATAATCCGATGTTAATTCCTAGGATTTTGGGAAGAACGTGGATTTCTGTAGCACTTTTCAGCTTCCAAAAGTTTGTTCTCAAACTATTTTTTAATCAAGTTTTTTTACTAAAATATTTAGTGGAGGAGGGAGACAAATTTTCAAAAGTTTTAATATCCGCCAAAAGCACTTAAAATGTAGGCGTGACGCAAGTTTTGTACATCTACTTACAAAGGTCTTGACATCAGAGCGGAGTGACGCATTCAGCTGTGATACGCATGAAAAAAATTTCGAATCAAAGTTACGTCGTGTTTTTTGTAAGTACACTACAAGACTTGTGTCACACTTTTACTTTAAGTGGTTTTGGCGGATTAGTATAGTCAGGCAACACAGCCGATGTTATTCGTAGCCAAATTTTAAAAATAGAACTTAATTTGGCGCTCCCGGGTACCAATAGCATCAGCTGTGTTGTGCGGCTATTTGTACCCGGGTACCATTAGCATCTGCCGTCAGCTTTCAGGAAAAAAAAGTTTTTATTGCTGATTCGTCATCTAAGGACCATTATCGGTGCTTCCCCCCTACTCCCGGGTCGAAATTCGACTGGTTACAAACGTCGTCGTAAACGCATAACACCCCTTTTCGAAGAACTTCGTTCTACGTGCGGGTCTAAAAAGTTGATGAAGATCGATTCACTAGTTCAGGCTGTTGGGTCCATTGAGAGGGCCAAACACGAGGGCAAATTCGTGTTACTCGCCATATGCTATAGTTGAGGGTTTTTCATGAATATTGCGGTAAATTTAATATAATAATAATAAAAAAACATAGAAGGGACCCATACGTTTCAGAATAGACGCGGCAAACAGAGTTGATGTTACGAAAAGACTGGAACGTATTTAAGTAAATATTGCGTTCACATTAGACTGTATTGGAAATTGCCCGTAGGGCAATTTTGAAAAACCCGTCCGAAGTAACGGTATAAAAACATTCTCCGAACGCACAAAACTGACCTCTAAGTAGAGAAAAATGTTCTGCTCAATTTTGTCTACAACATAGCAAAAAACTATTTTTTGGGCTAGGGCCGACCTTAGTACTGACCTAGGGCCTTAAGTAGAGGCCTGGGATACATACTTCCATAAACAAAAATGTTTCCCTCAATTTGCTCTGCAACATAGGAAAAAACATTGTTTTATGCTAGGGCCGACATTAGGCCCACTTGAGCCCTAAGCACAGGCAAAAATTCTTCTATAAATTGTCGGCCGTGCCGAGATCTTTCAAACAAAAAAAAGTTTTTGAAAATCGGAAGAGATTTAGTCGAGTTATGTACAAAAAACACGTAGGGCCTTAACAAAGACTACTTTTTAGTGCCCTAGCTAAGGCCAAAGACTCAAATCGAAAAATGTTTCTTCCACAAATTGTCGGTCATGCCCAGATCTTTCAAACAAAAAAAAATTGAAAATCGGTAAAGATTTATTCGAGTTATGTACAAAAAACACATTGAGCCCTAGCAAAGACTCGTTTTTAGTGCCCTAGCTAAGTCCAAGGACTCAAATTTAAAAAAGTTTCTTCCATAAATTGTCGGCCATGCCCGAATCTTTCAAACAAAAGAAAAATTATGAAAATCAGAAAAGATTTACTCGAGTTATGTGCAAAAGACCAAAAACCACTTAAACGGCCCTAAAATAGTTGAGAAAATTAACAAATGCGCTTGCGTAAAAAGAGAATTCACTCTGTGCATTAAGGAATTCTCACAACTATAGACACTTTTAGTCCGCTCGAAATTTGAATTTTAACCCTTTCGCAGGTAATTTTATTTGCGTTGGGGTTTTTGGAAAATTTGTATTTCGCTATTAGCAATGGCTTGAAAATCAGCCATTTAGCTCAAAAACTGTAACTCTTACAGATTTTTGTCCTTGTTGTGTTAGGAAGCCCTTGTCTAGAACTTTCCAAGGAGCCCTTACTTAGATATGGAATTGATTTTGCATTGCTGGTCAGCTCAAATCGATTATGTTACTTGAGTTGTTTTGCTTGGTACTGACCAATTGAAACGTCGGTGATTACGTTTTTTCCAACTGTATATTTACACTTGCATTCGGTTGATTAGATCAACCATCTTCAGGCTGAAAACATACAATAAATGGAACAACGTCAACTTTGATCGGTAGGTTGGTCCATGGTCCTAGCTCAAACTAGAACATCTTGAAAATGTCTAAATTCTGGCAAAAATGTGTGCCGTTTGCGTGCTGATTTTACGCATGTACCGTACGTAATTACGCATAATATCGTACGAAATTCCATTGTTACGCATTGACAAATTCAAAATTGAACCGCACTAAAAGCGTCTATTGCGATAGTAAGATATACATTTT
Source organism: Pseudolycoriella hygida (assembly GCA_029228625.1). Taxonomy (NCBI): domain Eukaryota; kingdom Metazoa; phylum Arthropoda; class Insecta; order Diptera; family Sciaridae; genus Pseudolycoriella; species Pseudolycoriella hygida. The sequence goes on along the minus strand of CM055406.1, from coordinate 112,805,208 downwards.
TTTTCAATATTCTTAAATCGAAAAAGTAATTACGTGATCGAATTTAGACAAAATCTGTCAAAAACTTGAAAGTTGCTGTTGTAAGTTGAAAATGTTCAAAAACGTGGTTTTTTGTAGGTCTGTGAAACTTTTTGGCATATAGAGATATAGCTCTGCAAAATTAGTACGGAAATCGCTCATCAAGGAATATGGACCTCGGAATATGGACCTGTTCTTTAATTTGGCGCACGTCATTACATTACATACGTAAGAATGGTGTGAACAAACATCTAACAACAAGCATTGACAATTTAGAACATAAAATTTAAAAAAAGGGTTCGAGGTAGGGGTTTGAGTTTTCATACTGTCCGTATCCGCCGTATCTGTACATACAAGAATTTCAATAAAATAATCCCTTCTCGCTTTTAAAAAATCCCAACCGAAAAATATCTGAGATTTTTTCGAGTGAGAAATATTTTCCAATTTTCGCTCTGATTATTGAAAACGATTGCAATTTTTTCGTAAAATTAAGACTCCCACCCAAACACCTCAAATTGTTTAAAATACGACGTCAACGGAGACCGTGATGAACTTTAGAATAAACTTTTCAGTCTCACACAGTCTAAAAGTGTAAGGGGCTCTAAAATCCGTCTTTTTTAGCGTGCGAACTATTTGAATGACCTCTTATTTACTGTGATTTACTAAAGCGGTTATTCCCTTTGAAAAGAAAACAGATTTTTACGAAGAAAACATGTAAAAATGGTTAACCTGAAGCATAAAAAAACACCATTTGTTGAACATTTATTTAAAAGTTCATTCATGTTAAACCCCTCTGCAATTCCCTAAAACACCGAAACTTTTAACATTTTGCTACAGCGATAAATAATAAATACAGCAACGAACGGTTTCAATTTGATTTCCACTGTCCCGAAATTGTGGTCAATAAGTGGATTTTTCTTCGTGTAACGTTGTTAAATCAAAAATAACTTAAAGCTTTTTGATGGGCTTTATGTGATGTTATATGACAATCAATATTTGTTGAATTTTATTGGATCGATGACGGGTGGAAGTTTCGGCGAACAATAAAGAAACTATAAACATTTGAGTATATCACATGATCCAAAAATATGGCATCTGAACCATCATTCATCATCAGTGGATTATTAATTTCTTGATTTTTTTTTACACAATTTGGTGTGTGTTGAAGTATCATGGGAACGATAAAAAAAAATTTTTTGTCACACATTTTATGAACCAATATCGGATTTGATTGTGTGTGCGTTTTATTTGGATTGTGTTAAAGCTTTTCCTAATGGATATTAAATGTGTATATATAGGTGAAGCTTTTCGTCTTTCTTTTTTATGGAACGGATCAATGTCCAAATCCAAACATGAAAAGGAGTTCTTTTCACATTGTTCATTTCTGTTTATTATTCATTACTTGACCTAAATTTTGAATGTGGAAAGTATAATATTTGTGTTATATCATGTGTAGTGTTTCACATTTACATTTATTCCATGTATCTACATACTGTATCACCCTCTCTAGTATGTTTATTGAAACAATCGGATTTGTGTATTACGAGAAAAGGCAATGTCGATATTTCTGTCATACAAGCTTTATCAGAATAGTCGTATTGTTGGAATAAATGAGTAAAGGATAAGCAGACATGTTAGCCGTCTCCAAGACCGAACTTTACGCCACCGCCGCGACGGTGAATAATGAAGGCTAAAGTCCAACTCAATGTTTCAGCTTAAAGATTTTGAAAGAAATGTGTATGAAATGCATAAACTATCCCTATGAAAATCCTTTTACTTTGACAGAGTCCTATGTCGCTAAGAACGCGTCAATTGTTAATTTTTATAATCCTGAGGGTTGTAGAAAGTGATAAATAGAAACACGGACCGATAATAACTAAACTATAAATTTATTTAACTTCCGATTACAAGTTAACGTGTTGATCAAACAGTTGTTTACTGGATCGACTGAAAGCTTGTAGTGCCGCAAAAAATCCAAACCCAAAATTGGCTGCCTAACGTTTGCGATTATGAATCTCCACGGGAATGATCGCCTCAAACCAATGTTTACGTCGAGTATTCTGGACCCGTATGTTTGAATTTTCATGCCATTTGCCGCATATAGGTTTTCGCTGCAAGGAATCTTTTTAATTAAGTCGGTTGGTCGAGGTGGTATTGGGCACACGTCCGATCCAGTGTCGACTAAAAATGCATTTGAATTTTTTGTGTCGTTTACAACGATTCGGTTTATTTCTATGTTCGTATGTTTTTCTTTCGTCGTCGCTTTTTCTTGTTTTTTCCATCCGATTTTGAAGTAAACCCGTTGACAGATAGAGAGAGTTCGAATAATGAAGAAATGTCTACCGTGTCCCCCATTGCCTGAGGACCTACGATGTGAGTTTTGTTAATGCAGCGCTCAGACTCGCTGCGTTCGATGAGTGGTAGAATTACTCTTCTCTCTACATCTTCTGTCAACGGGGTGGCATCTAGTTTTTTTGCGTTGATTTCGTGCAGGGTTCTCTGCACTTCTTCGCAGAATTTCCGTACATTCGATGATACCAGCAAGTATCGGATTCGCTGTATTTGTTTCTACTAGTGTTTGAAGGGGTACGATGCTGTTTTTCTTTGAAGCTTCTTAACTTCGATCTCGATCTGGAATTTCGAGAAAAATTCGGTATTTTTATTGAATTAATAGAATTTACCAATGACTCGATGCGTTTTTCCATTTTACTCAATCTGCTGTCGTCCACAGAACTACCATCGCGGGATTTTCTTACTTGCTGAACGGAACTTGCTGCAGTAACTTCCAATATTTTGTCGGCTGTGGTTGCCAATTCCGTCAGCGTAGCCGAACTAGTAGCGAAGATTGCACTTGCATGAAGGGGCAATTGATTCATCCAAAGTGTTTTTAGGACACTTCGGTATCGTCGGTAGTAATTTTTGCGTTTATGAACAGTGACTCCACCTGAGCGAACCAGATGTCTGGACTTTTCGTCCAAAAGGTGGCACTTTTACCGCAACTCTTTTTACTAAATTGTTTTGCACGACCCCAGCTCCTTGATTTTGCTGCGTTTCGTTTTGACTATCTTCGTTCATTTTTACGTTGTCGAAAGTATTTATGTTGAACAAATCAGAAACATTGTTTGCCTGCGCCTTTTGTGTTCACACAATGTGTTCCCACGAGGTGTGCAAAAAATGTTGGAAAATATTCCCCAAAATCTTATAACTTACAGGGGAAACTACGTTTCTTATATTTTCACCACTGGTTTCCACTTTCCGTATCGTTCAAGTATAGTTCCGTTAAAGAATTTTTCATAGACTTCACACGCGTTTCTATTGTTAGAAGAAGTCTTTCTTCGCTCTCAATTTTCGAGGTATCGCGACTTTTTACACTTTTTCTGCGATTTCTGTTATTTCACGTCACGTCGGGGTCACCATTTGAGGGCTGTAGAAAGTGATAAATAGAAACACGGACCGATAATAACTAAACTATAAATTTATTTAACTTCCGATTACAAGTACACGTGTTGATTGCTTGGATGATGACGTCATGTGGGGCGTAGAAAGTGATAAACAGAAACACGGACCGATAATAGCTAAACTATAAATTTTTTTAACTTCCGATTTAACGTGTTGATTGTTCGGATGATGACGTGCGACAGACTTGAAGATTATTGCGGTATGTTCATTCGATTGACTTAGCACCAATTTTGAATAGGTCGATTAAAAATAGTATTTATTGTCAATTTTGTAGAAGCTCTTGCGTCACTTTAATTTGAGGTTTGCCATAAATCTCGCAGTAATAAATTTCATGTTGATGGAATATGTGCCCATACCCCTGTATCGGCGAAAAGATTTCAAAATATTATCTGGGTTAGGTATTTGTGGTTGGAGATAGCCTCGTTTACCCTACACCAAATTAGTTGAGATAGACAGAGAGAGAGAGAGAGAGAGAGAGAGAGAGAGAGAGACAGACATACAGACAGACAGACAGACAGACAGACAGACAGATCTCTTCTCACACAAATTCCTCGTGATTTGTTCACAAAAGATTTTCTAAAAGAAAATCCTTCGAGTGTAAAAGAACGGTTTCTGAAATATTTTTATTGAATTCTATGAACTTGACGATTTACCTTCAGAAATTTAAAGATTTTTTCTACGAATTTTCATTTTGACGACAAAGAATTTGCCACAGCTGAATCGTAAAAACGAATTACACTCGGTAGAATTTCTGTGACCGCCACCACCAGGCGGGCTAACATGTCTGACGAGCATGTCAACTTTCTGAAAACAAAATAAACTTATAACCATATGCGAAATCTTTGCTTTACAATTGGAGATATGTCAAAGTTGTCGCAAACTGAATTAATACACATTTTGTTAGAATACAACTCGTTGGGTACGACTGGTACAACTTCTCTATGCATCTCTGAATGTACGATCTAGCTTTCATCCCAGCTTCAAATTTAATAGAATTATAAATAAAATAGGGTCCTCTATCGGTAACAGAGACAGACGGTTATATACCTTCAGCGTACAGGTCGTTTTCGCTTTTTTATGTTCTCTTATGTTTCACAATTTCGTTCAATGTTGCATGATGGAATGCAAACCTATGAGGGGACGTTCAAAAATCATTTCGATTGGAAAACCTTAGATTTTGAATCGGTTGCGAAACGAAACAGCTGGAATAAGTTTAAAAATTTAGCTATTAAGGAACACTTTTTGAGTAGTTTGCAAAATGAATTGGAGAATTCGAGTAGATCAAACATCACTTTACCCTCAATCGAGCCTGAAGCGATTTCAGGTTCATTCGATTTGAATCTGAACATGACCTGAACTAAATATCAAGTTCATAAGAAGAAATTAATTAGCTATTCAAGAGCTATTCTTCAGAGCAGTAATAGTTTTGTATGAGATTGAGACAGCAGTTAACACTGCACCCTTCTTCGATGTGGTTTTTCATTTAGTGTGTACATCATGGTCCCACGGTAGTAAGGGGCCGTGACGCAAGTCTTACACAATTTACAAGAAATTTTTTCGCAGACTAAGGAACATATATACAGGAACTTTTTGAAAAAGGCCTCCCGAAAGTACAAAATTGACCCCCAAATAGACAAAAATGTCAATTTTTTCTACAACATAGCAACAAAAAATTTTTTGTCTAGGGCCGACCAATACATAGACAAAAATATTTCCCTCAATTTGGCAAAAAAAAATTTTTTTTGGTTAGGGCCGACCTTAGGACAGACCTGAGGCCCACTTCAGCCCTAAGCACAGGCACCGGGTCCAAATTTCTTTTTGAATATAATTCGGTACTCGATTACCTTTCAAATAGAGAACGAATTAACAAAATCAGTTAGGATTTATCCAACTTATGTAAGCGAACACGTTGTTTGGCCTTAGTAGAAACTCAGTTTTAGGGCCCTGACCGAGTCCAAGTGTTTCTAATCAAAATTTTCTTCCATAAAACGGGAGTCAGTCCTAGACCTTTCGATCAAAAAAAAAATTTAAAATCGGAAGAGATATGCAAGAGTTAAGTACAAAAAACATGTAAAGCGCTAGCAGAAACTCGTTATTAGTGCCCTAGCTATGTCCTCGGGCCTAATCCTAAAAAAGTTTCTTCTACTAATTGTTGGGCTTTCATAAACCTGTCGATTAAAAAACAATTATGAAAATCGGAAAAGATTATGTACAAAAAACACTCGTGGCCCTAGCATAGACTCGTTTTTAGTGCCCTAGTTAAGTCCAAGGCCTCAAATCCAAAAATTCCATAAATTGTCCGACATGCCTAGATCCTTCAAACAAAAAAAATTATGAAAATTGGAGAATATTTACTCAAGTTATGTACAAAAACACGTATGGCCCTAGCATAGACTCGGTTTTAGTGCCCTAGTTAGGTCCAAGGACTCAAATTTAGAAAAATTTCTTTCATAAAATGTCGGCTTTGCCCAGATCTTTCAAACAAAAAAAAGTTTATGCCAATCGGAAAAGATTTACTCGAGTTATGTACAAAAAGCACGTATGGCCTTAGCATAGACTCGGTTTTAGCGCCCTAGCTAAGTCCAAGGACTCAAATTTAGAAAAGTTTCTTCCATAAATTGTCTGCCATGCCCAGATCTTTCAAACAAAAATTTATGAAAATCGGAGAATATTTACTCGAGTTATGTGCAAAAGACCAAAGCTCGGCGGTCCTTGGGCCGACACTGCCCAGATTTAATCCCATAAAAGATATTTCAATTACCTTTCAGGGAAAAAAGTTTTTGAAAATCTGTTGAGTTTTACTCAAGTTATCGCGGTGACGGACGGACGGACGGACTTTTTTTATTGCTGATTCGTCATCTGAGGAGCATGATTGATGCTCTCCCCCCCCTTCTCCCCGGTCGAAATTGGGGTGGTTACAAACGTCGTGGTAAACGCATAAGACCCCTTCTTCGTATGGGTCTAGCTAGGACCCATTTTAGTAACCCAGTTTTCAGATGGGACAAACAGAAATGGTATTCCGGTCCTGTGAAGCGTATCGAATCACATTGAGCTGAACTGATGACCTGACCTGGTGACCTGTCTGAAGTTTTCAGGCCTCATTTCCAATTTTAAGCACAATATTCATTATTAAAATTTAGCTGAAATGCCCAGCTGAAGACTGAGTTACTTTAATTGGGTCTATTTGTTAGTAAAAAGCAAAAGAAAATTGACCTGTTCCGAATCTTAAAGCTAACTCTGTCGAATATATTGATTAGCAAAGTATGATCATGGAGGGGACGCGACGCTCTGAATGATAGCGATCATTAAACCCATAGAGACACATTACCACTACCTTGATTTTGATGCAACACTTATTTCAAAATTTCATTGTGTAGGAGCGATCAAAATTGGCTATAGCAATGGTGGTGGTAGTAAATTAACCAGGTCCTGCCTTTGGCAAGTAGGTCATTTGACTGTTTACTCAATATTCGTAGCTTTACTCTTACATGAAAGAAATAAACATGAAACTTCACCTTGGTGGTGTCCCACAAATTGATGGCGCACTTTGTTACATTTTTTCTCTTTTAATTTTTCTCTTTAATCCAGCAATTACAGTTCTTCCATGCACTAGTTTGATCCTTCCTCTAGTGCATGAAACTACTGGATCTTGAATCCGAAGTACGCAGCCCTCAGAAAGTTGCAACAAGTGGAAGAGCGTTATTTCGGCCGGGAAGCCGTATGTACAATAGTGATGTTAGAGCTTTATGGTAAAATAATTGTAAATTTTATACCAGGCTTCGTACTTTGCCATTATTTAAGGTCAATAAGTAGGCAACCTTATGTAAAAAATTGACACAAATCATTAAGATGCCATTAAAAGTGCACACTGCTTACTAAAGAACCATCTGTCGAAATGAAAATTTGTATGGAAAAAGTCGCAATTTTCTGTAACGTTTTTCTCTTAAAGCCTTAACTGAAAACGAATGCCTATGTCGTCATAACATACTTAACCTATTCCAAAACAAAATTGCGGAAACACTTTTGGAGAAAACATTTACATTTGCTAGAAATGTGAATCCCAATATTTTACTGCAAAAGTCAGCCTTTCAGCTTTTCCACTTAATAAACACTTCAAAACGCATAATTTTTTCGACCAATGTGTTTGCTCACTTAATGTTTAACTGAATAATCAATTTAAATGACAGAAGACATTTTCTACGAGTCAGAAATGGATAAAAACTTTTTGAGTTGATGATTACAAATAAAAATGGCCGCCATCTTTGTTGGCTTTTGACGTTTACAAATATTTGCAAACGTATCAACTCAAAAAGTTTTTATCAATTTCTGACTCGTAAAAAATGATTTCTGTCATTTAAATTTATTTTTCAGTTGAAGATTAAGTGAGCAAACACATTGGAAATGGAGATGGTAACACCCACGTGAAGATCACATTTATCGAAATCGAATAGATTTTACTCGAGATACAGTGTTTACAAGCAGTTGTAGTCAAAAAAAGTCACCGACACTCATTTCAATTAATTTAATTAAAAATTTTTTCAGTTAGGGACACTCAATTATTCATTTTTTTTTTTCGATATAAAAAATCAATATTTCGGATTTTATCAAAAAAATGGTTACGGACACTCATTTTTCGACGTTAGACCATTGACTTGTAGTCAAGGGAATAATTGTTTGACTACGACCCAACTATCTTTTTCTGAAACTCAACGAGAAGAGAACCAAATATGTGCTCTCGATAGAGAGGAGTTTCTTCAGGATAGTGGAAATTGTGGGCAAAATCGACACCTAAACAAGATGAAATTGTTTTAGTTTGTCTTCAAACTTAATTATAAAGCAACCATCTTGATAACTTCTGGATGTTACTGAAGACTAGAAGAGGGATCACTCAATATGCCATTGACTAAACTAGGAGACTATACCAGGGGCTATTTTAGTGAAATTATTCCAAATTTTGTTGGAAACGTGGAAATTTTGGTTGAAATCCAATTAACCAAGGGATATAATGGCACGATTATAGTTGAGGTGAAGTGAATGTCCGAGTGGCTCCGAATCGACGAATATTCATGTACCGAGACTATAATCAAGCCATTTATCCCTTGATTAATACGATAGTTTGCGTCATTTGGACATATAATTAGCCATTTGACTCATGGATTTTTTTAAATTTTCATTGAGATTTGACGTCATGATATTATAGTCGGACTATATTGACAGTGCAGTTGACAGATTCTATGACTTACTAGAACCCTTCATTAGGGCGATTCCTAAAACAGTAACTCCGAATAGGGATTACCCAATCTTCTATTCCCATCAACTTATCTCATCAATAATCAGAAAGGAATCTGTGAGGAAAAAAATGAAGTGCGCTAAGTGTCCAAATATTTTAGAAAAACTGAAAACTGAGTTCTCAACTCTCCGTTCACGAGTTAAATTATCTATAAAGGAATGTTTTGATGAGTATGTAAAAGACTGTGAAGAAAAGATAAAAACAAACACTAAGTGTTTCTTTGCATTTACAAAATCTTTAAAAAAAAACCAATTCATTACCGAATATCTTGAAATTCGGCAATGTAGAAGCCACTGACAGACTATCGATTTGTAACTTGTTTGCGAGTTATTTTAATTCAGTATACAATCCATCTATTGGCCCTATTATTGATGTGGTATATTACCCCTTCGGTCACCAGACCTCATCTTTCCAAGACATTCCAAACTTTGAATTCACACCCGCTCAAGTAGAAAAAGCTCTGACGGGTTTTAATAAAAATAAAATATCGTCTCCTGACAATGTTCCAATGCTGTTCTTTATGCAACTCTCTATGTCTCTCAGTTTACCGCTATCCATTCTCTTCAATAAATCACTGCTAGAGTGTAAATTTCCCTATAAATGGAAAACTAGTTTTGTTTCGCCTATATTCAAAGAAGGAAAGAAGGATGATGTAACTAATTATAGGCCTATAAGCATTATATGTGCCGCATCAAAGATCTTTGAGAGACTAGTCTTCACTAGGATCTTTGATGAGATCAAAGGCAGCATCCACCACTCTCAGCACGGTATCTTTGCAAAAAGATCAACTCAAACGAACTTATTAGAATATGTTTCTACGGTAGCAGATGAAATTGTAGCGGGTGGTCAAATTGACACGATATACACTGACTTCGCTAAGGCTTTCGATAAAGTTGATCACAGAATCTTGTTATTGAAGTTACGGTCACTCGGTATATCCGGAACGATGGTTAATTGGTTCTCCACTTATCTGACAAATCGAGCCCAATTTGTTGTCATCGGTGGTTCTATGTCAAATAAAATTGTACCTACATCAGGAGTTCCACAAGGATCTATTTTGGGGCCACTTCTGTTTATTATCTTCATAAATGATCTTCTTGAATCACTCTCTTCTTGCTCTGGTTTTGCTGATGACTTGAAACTATATCGATCTGTTAGTAATATCTATGATTGTGAACTGCTCCAAAATGATCTTTCTAAGGTAGTTGAATGGTGTAAAAAAAAGAAAATGCTATTGAATGTTGATAAATGCGCAGTGATGTCTACCACTCACAGCCGTAACAAAATAATTTTTCCCTATAAAATCGAAAATGAATGCCTAGAAAGAGTCTCCACTAAAAAAGATTTGGGAATAATTATGGATGACAAATTATCATTTAATGATCACATAAGTGACATGACCCGTAAAGCCTACAGGACATTAGGTTTCATCTTTCGCTGCGGTAAATATTTTTCAAGTCAAGCCAGCATGCGGCTACTATTTCTCACACTTGTCAGGAATAGGCTCGAATATTGTTCAACGATATGGAATCCATGTTACGTGAATGCTATCGATCGAGTCGAAAAGGTGCAGAGAAAATTTTCCAGAATGTTTTATTTCAAATTCAGTATCTCTAATCCAAGACCGCAATATCATTTGAGATTAAAACATTTGAAGTTACACTCTCTTGAAACTAGACGTCTGGAAATTGATGAAATAACACTTCACCGGATAATTCATGGACTCATCGACACCTCACTTCTTCAACGTATCTCCTTCCATGAACCAGCCAGAGTCACGAGACATCAGTCGACTTTCTACATTCCGCGTAACGTCACTAATTATCAAAGAAACTCTCCTATATACAGACTCCAGCGTAATCATGATAACTACTTCCCAGAACTGAAGATTATTGATTCAAGAGCTACTATGTATAAAAAATTGGTGGTGAACAAATTCGACTGGTGACTTAATCCTTTGGACATTCTCAATTACTTGCTATTTCATTTCATATGTAAATTTCTTTTCACTATTTAATTTTCTTAATTTTTGTATTTCATAAAATTGTATAAGACTGATTTATTATTGGGCCTCGCCTGTTAATTGGTCTATAAACAAATTTAAAATAAAAAAAAAATAAAAAAAATAAAATAAAATTATTGTCGAGGCGAAAATATAGGTGGACAACAATGAAATTTATATATGTCTATTTATGCCTCCCAGTTTGTATAGAACTCGATTATAATACGGTCGTTATACTTCTACTTTCAGGAATATAATATGCCTCTATACTGTAAAGTCCACTTTACCGTAGAGCAAGCGAACTTTCAGCCGCTCGGTACATAAAACTATTTATGCTACACGAAATGTAAAATGATATCTCGGTTCTCGGTGTCGGTACTTTACCTCGAAACGAGATACCATTTTACAGTTCTTGTAGCATAAAATACTATTATACTACAAGAACTGTAAAGAGTCTCGAACCATTTATCATTTCTTGAACATAAAATACTCGTACAGTTCTTGCAGTTTTATATATTCAGCGCTTAAACGCACTTTATTCGATCGAAAACAGAACACACATTCTGTTTGCATATAAACGCGTCATCTATGTAACTTTACAGTTCTACTGTAAAGCTTATATATTTTACAGTGCGAGTGTAAAGCTTATATATTGGTGTATGTATATTTTAGGCGGTGATGTTTGTACACGAATTGTCGAGTTTTTCGCTCAAATAAAGTGCGTTTTATATGCGCGAAACATATAAAAACATTGATTTGTTGGTTGTTCTAAGTCATGAATTATTATTCGTCACATGATAATGAAAATAACGTCTCCCACTTTCTACGTGAAGAATTTATGAACGTTCTCTTCGACTTTAACTAATAACTGAAACTTTTATTCTCTGCACATTCTATTATGTTCTATCGATACGAAATGTCGACGGTATTAAGTTCGTACAATTATACATATCAATCAATTTTTAACATTGTTGGAGTTCATAAACCTTAACCAAAATCAATCGTTGTAAATTTTCAAATGTGGTATGGATATTAACACCGGCGGCGAATAATATCCAATTCTCGCGTGGATTTCAAAAACTTTTTAATTGACTCTTTGATTAACCTTCCGAAAGTAAAAAAGTTAAATTTTACAGAAAATTAATCAAAAATTTATTTTGAAGGATTTTTAATTAAATTTCTAGTGAAGGTACAACAACAGCAGGGGAATTGGTTGAATATTTTTGAGTTATTAAGTTATCTACAGTGAAAATGTGCTCGCATCAGCTAGTCATACCACAATACTTTCTTATTTGAACATTTAGAAGCTATTGCTGTTGTAGTTTCATTCTATGAATGCCCCAGCAATTTTCATTTCAAAATGCATTTGAAATATTTTCGTGATGGACAGCGAAAATATTCAGCCGAAAAAAGTAAACACTGAACATCAATATAGGCAACAGAAATCAAGTACAGTGAGCACGGAAAATTATGAAAGTTTCATTACATAAGACTCAATGCATAAACAATTTAATTTGAGCGTGTTGTATGTGGGACGAATGTAACGTTTTTTAAAGTGGGAAACTACGGACGCTTTTTTTAAGAGATGAAACGATATCAATGGAGTTGAAACGAAACGTTGATCAGAACAGAGTGAAGCCACTCGACGATGAGTGTAAATCCAAAGAACATCGACTAGCCAAAGGCTGTACGAGTTTGATGTATGCATGCCAACAAGGAAATACAGGGACAATTGTTACAGAACTGAGGAATAAGGTAATTTTTTATGCATAATTTTTACACCTCACAAAACTTGTTTTATTTTACGTAATTTTACAATTTTCTGAAGTCTTTGCAAATCACATATTATCGTAAGAAAGTGAACTTTACGTATAATAGTAAAGTAAAAGCTATCTATACGAGAATTTAACATATGAAGTAGTTACGTCATGACTGTCTGCAATGCATTATGATATAAATTTGTACATTTGTAGTTGAAATCAAAAATTATTTTTAAATGCAGGGACATCACATACTCTTAACTATTGTTCGAAAACGAGAAGAAGAACGTCAGAAATGTGGGTTTGTGCTGTAATTTTTTTTTTAAATCAACAGCTAAGACAATTGCTCATAATAGTATATTATAATACAAGGGGTAAAATCAAGTAATTATAGTCGAGGTTGGTAAACGTTCGAGGGGCGTCAGCGATTGTTCCCCTTGTATTATACGATAGTTTATCACATTTGAGCCTATAATTGCCAATTAGCACAAAAAAGTAACAACAAAATTAACATAAATCAAAAATTTCTTATAAAAACACTCATCGAATTTGTTGCAAAAAATGTCGTCTAGATTGATTTTTCAATTTAGTATGCGGTTGTCATAACAACACACGTTTTATTCTCATTTTTTAAAGAACCGCGTTATAATAGCGTCATTACAACCCTACTTTTAACAAGAAAGTCGACTATAATAGGCCGATTATAGCCCTATTATTAGGGTAATAATTGGCTTATTATAGGCTCGAATGTCATAAATAAATACTCTTAAAGACTGAGAAAAGGAACGTTATTCTTATCACTAAGTTGCATAAAATTGGCCAAAACATTGAACAAAATCGGGGCTGTCTTTTATCAATGTCATCGTGGAAATGCCTACTATCTGAATGATACAGAATCGTCATTCGCTCTATGTCTTTGATTCAATTACATTTTGTTAAAGGAACTACTTATTTATTGAAGAGTAACCGTATTTTTTAAGCAATATTCGTCACAAGTTTTTACGCAAGTGATTGAAAATTTATATCCAAAATTGCCGAAGATTTTCTTTTCGAAAATTATAAACTTAAAATTATTCCCGAGAAGTAGCGCCAAAGTCAAATCGTCAAAATGCATTTTTTTGGCGCTTCTTCACACTTTGGCGATTTTTTTTGCGATTTATTATTTTGTAGTTATTTCTTGAATCACCAGAAAAAATCGCCAAAATGTGAAGAAACGCCAAAAAAATCGACAAAAAGAAGAAACGCCAAGATGATTTTTTCAGTTCAGATCGCTATTTGACAATTTCTGTTTCTCTTTGTTACAGCTCTTTATATTTATTGAACAGTAAATTTGAACAAACAAAATTTAAACTCAGATCGCAATTAATTTCAGGTTTTTCGTTGACTCTGCATAAAAATTATTTCGGCCTAAATGCCATCCAATCCTTCAATGCTTTCGCATAGACTGTTGGGGCAGCAGAGCCCGCTTTAACTAGCTCGTCTGCCTTGTCATTTCCTTCCACGCCCGAATGCCCAGGTACCCAGACGAGAGTTATCTGATGCTCAGACCCATCAAGTTCAAGGTGAAAGTGCAATCTTTCACCAGCTTGGAAGTCGCGACAGGCGATACAAGCGCCCTAATCATCTCCGCCTTGTCTGAGCAAATGACAGTATTTTTCCCATGTGTTCCCCTTTGAAGTTCTCCATGCGCTCCCGTGAGCGCCGCGAAGACTTCTGCTTGAAAGACACTGGCGAGGTTACCCAGATGAAAGCTCTCACCTTCTTCTGTGTTGGAAGCATACTGTGGTGACACAGATCAATCATAGCAAACATGAATATCTATTCATTTCATTATTAATCATAGGAATCTGTGAAATCTATAAATGTATAAATATGGTGTAACTTCGTTAATAAAATTAGATTTGTATCAACCTCGAAAGAGGTAACATCTCTCTTTTAATATGTAGAACATAGTTTCTCCATAATACCCTCCAGTCCCTGCTCTATTGGAACTTTTGGAGCCGTCCGTGTATATGACTAGGCTATTCCCTGGTAGATCAGCTGGAAATCTATCTAGTCAGTCTTTCCTACTTGGAAATATTATATAGAGAAAAACGCCAAATTATTTTTTTTTCAGCTCTTGGCGTTTCTTTGCACTTTGGCGGTTTTACTAGGGGTTTTAACATTATGGCGATTTATTCTGATGAATTAACAAATAAATACAAAATTATAAATCAGCACAAAAAACCGTCAAAGTGTGAAGAAACGCCAAAAAAAAAATCGCCAAAATGTGAAGAAACGCCAAAAAAATCGCCAAGGTGTGAAGAAACGCCAAAAACTGAAAAAAAATAATTTCACGTTTCTTCTCTTTTTTGTTGATTTTTTTTAGCGTTTCTTCACACCTTGACGATTTTATTGGAGTTTCTTCACGCTTTGGCGATTTTTTCTGGTGATTTACCAATTTGTAATTATTTGTTAAATCATCAGAAATAATCGCCAAAATGTGAAGAAACGCCAAAAAAAAAAAAAATCGCTAAAGTGCGAAGAAACGCCAAGAGCTGAAAAAAATTAATTTGCCGTTTCTACTCTTTTTTGGCGCTTCTTTTTGGCGATTTTTTTTTGGCGATTTGACTTTGGCGTTACTTCACGGGAACCTAAAAATTTCAGTTGCAGAATCATATTTTAGAAAAAAAATAGACAGTTTTTGATATTTACAACAACTTTTGAAACACACTTTGAATTGTCTCAGCTGTCGATTTTTTTAAAAATAATTTACATCATAAATTCACACTTCTCCCGTTTCTCGCAGCACATACAACAGTGAAACTTTTTCACTGAGTATAAGAAACAAAATGTAATTTCTCGTATATAAAGAATTAATTTTTGATTTCATCTCATTTCGAGAAAATGAATAAAGAGAAAGAGAAATAAAATCTATGATAACAAAAAATATGCCAATGAATTATTTTTCGGATTTCGATCTGCGATTGCTGATATATTTATGAATGAATGTTACTTTTATTGTCTACTATCTTCTAGCTGACATGGTAAAAAAAGAGTAATTATGACGGAAGTCATAATCCTCGTTAAAAAAACCAAAAACGTTACAATAACTACTTACACAGTAAAATTACAATAGCATGAATTCGAAAAGTAATTAAAAAACAAAACAAACAGAACTACATAACGAAAACATTGAAATTAAAATTAAGAACATTAAAAAATGCATAAAGTATAAAAATCATCACAATGGTGTCGTCAAAATGGCTGAACAAAAAATAAATAAAATATAAGAAATATCACACAAAATATCGCCGCTAGGCTGTCGTCAAAATGGCTAAACCAAAAGGATGGAGTCGTCAAAAATCAAAATGAGTAAATTCAGATATCACTGGGGGCCCCATGCGAAATGGTCGCACCTGGGCACAGCGTTTGGTTCAGGTGCCTAGTGGCGCTGCAACGCGGGGACTGTGGTAGATAGTGAACTGGGTCAAAGTAGTTCACTTTTTCAAGTTGGGTTACTGCACCCATAGTCCTTCCTGGGCAACCAGGTTGGCGAAAATACAGTAGAGAGATGATAGTAAATCGGGCCTTGCCTAGATCTCGGTGAGGATCTCGTTGAAGAAAAAAAACTTAGTGCCTTAGACGACGCGCACTTTTGAGGTAGAGGTGAGCGGGTTGCCCGAGATTCGAAAAAAAAACCTAAACCCGGCCCGAACCCGAACTACTTTTCACGGGTTTGAGTTTCGGGCTTAGAAAATCCCGGTCGGTCAGGGTCGGTTTGGGGTTTTAAAATTTCCGGTCGGGCGGGTTTCGAGCGTACCTTTTATCGGGTTCGATACTATTGCCACAAAAAGAAATTTTGAAAAAGATGCATCCTAAACTATCCAGATCACATCGACTATGACTCAATAATGTATTGCAATATATCCAGTCATTAATGTCATTGTTGTAAGTATATTTTGGTAATGATTTTACATAAAAGAACATTACACATTTAAAAGCCATGCGACGAGTAAACATTTGAAGAGTTATTTTTTGTAGTGAAAAAAGTGAAATTAAAATTTACCCAGTGATCACTTTGTGATAATACACAACAAAGTGTGTGAGGTAAGATGAAATGTTCCTTTGTAATCATTTACTAGTCGAATCTAGTTGAATGTTTTGTTTTGCTTTTCGGGCTAATGCGGCAATAAGAAATTCGGAAAATATCTTTAGTTTCACGACAAATAAACAACAACAACAACATGAAGTGAGAATCTACATGAATGACTTTCGAAACGAGTACACACCTCCTGCGCGAAGCACGAAAAAAGCGAGAAAAAACAAACAGAAACAGTATTCTCACTGTATTTTCTCCTTTCATGCTTCAATTTAACTCAATTATCTCGATTCGAAGTTTTTTGGGTAATAAAATTCGACCCGAATCACTTTTGGTCGGTCGGGTTTCATTTTCGGATCGGGTTCGGTTCGGGTCGGGTTGAGCTGCCAGCGTTTTCCGGGCGGTCGGGCTTCGGGTTTAAATTTCGAATCGGGTTCGGTTCGGGTCGGGTCGGGCCGAGCTACCGGCGGTCGGGCTTCGGGTTTTAATTTAGGATCGAGATCGGCTCAGGTCGGGCTTCCAAAAAAGGTCGGTCCGCACACCTCTATTTTCAGGTCTTAGATAATTTCTTAAAAGTGAAACACTATCTCAGGAGCCTGCATTTCCGCCAGTGAACAGCATTTTGGACAAGTGAAATGCTACTCGCAGGCGCTTGAAAGAATTACATTTTAATAAAAATTAAATCGAAATTTAGTTCACTTTCCTTTCCGTTTCGATATTTTTAATTGAACTAAAAGCCCTCTCAGCTAAAGAAACATTCAGCTGCTTTTCAACCTTCATGAAAATGTAATGACGTCCTAGAATTACAATCACTTTCAATTTTACAAATGTTTATGTCTTGCACGACATTTTCTATCAATATTTAATGTGCTTTGACTAACTGCTTGTTAATGGCTTGTCCAACAATTTTTAGTCGATTTATTTTTCGCAACTAATTCTGCTTGATCAGGGGAAACCTTAGAAAGCAACGAATAGTTTGCAGAAGAAAATAGTTTCCATTTATCAACTATTTTAATACATTGCGGATCAAATAATTTGAAAAGGAAAATGTGTGTTAAGACTGCAATGAAGCTAAAAATAAAACTTACAAGTCATTCTTGCTTGTTAGGCTGTACAACAGTACACACTCATGCATAGACAGTGCCGCAGCTAGTCATTCAATCGGAATTTGAAGGAGTTCCAATCGTTCCAATACTATATACTCTTTGCTGGCTGATTCAACTTTCGTCAAGAGTATTGCGAAGATGAGAAAGATATAAATTAGCACTTCCACTAGTCTTTGAGTAACACTTTTCGGAACTGTTAGAAATGAATTTATAGAACAAATTAAAGCAAGTGATAAATTCGAACAATGTTATCAAAGACCTAGTGCAGTGTGCCGGCTGGCCAATGCACAATTAATAGCAAAAGAAAGTCGACAATAATCTTTGGTTAGCTTTGGAATCTATAAATTATATAAGTCGAAGAAAACTCAATTTTCGCTAACGTAGTGGCTGATTACTTGAAAGGAATTGAAATAATAGTAATAATAATCCGTCGTTACAACCCGTCCGAGTCAGAGGCTATGAGCTTTTGCTGAGATGGATTCTTCTTACAGATCCTTTCGTTACCGAAGTTTTTTTTACTGTGTCAGTGGTGAATTGCACACAAACTTAGTGCCACCTATGATGTACTAGGTGCGGAAACTAGTAGGGCTTAGAGTGCCGGTTCGCCCGTCGATGTGTTTTACCGGCTTAACGTGAATTCCGAACCATGCATAACGGTAGCTAGCATTTTACCATTTCGATTTTTTCTGGTGCTAATTATATCTCCGCCTAAAGTTAGACTCGGATATTTGTACACAGAATTCATCAAGTATGGGTGACGTCATATTTGTCATTCTTCTATGTACGAATCGTTGCAGTACCAAATCCACAACTACCCAAATTATGAAGCTTGGGTGTGCCTAGGAATGTTATTTTCATGCTAAGCATTGAAGAAGAATCCTATACAGATTTGTCCCCGTCAGGACTGAGTCCGAATATTCTCGGTGGAAAGCCAGTACGTTACCACTGAGCTAACCCGTTAATAAAAGGTCTTACTCGTTTCGAATCTTTATTTGCTACGATGTGCATATATCAACTGAATGTAAATACAAAAAGACGCGGGAGCTAAATTTTTCGCGCTTGTAAAATCTATATCTTCAAGACATTAAATATATGAATCGGATCAAATTACTTAACGATACAACATTTGAAGGATCCCGAACACATGGCATCAAATATTCAACATGATGATGGTGTTAGCAACGCATAGTTGAGTAAGATAAATAAACTATTAACGTTTTGGTATGGGAAAGTAGCGATAGTGAAGAATTAAAAGCAACTATAGATATGTATTATGTCATAACCTTTGGTTACACATTGGTGAAGTCATTTTTGTGACGTTGTGTTTTTGACGTCATTTTTGTGACGTTGTATATGTGACGTCATTTTGGCGTCGTCATTTTTGTGATGTCATAATTGTGACGTCATATGTGTGACGTCATTTTTGTGACGTCTTATTTGTAACGTTATTTTTGTAACGTCTTTTTTGTGACGTCGTATTTGTAACGTTCTTTTTGTGACGTCATTTTTGTGACGGTGCACAGACGGACGGAAGGACAGGAAAGGTGAAAACATAAAGTAGCTATAGCTAATACTTCCAAATTGTAGGGCTCGGAACACATCAGATCAATCTGATTTTTTTTTTCAGATAAATCTGAAATTTATCCGATCTGAATCTGATCTGAAAATTTTGATCTGATCTGATTCTGATGTCAAATCTGAAAGATTGTATCAGATCTGATCTGATCTGAAATCTGTTTTAACATAGTTTTAGAAGTCTTCACAACTAGCTGAAGGGAAATATTTGCACGTGTCAGTATTTTAAATATTGTATTTATAAGTCTGAGAAATAACTATTCGACGACAAAGTTGACTAAACTACTGTTCTTTTGTATCAAATGTATCAAATTTATCAAACTGCTGTGGATCACACATACTCACATACTAGTAGGACGATTAGAACTCGTTGTTGTTACAAGGGTCTAACGATTTTTTTGTGTAGCTTTCGGTATTGACGTCTAAATATTGAAACGCAATCTCCGCGGCTGTTAGTGGAATAAATGTCAAAAAGTGATGATGGAGGATTCAAATGAAAACGAAAACTTCTGGGACGCGTTAGAAGCGATGGAAAATGGAGATGACTTGCAAAACAACACTAACAACGAAGACAACACTAACAGACAACACAACACCAACAGAATCTGATGGAAATGTGAAGCTCACGAAACGAAAAAGTAATGTTTGGACACACTTCATTGATATCCAGCAAAATAATGAAAAATATGCTGAATGTAATTACTGCCGGAAGTGAGTAAAATATTTATTTGGTTGTCCAACAGTTTGAACTATTTGTTTGATCTATGAGTAACTTTGAATATTCATTACTATTTGAACTAAAGGACTATTATTCACAGTTCTCTCAAACTTTGCAACAAAAGATGTTTTTTGAGTATACGGTGATAAAAGGAGTGAATAAAATCAGATCAATCTACTCTCAGTATCCTCTTAAATGCTTCAGTTTTAATTTTGTCCATTTTCATGTAGGTATTTCGTTTGTAGAACTTAACTTAAAAAAATATTCACTTGAAAATTTTTACGTCCGTCCTGTTTGAGATATAGTCTTCGACTAGATTGTAAAATTCGAAAACAAATAGAACAAAAATGTTGCTGATTTCCTCGTTTACACTCATCAGTACACCTTGTCTTAAGACCATGTGTATATCAGCTCAACCGCTCATAGAATGCTAGGCAAACTATGACAAATTCGCTTTATATATCATCGAAATTGAACGATCAGATGCTGGGAATGGCTTAACAATTTGGAAGTGAAAGAACTGAGAATTTGTTTCGGTTATTTTTATTTCGGATAAATCTGCTAAGCAGATTACCTTAATTTTAACGACTATCCAAGATAGTATTTACGCTAAATATTGGCTCCGACAGGCCAACCATACCTTCCGTGTGATTAAGGAATTCTATTACTTCCAAATTGTTAAGCCATACCAAGCATCTGATCGTTCAATTTGGATGATATATAAAGCGAATTTGTCATAGTTTGCGTAGCATTCTATGACCAGTTGTGCTACACATGGTCTTAAGACAAGGTGTACTGCTGAGTCGTAAACGACGAAATCAGCAACATTTTTCGATTCACTTTTGTTGAACAATTTGGAAGTATTAGGGAAGAATTGTTAATAGTTTTTTTGCATGTTGATACGAGAAGTAGACTTTAATCTACAGATGGTATAGCAGCCGTAGTAAATCATGCTCGGAGCGGTAGCGGAGAGCGTGACGCAGTCCCCACACCCCAAAAAAAAAACGTCCACAAACCCAAAAACCTCCATACAAAAACCTTTGGGACAAGACACCATGTACAGGCGAAGTTTTGAGTTTTTTCCCCTCGCCCCCCCTCCCCTCCAAATTATTTTTTAAAAAAACTACAGCTACTACAGCTTTCCAACAAGCCCTCACTCATCAAAATCGGTTGAAAATTGGCTGAGATGTGGAGGTTTGAAGATGGTACTTTTCCAAAATCCATTGTTCTCATTATTATGAAAACTTTTTTCCTGATCTGTCGGTTTCTATCTATGTTCTATTAATAATTTTCGATCTCGAGAACTAGACAGCCGATTTGCATGAAATTTTCAGGGAACGTCAGAATCGTTCCAAAATGAAAAATTTCATATGCCGCTTTTCCGGGAAAACTGGTCCGGGAAAAGTGGTCAATTTTCATGGTTTTTCACGTAGTACTCGCAGTTTTCGAATTTTAGCTTCGGAGTGACAATACCTAGAGAGTTGGTTTCTTCGGGAAAGTTTTAGAGTTTGGTCAGGAGAATTTTTTGGGATCTTAAGAAAAAGGCTGTCATCTGTCAAAGCGGCGCCATCTTGAATTTTCCCAAGCAATAAATTAGGTTTTTTTGGTTTTCGAATTTTAGCTTCGGTATGACAATGCTTAGAGAGGTGGTTTCTTCGGGAAAGTTGGTTTGTTCCGAGCGATTATAGAGTTTGATCAGGAGAATTTTGTGGGATTATAAGAAAATGGCTGCCGGGTGTCAAAAAGGCGCCATTTTTAATTTTTCTAAGCAATAAATTACGTTTTTTTGTGTTGTCGAATTTTAGCTCCGGAGTGACAATACCTAGAGAGTTGGTTTGTTCCGAGCGATTATAGAGTTTGATCAGGAGAATTTTTTGGGATCATAAGAAAATGGCTGCCGGGTGTCAAAAAGGCGCCATTTTGAATTTTCCTAAGCAATAAATTACGTTTTTTTGTGTTGTCGAATTTTAGCTCCGGAATGACAATACCTAGAGAGTTGGTTTGTTCCGAGCGATTATAGAGTTTGATCAGGAGAATTTTTTAGGATCATAAGAAAATGGCTGCCGGATGTCAAAAAGGCGCCATCTTGAATTTTTTGCTATCTTCTGAATTAGAATAGCCCGACAGTTGGTTTCTTCGGGAAAGTTATAGAGATTGGTGAGGAGAATTTTTTCGTTATCCTAAGAAAATGGCTGCCAACTGTCAAAGTGACGCCATCTTGGAATTTTTGCTATCATCTGAATTAGAATAGCTAGAGAGTTGGTTCCTTCGGGAAAGTTCGATAGATGACTTGGGCATCATTTTGATGAATAGAAAGCGGGATCGCCGAGGCGCCTAAGTTGGCCAAAATTGAGGCGAAAGTTTTCGCAAAAAATTTTTTTTCGTCGTAATCGATAGATATTGACTGGCGCATCATTTTGATGAATAGAAAGCGGGGTCGCCGAGGCGCGGAAGTTGGCCAAAATCGAGGCGAAAGTTTTCGCCAAAAATTTTTTTTCGTCGGAATCGATAGATCGGAGAAAAAATTTTTTGGAGAAAATTTTTTTTGGAGAAAAATTTTTTTCAGAGAAAATTTTTTTCGGAGAAAAATGTTTTTTTAAAGACAATGTTTTCGGCAAAATTTTCTTTTTGAGAGATTTTTTTTTCGGAGAAATTTTTTTTCTAAGAAAATTTTCTTTTTTGAGAAAGTTTTTTTCAAAAAATAGAAATTTCTTTAACAACTGAAAACTTCCAAAACGACTGATATCACAACAAAAACCTTTTAGAAGGTAAAGTGTGACGCAGTCCCTAATGTCTACTTCCAAAATTAATGATATCAGTGGAGGTGACGCTTGCGCTGAAAATACGCATACATTTCCTTGACGACATCGTTACCCTGTGTTCAAAAAATCGCGTCACAAATGCCAGACCCAACGACGAAATAATTTTTCTTTTTGCGAAGATTGTTTTGAGTTTTAAAGTTTTGCGTGTGAAAACTGAAAGTGTTGAAAAATTATTACGCTGGTGGGTCTGGCATTTCGTCGTCAAGGAAATGAATGCGTATTTTCAGCGCAAGCGTCACCTCCACTGATATCATTAATTTTGGAAGTAGACATTAGGGACTGCGTCACACTTTACCTTTTAAAAGGTTTTTGTTGTGATTTGTATTCTACGGGTGCAATTGTACATACCAAATTATCTCTTATTTTGACTATTAGCTATAGCTACTTAATAATTAGTAAACTTCGTTGTAGCGTCTGCCTAAGTAGCAGTTGGAAAACCAATAACTTTTCAGGCAAATTAACGTTGTAAAGATGGTTAATGAACCGCCGGTTATAAGTGTAACCAACGTTAATTAATTAATTAATCGTTGTTCAACGTCAAATAACCGTCTTTACAACGTTGTAGCAACGTCATTTGCCCAATAAGTTTTTGCTTTTCTAATCGCTGCTTGGGACATTGAGCATTTGAGAAATTGACCAATAAATGGCAACAATGTAATTTATTGTATTGCCTTTCCGATCGCCTCAATTCATTAAAAATATTTCAGAATTGAGAATATGAATTTAAAGAGAAGCGAAGAGAAACTTGAATACCGTAAATCCGGGATAAATTGGCCAGTGAGGGTGAACTTGGCCACCTTCGGAAGTACAAATTAATCTCAAAATAATATCTGTTTGATCTTTAAATCAATCATATACTTCGTAAAGGATGTTAACATCAGTCACATTACATCATTACATTAATTTTTCTTCCGAAGGTGGCCAAGTTCTCCCGCACTGGCCAATTTCAACCCGGATTACTCTTGATATTTATTTTCAAATAGTTAGTAGAAAATAGCGATATTTCATAATTTGCTACTCTTGGTATATTGTTCCGCCTGCGGCTCTGCATGGAACATTTGACCCGTATTTAATTAAATTAGAAAATTATGCATTGTGGTATCAACAATAATCAACATTATCCTCAATCCGTAACGTATGCAGAAATCGATTCAAAATGGGCATCCGTTATGTATATTACTTATTCCAACAACAAATCAATATCACACACAACAAAAACCACAATATGCCCTCCTAACCACAATAATTTATTTACTTTTTTATGTACTCGTTTATGTATGCACGACTGTATGGGAAACTTGAAATTTATCATTTGGGTTGATTATTTTAACCGAACCAAACACGCGAAACTTTCCGGCCTATTTTCTTTTATTTCGCATTTTTAAGCGAATTCCGAGAAGAAGATAAAAAGAAAGCTTTTTTTCTTATTGTGGTCAAGCTTTGCTCGAAAGCGATAAAAGAATTTTTATTGTTATTTCAAAAGAAAATAGTTTTCTTCACATTTTCTTTTCGTTGCTTGTTTTTTGTTATACGTTGTACATTTTTATTTTAAGTTGAGAGGTCGTTCAAAAATGACATACGTATAAATTGGGAACAGGCTAAAGATAATTACACGTCTGTTTGTTTAATTGCTTCCCCAACAGAAAGCAACTTAAGCTTACCACTAATAGGCGTTTCAACAAAGCAAATTCTGATAAGTGGATAAGACGATATAACTCACAAACAAAGAAGATAAAAGATTAAGCTTGATGTGAGATGCGTTAGCAAAACACATGTTGTGATGAGTGTGATATCCGAGGAAATGTGTTCTGTTGTGATCTCACAACAAAGTTTTCTTGTGTTGCAGTCACGAAATTACAACGAGGACCTATAAGCGTGTTCGCATTCAGTTTTAAATTTACAAAATTTTTCGAAATGCTTTTGTTCTCCCAATGAGTCAAAAACGCTGAATCAATGAATGTACATTTTCATATTTTGGGGGCCAAAATCGATAGCAATTTTGTAAATATTTACTTGATTTTGGATCTCTGCTTAGAAATTTTGCGAATTGTGGACCGAGCAGATCGAAATATTAATCTAGGCGATCTAGACATTGTTCTGAAAGCATCCATTGTACAGAAACCTAATTTTCCAAATCATCTTGCTTGGAGCAAGAAAACTTGGAACTTGGAGATTTCAATCTGCACGACATTGTATGGAATTTCGACGACAGCGAGACTTTCTTTTTGCCGCAAAATATAGCTTCCAATACCGATTCATATTATTTTCAAACAGCGTCAGAGTTTCTACAGAAAATGCACGACCTGCCAATGTTTCAGCTGTCAAACATCAAGAACATTTCGTCAAACGTTTTGGATCTGGTCTTCGTTAATGTAACGGGTGATACCCATGTATGTCAAGCTCCTGTAGCTATTACACTGAATAATGAAACTGACCGTTTTCACGTTCCGATGGAGTTGCAATTTGAATATTACGCCGAAAGAGACATGCAACCGTCTGACGAATACATCGAAATATATTCATACAAAACCGGAAATTATGAACGTATGTTGCAGCAGCTTGGAGGAATGAATTTTGCAGAAATCTTCGATCAGATGACTGTCGAAGAAGCATTCGACTACTTCTTTGAGTTAATAAATTGTTTGATTGATGAAAATATCCCAAAAATTCGAATCAAAAAGAATAACAACAGACCGAAGTGGTGGACTCGAGAGTGGCAGCAGAAAAAGAACAAGAGAGACAAGACGTACAAAAGGAAACCGAAAAACGAAATGACAACTGAATACGCAAAGGTACTGAAAGAGTTCAACGAATTACACGAGCAATTGAATGAAGAATACATCGATAAAGTACAAGGTGACATCATTGGGAACCCTGCAGAGTTTTGGTCGTACGCAAGGGCGAAGAAAAAAAGTGAGACGTATCCTCGTGAAATGTTTTTTAATGATAGACGGTCCGACCAGCCCGAGGAAATTGTGTCGATGTTTGCCGATTACTTCGAGGGATTATATGTAAAAGACGAAGTGCCGATCGTGTTTGATGATGTATATGGAGAGGAAACTCATGATGTATGGGAAATTGAACTGTCAATGTTTGACATTGAAAAAGCCGTAGATAAGCTTGATGCAAAGAGTAGTGCTGGTCCTGATGATATTGCTCCGATA
Organism: Pseudolycoriella hygida; assembly: GCA_029228625.1. NCBI lineage: Eukaryota > Metazoa > Arthropoda > Insecta > Diptera > Sciaridae > Pseudolycoriella > Pseudolycoriella hygida. Next base: position 112,779,213 of record CM055406.1, on the reverse strand, counting down.
GTCATTAAAAAGTGTGCGGATGGTTTAGTGTGGCCACTTTGGATTTTGCATCAGAAATCAATGGAATTGGGTAGAATCTCATCAAAGCTCAAAATTTCGAAGGTGATTCCGGTTTATAAGAAGAAAGGGAAGAAAAACGACGTTCGAAATTATCGTATAACCGCCATCAGTTCAGTGGTAATGAGGATATATGAAATTGCAATACAACCGAAGCTGTTAGGCGGTATCGACCCACGTATATCAAATAGTCAACATGGTTTTAGACCGAGGCGCTCAGTTGAAACAAATCTTTTCAATCTGTCCATCGCAGCGCATGAAGCATTTTCGAAAAAACGACAACTCGATGTTTTCTACGGTGATTTTGCGAATGCTTTCGATAAACTCTGGCATCGGATTTTGATCACCAAAATGAAATCGTTTGCGATAGGCAGGAAAACCGCGAAGTGGTTATTTGAGTTTATCGATGGTCGAAAGTTTTTCGTCAAAATCGGTGTCATTATGTCTAGAGTTTATACATCGACATCGGGTGTTCCGGCTGGAAGTATTCTTGGACCAACGCTGTTTTTAATTGGTATAAACGACATTGTCGAATACGTTGTATATGCACTTCCACTATTATTTGCAGATGACATAAAACTGGTAATGGAAATTAGTTCAACTGCTGATGCAAGACTTCTTCAAGCCGACATTGATAATGTTTTGCGCTGGAGTGAAACAAATCGACTTCCATTTAATCTGGCGAAATGTGAAGTGATCACCATTGCACGAATAAATGATCCGTACTACGTCACGTATTATATGGGTGACCACGTCGTTGAACGAAAGGAAGAAGTCAGAGATCTTGGCATTCCGGTGGATCCTCAGTTTTCGCTTATTGCACACATTGAACGGAGTATAACCAGGGCGAGACAATCGATGGGCTTTATCAAGTCAGTGTCAAAAGGAAAATTTGCAACAAGTAACGCTGGTGGTGTTGTACAAATCATATGTTCGGTCAAAATTGGAATTCGCATCGGTTATTTGGGATCCATATCAACAAAATTACATTGACGATATTGAGTCCGTCCAGAAACAATTTGTTTTGTACGCACTTGGTGACATGAATCGAATCCCGCCTTATCGGTTATCGCCCTACGAAGAACGCTGTAAAGAACTTGGACTGGAAAAATTGTCAACTCGTAGGAAAGTAACAGCAGCAATGATGATGTATGATCTGTTTCATAAAAGGATAAATGACCCAAACATTCAAACGAGATTCATCAGAAGGGAACAGCATTATCCGTTGAGGAACCAAAGATACTTAGTTGAATCGATTTATGAAACAAATTACGGCCATAATCAACCGTTGGCGAAAATGATCAGATTGGTGAACGAATTAAGAGAATTGCTTCCGTTGAACAAAAGTGCATTCAGGACTGAAGTGAAAAAAAGGCTGAGGGGGGAAAGTGATTTAGAACAAGACGACGAACCGCCGTTATGAGAAGAAATTTTGACTTATTTACGTAGAATGTAACTGATTTTAAATTTTTGTGTTTTATTTTTATTCTATTTTCCTTATTTGTTTGTATTTATTGACTTGTAAACGGTTTATTATTGTAGTGTAAATTCAGCTAATTTTTTTGGCGGTGAATAAATGAATTGGCTTGGAAACTTTTTGTCCTTTTAACCCTTATTTAATCCAGTAGGGCCATCCGGTTTGAATAAACATATATGTGGTATTTGGATGAAGTTTTTAACCGCATAAGCTTACTAAGTTTTTACATTCGAGAACACAATCTTCTTCTTCTTCTTTATAAGCCTTTTATTTTATCCATTGCTGGATACAGGCCTCCCCATAGGGGTAATTAGCCAATGAAACACCACGCTGGCCAGTGCATATTAGTGAGTGGACTCGTCGCAAAAATGTTAGCTGTCACCTGTCACATTTGCGATGTTTTTTAAGAATAGAACCCTACGTGAATAACAAATTATTCAAAATTATAGCGCATGTATTGTGAGAGGATGACTCTTACACGAATAATAGATGAGTCAGAATGCAAAAAGCTTGAGTGTGATAATAATAACATCGCAAAAAACTTAGGATGCGATGATTTTTCAGAGCAACTTTTGACCTTCATACTCAAACTTTTTGAATACCGATTCATCTGTTAATCCGGTAAGAGTCATCCTCTCATAGTACATGAGCTATAATTTTGAAAAATTCGTTATTCACGCATGATTCTAAGAAACATCGCAAATTCGACAGTTCACATTTTTGCGACGTGAATTCCGAAACACGCCTATATCTTGAACCACATATAAGATTTTTTATCTGATGTTAATTATACCTACGCCTTAAGATAGGCTCAGATATCTGTGCACAGAATTCATCGTACATGGATGAAGTTATTCACGTCATTCTTCCACAAACACCACAACTACCCTTATTTGGAAGCTTGGGTATGCTAAGGAACGATACTATCATGCTACAAGTTGAAGAAAAATCCTATACAGATTTTTGTCCTCGTCGGGAGCCGGGATTGAACCCGGGTATTCTTTGTGGAAAGCCTAACCTTAACCTAATTTATATAAAAAATTTCATCCATTTTCTCATTCGGTGGGATGGTTCCCGAAATGACTGCCACATTTCCACGTTGTATCGCCAGACTTATTTTTTGTACGAAGAATGGCGAACGTTTCCCTTTCTTGAATTTAGAATCGCACCAAGTTTTTTTGCTAACTGCTTAGCTGGATCACTGAATGATCCAAACGTTTCCACAGCAAACGGCAAAAAGTAATGGTTGATGACGATATCCTTGTATAATTTTTCTCTTCTTGTACTATGCCAAATTTGCTGCAGTTCCAGGATGTCTCGATGTGAGGTGTAAGTAACTGCTCGCTATCCACACATGTGGCATCCCAAACTAAACTTCTTCCGTTCATCCATGGCGTTATTGTCAAAGCATCAGCTTTTCGTCCGTCCATACGAATCAAACCCTCCGGTTCTAATATCGAAGGAAACCCTGCTGTCGACAAAGCCTTCGATATTAACTCGTTGAGGTTGATCATTCGCACTATTTTTTTTGATTGTTTCACATAGAGTATTCGACTCTACGATACTTACCACGAGCTCAATAACATTAATAGTAGATTAAATACTTGCTCGGTTTTATGTTCATTAATCGACTGTAAGTATATACGAACACTATTTACAAAGGAAGATGAAAACATTCAAGTTTGCTTTTTATGTTCTCAAACAATGCCGTACAATTAATTTTTTTAAATAAAAATTTTGAATCAAGTCGCGAGATCGAGGTCACACGTGATACGAATATATGCTATAAAGTACACAATGAATGTCTCACCGGTCACAACAAACTAAACCTCAACAAAATGGGCTTAGCGACCAGCCCAAACTGTGACAGTTGTGGAGAGCCAGAAACTAGCGAACACTTCCTGTGTAAGTGCCCAGCATACATAATGCAAAGAGCAAAATGTCTAGGCGCCTATATCTTTCCACACGGCTTAGTGCACGCTCTGCCGCCTTCTGCTATCCTAAATTACATAAATAGCACGAATAGGATTTAATCCTTATGTGGGTAACACAACAGGCCCATAGGCGGCCTAGGTGCTGAACTTCGGTTCGCCCATTTATTCTATTCTATTCTACTTCACTTTTTATATAGAAATTTGATTTCATACATCCCATAAAGTCAAATTTTTGCATTGTGAAAGCTGAAAGAACAGAAAAACTATAACACTGGGGGGTCCGGCATTTGTGACGCATTTTTTTAATCAAAAATGAAAATATTTCAAAAGAATTGTTTTGCGTTCCGAAGCTGCAAGCGTCACAAAAGTTGATATCAGTTGTTTAGGAAGAAGGGACGAGGACTTGCGTCACGTTTCCCTTTTAAAAAGGGTTTTTGTTGTGATATCAGTTGTTTAGGAAAAAGAGACGAGTACTTGCGTCACGTTTCCCTTTTAAAAAGTGTTTTCGTTGTGCCGAAGAACCGAAGCGCGGAGGCTACTACTTTCATGGGCGAAAATGATCCCCTCAACTTCCTCTACAACATATCAAAAATTTTTTTTTGAGCCGCCGCCGCCGCCAAACCGAAGCGCGGCGGCTACTACTTCCATGGGGGAAAATGATCCCCTCAATTTCCTCTACAACATATCAAAGGTTTTTTTTTTGGGTCCCCGCCTATTTTCCGCCATTTTGGCGGTCACCCTGATACACTACACACCCAACCCAACAACTTTCCCTTTGACACCAAACCTCTATCTCGTACACACAACCATTGCCTCATACAAAATGTGCTATCATACACACTACACACACAAACACATACGTATGGGCTTTATATGGCGCCTTCTAAGAGCCCTGGCGCCCAAACGTAGAATGCCCACCCGAAGGTCCCTGCAAAATTTCAAGAAAAGTTATCGAGCCGTTTTCGAGCACGAGCCAAAAAAGTGGTTTTTCATACAAATGGCACTGGAACTAACTAACTAACAAACTAACTAACTAACGTAGGATGTTTGCATTAACTTTGACTTCTATGAAACAGCCCTTTTTGTATAGGAAATGATCATTTTCTAAAGGTAGTATAGAAAAGACTTTTTGCCTTAGAATTTTCCGTAGAATCCAGGAAAAATATTTTCCGGAGGGTACGTCGCAAGGGGGGAAGTCAAAACTTAGCTGTATATCTGGTTTCGAAGTCTACGAAAAAAAAATTTCCGAATTTTTTGTTCGCATGGGGACTTGCGTCACGGGCGCATCGCTACAGCGCGCCCATGAAAGGGCATTTAATGTACGTACATTTTAAAGGGTGCCGAGCCGACTAAATGAAAATTGGGGTGTCTGTCTATTTTTGTTAGAATGAGGAAGAGCTTGTCTTATACCATGGTATGAAATGAAACAACGTACTCTTACGTTGGAATAGTTATTTGGATCACAAGGGACGAAAGTGAAAAATGTCAACCGTGTGCGAAATTTGCAGCCCGCGCCGAAGGCAAGGGCGGCAATCGCACAGGTTGAAATTTTTTACGTCGTCACATCTGATTCACACAACTTTTCATTACAACGAATACGAATCTTGTAATTTTCGAATCCCAAATAGACGCGAAAATTAAAAAATGCAACTCGAAACGAAACGAAAGCATGAATAAATTCAACAAAGGTCAATAACTTGTTCATTGGAATTGTTATGATTTAAATATCACTGCAGTAATAGCAGCAACAGCATAAAGAAATTAAAAATTATGATGTCTTACATGCAACGGGGACGAAAATGAGGGCATTTTTTACATTATTTTTCATGCCTTGGGCATAAATTACAGAATTTTTCTCGTAATTTAGGCGCTCGGCATGAAAAGTTGTATACGTGCCTGTTTAGGACGATTGATCTGAGGCACTTTCGCATGTAGAACTCACTTCGTTCGGTCTACAACTCGCGAAATTGCCTCAAATCATCGTCCAAAACAGGCACGTAAATAACTATTGAGATTTCGGCTCATTGCATGTAATATTAATTTTCATGTCTGCCTTAGCCGGTGGTTTTAGGCATTTTCGCGTTATGTAGCCCTAACAGGCGTGAACGTTATTTTTCATGCCGAACGCCTAAATAACACAAGAAAAATTTATGCCCAATTCATGAAAAGTTATATGTGCACCTGCTTAGTTCGCGAAATTGCCTAAAATCAATCGTCCATAGCACGTACGCAAGTGACCATTGTGATTCTCATGCGAAATGGTTCACATTCAAAATTAATGATACATTTCCAAAACTCATGATACACATAACTATGTGATTCACATAACAAGTACGAGAATATTGTCATGTTTAATTCCGCATAAAAAATCTTGGTAGCAACGGCGCACAGATTTGTTACACTCTGATCGAAGTAGACTCAATGAAGTGTCGAAGTTTTTTTGTTGTGTCAGTTACTTTCGCACCTCTGTTTAGAGGACCGAAAGTACTTTCGCCCCTCTGTTTACTTTCGCGCCTCTGTTTAAAGGGCCGAAAATACTTTCGCTTCCCATAGCATTCTAAGGCCTACTGAGAGTTGCATTTTTTAATTTTCGAGTCTCATTTGGGAAGAGAAATATACAAGTTTCGTATTCGATGTAATGAAATAGTTATTTGTGTGTCTGTTTTTGACGACTGATTTTAGGCAATTTCGCGTGTTGTAGACCGAGCAGAGCGAGGTCTACATGCGAAAGATCCCAAAATGAGTCGTCTAAAACAGATACACAAAAAATTTTTCATGCAGAGGTCCAAAATCGAGAGAATTGAGAGAATTGAGGGCCACTTCAACTTAAAAATAGACAATATACTCTCATCATGCAGTCTAGTTTCAAACTAAAAAGAGTAAAAATCGCTGAATGAAAACTTATGTCCTTTATGAACATCCCCTATTTTCATAATTTTTTTTCTCAACATTTACGCCTATTTATCGAGTGGCGTAGGGATGTTTTTTCACAAATACTTTCGGCAAAGTGATGAAAGAAAAACCTTTGAGTTGAATAAGTTGAACGAATAAAATAAAAAGAAAACACTTATTATGAGACCACATAATATCTAACCTTTCGGGTGACCTCAATTTAATTTAATGCCATTCATTTTTTGTAGTCCTGACGCTTCACTTAATTATCTTCGCATAGAATGCTTGGTTTATTATTGTAAGGAAGATTTTAAAAATAATTGTGGTTTTACACCCCAGGAACGACTATGTTGATGTATTTTAATGAAGGATGAAGAAAAAAATAAATTATTTCCCTTTTGCTGATAGTAGGACTTTATCCATATTATAAATATAAAAACCGCAGTAAAATGGCGCCGAGGGTTTGAGATAACATTTGAATAAAAGATTGTGACTGCCAAGTTTTTCTGGGTACAGCAATATATTTCGGTTGGTTTTTTCCGTATATTTATCCCCATGAATGTTACCTTCAAATTGAATCTCAACAGAAAAAAAAACTCTGATCCAACAGGTATTAAAAGTTTTATGTGCATACCTAAGCCATAAGAATAATAAAGATTTGCAAATCATTTAGCGAATGGTTCTTTTTTTAAATTTATTAATTGGACTTGTCAACATTATTCAAGTCCAATTTTATTGTAAAACAATCCGGGACAAATTTTTCATATCATCAACACAGAATTTTCATTGACACATGATACCATAAAAGTACCATTAATAAAAAAAGCGTCACCATTTATGTCATACAATGTCAAAATTGTCAAACTGATCCGAAAGAAAAGCCACCCACATCATCTATATAAAAAAAAAAAAATCAACACACAATATTCATACCCAGGGCACGTTATCCAATGGGTGTCTCTTACTATACAAATTCTGTAATGTCTACGCCATCTATTCACTTCATTTCTGTATATTGTAGGGAGTGACTGAGGTCGAGTTGCATGTTACGTGCATACCTAGCATTAGGATTAGGATTCTGAATTAGTGCGAGCTTACTAAGCGCAATGATTACGGCTCTACCGACACCGCCGCCACAGTGGGGAAAACGGCTATTTCCGTGTTCGTAAATCTAGTACCGTTGAAACATTTTTGACATAAGTTCTGAATTTTCGCTGTAATTACTCTATAATAATGACAGATTGCAGGAAAATTATAAAAAAAATTTGACGTTTTCCCTACTTATTTCTAAAGTCGTTGTCACCTTAATTGTGTAGATTTTTTTTTTTTTATTAAAAATAGCTGTTCGGCTTACTGGCCGAACGCGCACGGAGGCCACCGTTTCGGCCTATTGTGCTTGCTATTGTTTTTGTTTATTTGCTTAGCTGAACCTTCCTGTACTACTGATGTAGTTTAGGATGTCCTGCGGACGCACGTTCTTAATCATGTTGTAGTTGATCAAGAAACCTCCTAGGCACTGCCGTCTTTTTGTGATAAAAGCCGGACAGTTGCATAGGTAGTGCTCGGCCGTATCAGTGTTATTGCCACACAAATCGCAGCCCGTGTTCGTGCGCTTTCAAATTGTCGTGAGATGCTTATTAAAACCGTAGTGGCCTGTTACTACGCCCGTAAATACTTTCAGTCTAGTTCTACTTAGGTTAATTAAGTATTTGGAGTTTTTCTTATTGACTCGGATGCAATTCTTAGCTTGTTTTCAACTGCGAATTTCGTCCCAGTGTTTTGTGAATGCTCCTTCTCACATCTTATTTATTTTTTGTTTGAATATAGAATGTGGTGTACCCATCATAGGTACTGGTCCCATAAGTTTGTTCAGAGCTGCTGATCGTGCCAGCTTGTCTGCCTTTTCATTTCTTGATACATTAGAGTGACTTGGTACCCATATTAGGTCTACTCTATTCTTTTCTGATAGTTTATTTAGGTATTCCAACGTTTCGAGAGCCAGAGCTGAGGTGAATTTAGAAGAAAGAGCTGAGGTGAATTTAGATAATAATGTATCTTCATGAGCTAAAGAGCAGAAGAAAGGTATGAAGAGTTGAGATTACGATTTGGTACATTTTTGAATTCTTAGATTTTGACGTTCTATATATGGAGAAATTCGTCAAAACTGGAGTGGGATTCTTCAATTTTCAAAATGTATTTTTTTTTCTAATTTTCCTGCAATCTGTCATTATTATAGAGTAATTACTGCGAAAATTCAGAACTTATGTCAAAAATGTTTCGACGGTACTAGATTTATGAACACGGAAATAGCAGTTTTCCTCATTGTGCGCCGTGTGTCCGACATCGAGATACTATCTACTCCTTTATCCATCTAATCCTCTACTGCACCTTTTCCTACCTAGTTGCCTCAGAAGGATAAAGTGGTACAGTCACCCGAACTCCAACATGAATTCGGTTGTCTAGGTTCACTATGTCCCACTGCACCCCGTTTCAGCGCCAAAATCTGTATTGATGACACTTGAGGCCTCCTCAAACCTCTCAGTGCGGGCCTTCACAGTAAGGCTTTGCACCTAACCTCATCGGTGGTAGCCTACGTAAATTCGCTTGGCATCTTGGGATCGGCACAGGACGCCGTGGTGATACTTCACATCATTGATCCATAAAAAACGACGCCTCACTGGCGGCGATGTAGGGAGTGACTATTTGCAATCGCCGGAGAATTACATTTAGACCGAAGTTCTTCGAAAACGGTTCTTATGCGTTTACCACGACGTTTGTAGCCACCCCAATTTCGACCGGGCCGATCATGGTCCTTAGATGACGAATCAGCAATAAAAAAATGTTCGTCCGTCCGTCACCACGATAACTTGAGTAAAACTCAACCGATTTTCAAAAAAAAAAAAAAAAATTCCCTGAAAGGCAATCGAAATATCTTTTATGGGAATGAATCTGGGCACTGTTGGCCCAAGCACCGCTGTGCTAGGGCCGTTTAAGTGGTTTTTGGTCTTTTGTACATTACCTCGAGTAAATCTTTTCCGATTTTCACAATTTTTTTTGTTTGAAAGATCTGCGCATGGCCGAAATTTATGGAAGAAACTTTTTTGGATTCTGATTCCTTGGACTTGGTTAGGGCGCTAAGAACGAGTCTATGCCAGGGCCATACGTGTTTTTTGTGCATAACTCGAGTAAATCTTTTCAGATTTTAATAATTGCTTTTTACTCGACAGGTCTATGAAATCCTAGCAATTTGAAGAAGAAACTTTCTTGAGATTCTCTCTCTTCCGATTTTCAAATTTTTTTTTGATCGAAAGGTCTAGGATTGTCTCCCGTTTTATGGAAGAAAATGTTTTGATTAGAAACTCTTGCACTCAGTCAGGACCCTAAAACTGAGTTTCTACTAGGGCCCAACGTGTTTGCTTACATAAGTTGGATAAATCCTAACAGATTTCGTTGATTCATTTTCTATTGGAGAGGTAATCGAGTACCGAATTATATTCAAAAACAAATTTGGACCCGGTGCTTAGGGCTGAAGTGGGCCTCAGGTCTGTCCTACGGTCGGCCTTAACCAAAAATTTTTTTTTTGCTGTGTTGCAGAGGAAACTGAAGGAAACATTTTCTTTCTATGGAAGTATGTGTCCGACTTATGGCCCTAGGTCGGTACTAAGGTCTGCCCTAGACAAAAAATGGTTTTTCACTATGTTGTAGAGAAAATGGAGGGAAATATTTTTGTCTATGTAAGTATTCGTCCGAGGCCTCTCCTGAGGACCCTAGGTCGGACAAAAAATAGTTTTTTGCTATGTTGTATAAAAAATTGAGATGAACATTTTTGTCTGTTTGGGGGTCAATTTTGTACTTTCGGAAGGTTTTTTTTACGCCGTTTCTTCGGACGAGTTTTTCAATATTGCCCTCTCGGCAATTTCCAATACAATTTAATGTGGACGTTATTTCATACACTTAAGAGTTAAGGCAATATTTACTTAAATACGTTCGAGTCTTTTCGTAACATCATCTCTGTTTGCAACGTCTATTCCGATACATACGGGTCCCTTGCATATGTTTACATTACATTTGACTACTGGGGCGTATATCCAGCTAATATTTGCCTGAGCATGCGGAAATTTTTTCCTCATTTCACCTGACATTCGCCCGCGTGATTGTTCTGATCAGAAATGGCGCATTCTTGCCTGAAACGGAAGCCCGATTTTACGTTTATTTTGTTTGCTTCATGTGAATATCAAACCGGGAGACTATTTACGCGCGCGTATGAATAGCCGAATGTAATTTACGCTTTTATTGCGGCGCCGGCTCGTGTCAATGTCAATGAAATTTCGAACACTTTGACATAAGCCGAAGTCGCCCGCACCTGTAAATTTCTTCGGCATTCCACTCATTATTTGTTTTTTCATTTCCAAAGTATTCGAAAATATTGGCACATTGGTTGAATTGGGTTATTTAAGTGTCACACTTTCGAACGTTATCAAAACTTTCGCCACTCATACCTAACTATAATTTACTGTCTCGACATTTTAACTTTTTTTTTATGTTTTGTTATGTTACTTTCCTCCCCGAAAATACAATATCACTTCAGGGCCGGCTCTCGAGTGTTAATAAAATGGAATTCCCTCATGAAGTCTCAATACCATCATACATCATAATAATACCATTTAATAATATCAAAATGTAAGGTTAATGGAATTTTCATTTATTTTCCTCGTTTCTATATGTTTACGTATTTCGGATATTCAGCTGCACCACATATTTTTCATTTCATAAGTAGTGATGTAACGACAAACTCTGTTATTTCGTTCGTAAATCGATAAAACGCAGTGGGGTAATGTTATTCCTTGTAATCTGGTAACACGACGTTCATATAAAATCTGCATCTTTAAATATTTGGAATTTAATTCAAAGATTTTTGGGGTAAAATCTCCATTTCTCATACGTTGGCTTTAACTTCAGTTGAGTGAAACTTCGTTTTGCTAGATTATGTTACTTATTTCGTAATAAAATAGTTGGATCGGTAACGACCCGTAATAAAACAGTTGTTTATGCAACAAGTCGCAAGATGGAATTAACGTTGTCGTGAGTTTAGCTTGAATCGGCATTTACTTAAGGCCCATAACTTGTGTGCTAAAATATAGTCTACATTTAGGAGCTCAAATATTATATTTTCCGTGGACAAATATGCAGTTTCAAAAAAGTAAGTCAGCATTTCCCTTCCTAAATATGTTGCCTTTTAAAAGCAACTAAACTTATTTTTTGGGATTGAACCTTGTCTCAGAACGACGAGTTTTTGTGCAAATTTTTACGATTTTTTCGCCGTTCTCAGAGTAGGTAGGATCTCAGAAAATAAGTTTAGTTGCTATTAAAAGGCAACATTTTTAGGAAGGGAAATGCTGACTTACTTTTTTGAAACTGCGTCTTTGTCCACTGATATCAGCGAAAATATAATATTTGAGCGCCTAAAGGTAGACTATATTTTAGCATACAAGTTACGGGCCTTAAGCTGAATTCTTAGGAATTTCCTCGCTGATTCACGTCATAAAAAGGTGAATTCAACTTATTTTTTAAAATAAATCGCACACTTCGACAATTGTTCATCGCAACCTATTTCTTAGATTAACACTATTTTAAGGGAGGGGGAGTTGAAAAAATCACAATAAAAAAATTTCAAGAAATTCGGCTGCCGACATTTGTAGATCTGAACTTGTTTGTTCAAATGCGTCCTTACCTGGTGTGGTTAGAAAAGTGGAATTAGGACTCTTATTCTTTATACGGAAATTGATTGGTATTTCTATATGTCTACTATATGCTAGCCGATATGAAAAAAGAGTGGCTATGACTGTTGCCATAATAATAATCTTGCCTGAACAACCAACAAAGGGTTAAAGGCTAGATCATTATCATTATTTACTAGTTTCGCTGTTTGTGGTTCTACTTTTTGAGATCCTTTCAATACCGGAAAGTTTTTACTGTGCCAGTGGTAAGCTGTGCGACAAACGCAGTGCCATCTATTAGATGTACTAGAAGCGAAAATAGTAGGAGTAGAATACCGGCACCTCCCAACAATGCCTTTTGCCGGTAAGCCGTACGATGGCGCTCGATTTCACTTGAACCGATTGACTGTTGCCATAGTCCTTCTTAAAAAACCATGGAATAATGGTGTATTTGCCATGCTCTCCTTAACGCGTACACGAGGAATATGAGCTCCACAACGAAGGAAGTGGTATATTTCAATATACTACGAGTTTTCAACGAAAAGTGCGACATCTATTACAATCGTAACGTCGATATCATGAACTAAAGATAATCTGTTCCAAATGTCACAATTACACGACACGACCTACCAGCGTTGAAAGTGAAACAAGTGAAAAGTGAAAGTGTTGAAAAAATATTACGCTCGTGGGTGAGTATGGCATTTGTGACGCAATTTTTTAAAGACACAACGTAACTTCGCTTTAACTTTTTTTGCGTTCGAAGCTAAGTGCTGCATCTTTCTGCGATTTTTTCAGAACTTTTGTAATTGCAAGAAAATCGTTTTGCCTTAGACGCTTAATGCGTCACCCTTTTCTGATTTCAGAACTCTTGTCAGCAGACATAAAGACTTACGTCACACCTCCTCTGTAAGAGATTTTTTGTGCGGATATCAGTACTTTTGGAAGTTTATCCATCTACAAATACATAAAATTTACAAAAAAATTTTTGAAGTTGAAAGTTGCTAGAGAAAGTCACCTTCATCACAAAACCTTAGGAAGCCTTATTGGATGACCTCACTCATGCTGAGAATAACCGAAAAAACGTGATGAATGATGAGAGATCCACAATAATCCCATAAACTGATGGTGGCTGTGAGCCACTTAATGTTAAAGTTGCTATACCGAATGCGTTGGTACACCTCCTCTCTCTGTGTGGCTCAAGACAGTTCTGATAATCTGTTAATTTACAGATCTACGGACCCGATCGTGGTGGAAGATGTTCACCACCCAGCTCTTAAGTTATTTTTATCTCTGTCGGGCCTGAAGTTTTTGTTGGTGGAACACTCTGCTAGGACGAACTTTTATCGGGCAGATTATGAATTACTAAATGATGAACTGCCGAGAGTTGCCTGGGGTACAGAACTCAATTGATTAGATATTGACCCAGCTGTTGAAAAATTTTATGCAATCTTAGATCCTTATATTATAACCATTCCTAATTGTAGGTGTTCGGTAAGAGAGTATCCAAACTACTACTTACGTCAGCTAATTTCGTTGATAAGTAAAAAAGCTAGGAATAAAAAGAGACTCAATGAGCTGTATATAGCTCCATCGGCAAACCAGGATAAAATCAGCGTCTTCGGAAGCAAGTCAAACTGGGCATTGCTAAATGTTTTGACGAATATATAAAAGACTGCGAGGTTAAGGTAAAGACTAACACGAAGTGCTTTTTTGCGTTTGCAAAGTCAGAGCGTAAAACTAATTCGCTACCGTAACGTAAAAACAGGAGGTGAATCAGCCAATGACCGTGATTCTATCTGTAATCTCTTTGCGAAATATTTCAATTCAGTTTTTAGCCCCGCAGTCAACAACTTACAATTTCAGGAGCCTATTTATGATCCCTTCCAGGTCGCACTTGATGAGAATGTACTGCCAGAATTCGTTTTTACTGAAAATGAGGTGCATGATGCGTTGAAAAGTTTCAATGTGCATAAAACGAGCAGCCCAGACAATATTCCGATAATGTTTTTCATGAATCTAGCAATTTCGTTAAGGCCCGTAACTTGTATGCTAAAATATAGTCTACCTTTAGGCGCTCAAATATTATATTTTCGCTAATATCAGTGGACAAAGACGCAGTTTCAAAAAAGTAAGTCAGCATTTCCCTTCCTAAAAATGTTGCCTTTTAATAGCAACTAAACTTATTTTCTGGGATCCTACCTACTCTGAGAACGGCGCAAAAATCGTAAAAATTTGCACAAAAACTCTTCGTTCTGAGACAAGGTTCAATCCCAAAAAATAAGTTTAGTTGCTTTTAAAAGGCAACATATGTAGGAAGGGAAATGCTGACTTACTTTTTTGAAACTGCATCTTTGTCCACGGATATCAGCGAAAATATAATATTTGAGCGTCTAAATGTAGACTATATTTTAGCACACAAGTTATGGGCCTTAGTCTACTGTTAATTTACATGGTTCACTTAATCCAATCAAAGTACTCTTTCCTAGTTTAACAATGTTTAGTCGGCGTTGATTTTCGTTCTATTGCATTTGTTCATTCTAAAATAAATTACTTTCCAAGTCAGACAAACTTATCTTTTGTTTGGGAATCGAGACAAGATCTAAAATCTACCGCTCAGCTTGCTTTTCAACAGATCTTTAATGGAAAGGAAATTTCTAACCAAACGGAAAGTAAGCTACATCTCTTCAATACATAACGACGGTGATAGAGCTGTTCGAAGTGATTGGTCGTTCAACATCAAACGAAATTTTTCCGACTTCTGGTGTACCACAAGGTTCAATACTCGGCCCACTCCTATTCGCAATATTCATGAACGACATCTGTGACATCTCTATCTGCGGGCTCTGGTCTTGGCTTTGCAGATGACCTCAAAGTTTTCCGATCAATTACCAACATAAGCGATTGTTGACTTCTATAAAACGACCTGAATCTCGTAGAACGGTGGTGTGAATCAAATAATATGAGTCTCAACCTAAAGAAATGTGCTATTTTATCGGACAAAATTTAATTTCAATAAAAGCTCTGTGGTGAAGTCATTGAACGAGTGCGCACAAAAACAGATCTCGGTGTTATAATTGACCATAAATTATCCTTTAACGTGCACGTCGACTTTATAACAAGGAAATCGTATAAAATTTTTCGTTGCGGAAAATATTTTTCTAACCAGTCGAGCATTATGTCGCTTTACAATGCCCACGTCAGATCTAGATTAGAGTACTGTTCGTCGATTTGGTGTCCGTTTTACCACAATTTAATTTTCTTCAAGTTCAACATTGAACGTCAATCTTACGACAAGAGGTTAAATTTTCTGAAGCTGCATTCTTTGGAATCTAGAAGATTGGAAAATGACGAAATTATTCTTTTAAAACTGATCCATAATTGTATCGATTCGCAGCTACGCCATCAGCTTGCATTTGACCGTCGACCAAGATCTACTTGACACAGGAACGTCTTCGTTAAGAGACATTTTGCATTTTGATAATTAATGTTTTGATTTTGTTCTTTTGGATTTGTGATAAATAATGATTTAGAATTTTTGTAATTTTTTGATTGAGATGTTATTGGGCTTCGGCCTATCGAAAAACCTGATGGAAGTAAAAGAGTGCTACAGAAATCCACAATAATCCCAGGATTAGGCCATATTTCCTCAAAACTCTGAGAAAAGTGTTCGCTAAAATTTAATTCTCTACTATTTTGCAGCTTTCAAACTTCGATAACTCGCAAGTTAGGGCTCATTTCTCATTTTTGTCGTTGCTGACCCACTAATTCTAGAAGTGGCTACATCCCCGGATTGGCTCATTTTTTCGAAAAAATCCAAAAACAGGTTATATAGTTGATTGGGAGGTGCGAAAGTAGGTCTTTACATGAGGGATCAATTTTGTGAAATGAGCCAGACTCAGGAGGGTGTTTTAAAGCAAAAAGCTTTGAAAATTGTTTTTTGACGAGTGCAGAGTTTGTACCCCGAGCCGAAGGCGAGGTATACAACTGCACGAGTCAAAAAACAGCTTTTAAAGCGAATTGCTTAAAAATACACTAATGAGTTTGCCAGTGTCACGAAATGATCCAGAATGGATGACTTACTAAGCACCCCCCACTGTATGCTGTTTTAATCGGTGTCCCATCCGAAAACGCCTCATTACATGCAGATATACATGTAATGAGAAGTTTCCGGTAGGGACCCTAACATACATGTAATGAATCATTTTCGTGGGGTGCACATATGCATGTAATGACATGTTTTCGGTGGCACATCGATTAATAGCATTTGATGCACTAGATGTGAGTTTGCCAATACACGCCGCAGACGAGTTTGGTAACACATCGTGTGCTCAAAATAAACCATCAGACACGTGTTAGGGACAATATTTTATTTAATGAAGGGACTTTAGCATTTTTATTACCGCACTAGTGCGGTAAAAAATATTTGAAAACTCATTATCTAACTGGACTGAGTTAAGTAAATTGTTTTGTAAAACAAATAAAACATTCTACATTGGACCCTGCTTCGAAAACAGTTCCGTGAACTCGCAAACTAACTCATTTATTTTGAGCAACTCGCTCTAGAAACTGTTGTTTTGACTTCGGCTCGGATGCGCAAACTAACACTTGTCAAAGCTTGTTGCTCACAAAAAAATTATAAATCACAAAATGGTGTCGTCATGTAACGAATTACTTTCGTAGGGTCCAAAGTAACGTACTAATTTTTGTTATTTTCCTTTTTAAAATAAATCTGCTCAATGCAGTGCTCATATTTGATTTCGAAAATCAATTTTCGTTAATGTTGTCTACTGAAAATGGTGATTTGTGATCGTCAGTTGCAGAAGTAATATTTGATTTCAATAATAATTTTGTGGCAGTAATAAATTGCACAGGTTTGGTCACATGAAAATGCAACTATATTAACATTTTCCTCGAAACAAAAATCAAGCATAAATTCGCAATTAATAATTTAGGTCAATATTGAAATATAATCCCAGAGCAGTCGAACCGAACTGACGATATTAAATTAATGTTACCTTCCAAAATTGTAAAACTTTCGGTTGGTTGATTTGTTTTTTATATGATTGTGTATAGTAAGCAATTCATTACTAACTTTCGACGTAATATTTAGCTCACACATTCTATAAGTGGCCATTCACAAGGTACGAACGCTAAAAAAAGCAGTATTGTGAGCCCCCCCCCCCTCCTCGCGCGCATATTTTCATACAATAGGATGGAAGCACGATTTTTTCGAACCCCCTTACCCTTAGTGCGTACTTTGGCCTCTAAGTTCGAGTCATACTTGTGGAATTTGTGGGCACAATCTATTGACAGAAGACGTCACTCTGTTTCATGGAATTTTTGACAGTCAATAACACAACAGGTTCTTCCAAAAAGTTCTTCTGCTAAAACTCACAAGATATTAGCTAAAATTCATTAAAATTAAATGGGAGTTTTTGAATAGACTGATTGGTTGATAATAATTTTATTGTCTACGTCCTAAACTTAGGGGAGGTTTGTCTCTACAACAACAACAACATTTTTTGGGCTACGGTTGACCTTAGAAGCAACATGGGGAGATGAGACCTCCGATCTTCCATTGGCAAAAAATTTCGCCCTTTTTTCCGGCCACGCAACAAAGAAACTCGTTAATAAAGTAATATTCATACAACATCTTGTACGGTCGAGTAGCGTACACACTATGGACCCTACAGGCCGTCACACTCAATCGATTTTCACTACATTTGTTTGGTGGCTTCCTCAAATCGATATCTTTTACTCAAAATTCATGAAATAGAGGACGGTGTTTCTGGGATCAAAAGTGGGTCTATTTCAACTGTTAAAATGACGTTTTAAACGTCAAAGCTATAAAGCAGACGTGCATTGGTAGAAAACGCCCAAAATGATTAACGTGGTGTTTGCCTAAACGAGGCCTCTGTTTGTAACAATTTTTCTCCGAGAAAATGTTCTAAGCGACGATGAAATAAGGAGTTTAGGCGCTAGGTTGATCCTTTGTCTTGTGCCTGAACTCCTTATCTTATCGTAGTCTAAAACATTCTCACGGAGAAAAATTGCAACAAACAAAGGTCTGCATTTCAAGGCGGGCAGCCTGGTGCCAATTAAGTTTCTATGACAATGTTGGAGAGGTAGGCGAGTACATTGCTACGCATTACTATGGTTCCGACTCGGCACCAGGCTGCCTACTTGAGAAGTATAAGTAGCTTTATAGAAGACAGCCTGGTGCCGAAAATCTGTTAATGTCATCATAACGAAGGTAACGAATACTATACGGCATATTAATTTCAACTGCGTACAATAGAAAATCTATTGTAAATATAGAGGGCAGCAGCAGTCTGGTGCCGAGTTGAAATTTATGTAACGCATAGTATTCGTTACCGCCAATACGATGACATTAACAGATTTTCAGCACCAGGCTGCCTCTTATGAATCTATTAATACATTTCAAGTACGCAGCCTGGTGCCGAGGCGGAATCGGATGCATATCAATATACCCATCCACACATCTAATATTGTCAGATAACCTTTTTCGGCACTTCTGAAATCGTCCGGTATGACCTGGCGTTGTCTTTAATGTCAATTGATCAAAAAATAATCTAGTGTGACGCAGTCCGTAAGTCAGCTTTCAAAATAATACACAAAAATTTGTTTGAATCGAATCTTGTGTTCAAAGTTTTGGAATTTTGGAAGCGGTGCTATTAACTTTGAAAGCAGACTTACGGACTGTGTCACACTTTACCTTTTAAGAGGTTTTTGTATGCGATATCAGCCGTTTTGGAAATTTGCAGTTATTTTAACTAAATTTCGCGAAAAAAAATTTTTTGGAGAAAAATTTTTTTCTGAAATTTTTTTTTTCAGAAAAAAAGTTTCTCTGAAAAAAATTTTTCTCAGAAAAAAAATTTTTCTCCAAAAAATTTCATCTCCAAAAAAATTTTTTCTACAAACAAATTTTTCTCCAAAAAAAAATGTTTCTCCAACAGCTTTCCGCCATTTTCTTAGGGTCACAAAAAAGTTCTACTCGCCAATCTAGACAACTTTCCCGTATTCCTGTATTCTAATTCAGAAGATAGCATTTTTGAGTATTCACAAAATTCAAGATAGCGCCGCTTCGACAGCTGTCAGACATTTTCTTAAGATCCCAAAAAATTCTCCTGACCAAACTCTATAACTTTCCCGAAGAGACCAATTCTCTAACTATTGTCACTCTTGAACTAAAATTCGAAAACTCCAAGCATTACCTGAAAAACCGTCAAAATCGCCACATGCCACGGCTTTTTCAGAATTTTCCCATGAAAACGGCATATGAAATTTTTCATTTGGGGCCGAGACTGACGTTCCCTGAAAATTTCACGAAGATCGGCTGACTGGTTCTCGAGATAGGAACCGACAGAAAAAAAAGTTTTCATAAAAATGAGAACAATAGAAAAATCGACGGCCCATAGAAAAATGTCGTTTTCAAACCTCGATATCTCAACCGATTTCCAACCGAAATGATGAGTCTGGGCTCGTTGGAGAGCTGCTGCGACGTAGTTTTTTTTAAATAAATTGGAGGGGGGGGGGGGAGGGGAAAAACCAAAAAGTTTGCGTAAATATGGCTCCTTGTCTCAAAGGTTTCTGTATGGGGTTTTTTGAGTTTGTGGACTCCTTCTTTGGGGTGTCGGGACTGCGTCACGCCCTCCGCTACCGCTGCGGGTATCATTTTTGTTGGAATCCAAATGATACTTACTTGAGCGGCACTACAACCCATTAAGGGTCTTGGCCTTCTCCAACCGGGCCTATCCGCAGCTAACGTCTCACAACTGGATACTCTTACAATTGTTGATTCGGCAAGAGCTGCATCATACCATCTGTATTTTGGACGCCCTGCACCTCTCTTGCCCTCCGGTCTTATTTTAAGAATTTTTTTCGGAATACGATGATCTTCCATTCGTTTTACATGACCGAGCCAACGTAGACGGTTTATTTTAGTGTTTCTGACTATGTCCGGCTCCCCATAAAGCTGGCTAAGCTCATGATTGAATCGTCTGCGCCACCGGTTCTGCCTTTGATTGAATACTGGTCCAAATATTGTCAGCAGTACTTTTCTTTCGAACGTGCGCAGCGATTGTTCGTCTCTTTGTGTCAAGCACCACGACTCCGAACCATACGTAACTACCGGTCTGATCACAGAATTGTATTTTACGCATTTTGAATTTCGGCTTACTGACTTGGACTTTAAGATTTTCAGAAGGCCGTAATAACTCCGGTTGCCCAGAATTACTCGTCGTTGTTAGTGTTCAGCTCTGATCGAATGCATACGAATTTGTTGACCATTTTGAATGTGTGTGTGTCGATCGTTACGGTTTTCTCCTGGTGTCCATTCGAAGGCGAGATGATCACATATTCCGTTTTCCGCAATCCAAATGATCCTTCACTTAATATTAATTTAGTATGCTTCGAGACAAATGTTTGGTTTACGATCTAGTTTGTTGAAATAAGCATTCATTTTAAATCTCTCAATCAATAAAGACGTTGTTTCATAATCGGAATATTTTATTTACGAATTACCGAAACTAGTAAAACCAACAATTTTGGGCCGATTTCATCGGTATGTTGAGAGGGAACGTTATTTTCATTTCATTCACTCTTAGTACACTATCCATAATAAATTGCGGCGTTCCCTTTTAACAACGCATTCTATACCATATTAATATGATTGCAATTTATGTTGAAGACCGAAAGGTCAGTGACAGGTTCGGCTTCTATTAAATTTTATTATCACAATATTTCAATTTCTTTTCACACATATTTCATTTTGGCTGTTCATTTGTAAAGCAGTGCAATTTGCCGGGAGGCGGAGTTCAGCAAGTTCGACATCCGATTCTATAGCATTCTATCCAAAGAGACCACGCAAACCCTACTGTGTGACTGTGACGTTCATAGGTTGCCATCTTTCGCGCCTTTGGTTTGTCGTTATTTCGGTTAGTGCCATCTATCGGAATATAACTATAGCTAGCTCGAATACCATGGGTGCTCTTCCGACCATTAGTTGATATACACAAATGTCGTCATATGTGGGTGACGTCACATATATTTTTTTTTTGTGCACAATTTTTGCGTTTTCGGGCATCGAATCTACCCGAATTCTAAAGCTTGGGTGAGCCTAGGGACGTTCCATATGATCATGCCCGCAGCGGTAGCGGAGGGCGTGACGCAGTCCCCACACCCCAAAAAAAACGTCCACAAACCCAAAAAGCTCCATACAAAAACCTTTGGGACAAGGAGCCATATATAGGCGAACTTTTGAGTTTTTCCCCTTGCCTCCCTCCCTACGTCGCAGCAGCTTTCAAACGAGCCCTCACTCATCAAAATCGGTTGAAAATTGGCTGAGAGGTGAAAATGACATTTTTGTATGGAGAAATAATTTTTCTATTGTTCTCATCATTATGGAAACTTTTTTTCTGATCTGTCGGTTTCTATCTATCTATCTATGTTCTATCTATATGTTCTATCTATGTTCTATCTATTAATAATTTTCGATCTCGAGAACTAGACAGCCGATCGGCAAATGAAAAATTTCATATGCCGCTTTTCCGGGAAAATTCTGGAAAAGCCGTGGCATGTGGAAAAGTGGTCAAATTTGAGGGTTTTTTAGGGAATGCTCGGAGTTTTCGAATTTTAGCTCCGGAGTGACAATAGCTAGAGAGTTGGCTTCTTTGGGAAAGTTATAGAGTTTCGTCAGGAGAATTTTTTGGTATCATTAGAAAATGGCTGCCATCTGTCATAGCGGCGCCATCTTGAATTTTCGTTTATGCTTTTTCGGTTTTCGAATTTTAGCTATGAAATGACACTACTTAGAGAGATGGTTTCTTCCAGAAAGTTATAGAGTTTGATCAGGAGAATTTTTTGGGGTCATAAGAAAATGGCTGCCAGCTGTCATTGCGGCGCCATCTTGGATTTTCGTTTATGCTTTTTCGGTTTTCGAATTTTAGCTCCGGAATGACACTGAGTTGGTTTCTTCGGGAAAGTTATAGAGTTTGACCAGTAGAATTTTTTGGGGTCATATAAGTGGGCTCCCCTACAAAATCCGGAGGCACAAAATCCAGAGGCGTCAAAATCCGGATGCTACAAATTCTGGAGGCGTCAAAATCCGGAGACGTCAAAATCAGGAGGCGTCAAAATCCGGTGGCGTCAAAATCCAGAGGCATCAAAATCCTGATGATGGTGTTGCGTCTGGCTTTTGTAGCCTCCGGATTTTGGCAATACTGTATTTTGAATTTTTTACAAATGTAACATTTAACTTAAAATATATCACAGCGAATTAATGATTGTAATTCATTGGCGACGCGACGGTCTTAATTATATTTGCAGGCGGCCATATGTGCATGGGGCTCTGCCCCAAACTCCGCTAGGGGCTCTGCCCCTCAGACCCCGCGAGGGGGCTATTCACCCTTGACCCCCTATGCGGGGGCTGCCGCCCCTCGACCCCGCTTTTTTTTTATTAATTTTATTCACGGCCTGCGGCGCAGCAATACATATTCATAACACAATTCGTATAAATCTGCTGTAAATAACAATACATATTTCGTCTGTATTTCGTCCGGATTTTATCCTGATTTTTTTTGTCTTCTGGATTTTGACGCCACCGGATTTTGATGCCTCCGGATTTTGACGCCTCCGGATTTTGACGCCACCGGATTTTGTAGCCTCCGGATTTTTCGTCCGGATTTTGACGCCTCTGGATTTTGTGTCTCCGGATTTTGTAGCGGCACCTAAGAAATGGGCTGCCAGCTGTCATAGCGGCGCCATCTTGGATTTTCGTTTATGCTTTTTCGGTTTTCGAATTTTAGTTCCGTAATGACACTACTTAGAGGGACGGTTTACTCTAGAAAGTTATAGAGTTTCATTAGGAGAATTTTTTGGTATCATAAGAAAATGGCTGCCAACTGTCAAAGTGACGCCATCTTGGATTTTTTGCTAAATTCTGTATAAGAATACCTAGACAGTTGGTTTCTTCAGGAAAGTTATAAGAATCAGAGGGAAGAATTGGTGACACAAAGTGTTCCGAAGGTAGCCGAAGGTGACACGAAGTGTTCCGAAGGTAGCCGAAGGTGACACGAAGTGTTCCGAAGGAAGGCGAAGGTGACACAAAGTATTCCGAAGGTAGCCGAAGGTGATACGAAGTGTTCCGATGGTAGCCGAAGGTGTTGGAGAACAATTATTTTTGTAGAAAATTTTTTTTGGAGAAAAATTTTTTTCGGAGAAAATTTTTTTTGGAGAAAAGTTTTTTTCGGAGAAAAATTTTTTTTGAAGAAAAAATTTTTTGAAGAAAATTTTTTCTAACAAAAATTTTCGGAGAAACATTTTTTTTGTAAAAATTTTTTTTCGGAGAAAATTTTTTTTCGAAGAAAATTTTCTATTCTGAGAAATTTTTTTTCAAAAAATAGAAATTTTTTCAACAACTGAAAACTTCCAAAACGACTGATATCACAACAGAAACCTCTTTAAAGGTAGAGTGTGACGCAGTCCGTAAGTGTACTTCCAAAATTAATGATATCGCTTGAGGTGACGCTATCGCTGATAATACGCAGAAGTTTGTTTGAATTGAACTATGTGTTCGACTATTTAATTTCCTGAAAAAATTACAGTGCTTTTTTTAAAACAAAATTACGTTGTGTTAAAAAAATTGCGTCACAAATGCCGGACCCAACGACGAAATAATTTTTCTGTACTTTCAGTTTTTGAGCGGCAAAAATTTGACATTTATTTCTTATTGCGTAGATTGTTTAGAGTAAATTTAAATTGTTGCGTGTAAAAACTGAAAGTGTTGAAAAATTATTGGATCCGGAATTTGTGACGCAATTTTTTTAACACAACGTAATTTTGTTTTAAAAAAAGCGCTGCAATTTTTTCAGGAAATTAAAACTTTGAACACAAGATTCCATTCAAACAAACTTCTGCGTATTATCAGCGATAGCGTCACCTCAAGCGATATCATTAATTTTGGAAGTACCCTTACGGACTGCGTCACACTCTACCTTTAAAGAGGTTTTTGTTGTGATCAGTTAATTACAGGAAAATTCTATACATTATGGGAATCGAACCCGGGTTCTCTGCGTTACCACTTCACCATCCCATCCTTACCGTACGTTACCATTACGAAATTTTCCTGAGTTACCATTGTTTTATGCAAAGTGGTACATTTTTCATATTGAGTTAGTGAAACTACATTTGGTGTACACTCAAATTCTATAGCGTTTACATAATTTACAAAGTAGAAATACCGAGGAATGGTCTTTTGACAGTTGGATAGACCGACTTTTGATCGCAAAACATTTATATGAAGTGCTCGGAGAATGATAGTACAATTCTTTTCAACGACGACGTGTTGGAGTTGCGTCACTTTCATATTTACAGTACAGTAAGTACAGTTCACAATTTGTTTCCATGCAAAATTGACTAACTTCCGGGCCTAAGCTTCCCAAAAAAACTGAATAGGCTGAACATTTTATTATGAAAATACAAAATATTGAAATTCAATAGAGGCTTTTAAAAACCTTCAATTTAAATTTCAATTAAATTTAATATACGAAAAATACAAATACCTTAAGCTGCGTTATATGCGTAAAGTGTGTTTATAAAAAAATGCTTCGAAAGCAAACATAAAAGCAGATTTTTTGTCAGCTTGTTATAAAAGACAACATTTTTGGCACTCAACGGTGGAACGAATAAAAGTCTTTATTCCCGAGTGAGAATTTTCGTTAAAGTTCATCGAATCCGGGTAGATTTTCTATAGCAAAGTTATTATTGATAGAGTAAAAAGGGTCGTTCAAAGAAATCTTTAATAAATAAAAAAAAAAAAGAAATCTTTATTTTCATAGAATCCGTAACCATACTTGACCTAAGAAGGTTATCTGTTCAAATATTTACTTTGATTTATAAATGCTACGAGAGAACGTTCCTTTTATCTTTTCCAGTAACAGCAATATCTAGCAATATCCTCAATAATTATTTTTTACCCCAACCCCTACATACTTGCCCTTTGTTTGCCCACTTTGTCTACACTTGAGAAAACGTTAATGAATTGATGATGTATAAGTGATGGCGTTGACGTTGACTAGGCGTAAATTAAGAAGAAATCTGTATCCGGGGGTGTAATGGAGGCGCTCTGGTTACCCTACAGATTCAGACAAAGATTACAAAAAGATCCTTGAAAAACGGTGGACGGTGCGAGAAACATACGCAAGGGACCCATACGCATAAAAATGATGCGTGAATTGAGCACACAGTATGGAGCCTAGTTGTATGTGCACAATTGTTCGACAATTCGACAATTGTTTTTAGGTACTTTCGCTTGCAGACCGAACGAAGTGGCGAAATTGCCTAAAAACAATCGTCCAAAACAGGTGGACAAATAACTATTTGCCAATTTAACTTCCGTGATTTTCTGAGATCCATATTTTTCATTCGAAACCTTGAAGAAGGATATTCGCGTTAATTTCGGACATTCGTAAGTCAAAAAGTGTCACGTTTTGACCACTTTTTCAACCGTAACTTCAAAAGTTCTTGACCGATATTGACCAAATTATTTAGTTTTTCTTTAGGGTAAAAAAAAGATTTATGAAAATCAAATAAGACTTACCCGATTTGTGTAGAAAAAACACGATGGGCCCTAGTAGTTACTCCTGGCTGAGTCCTAAGGCTTAAAATCAAATAATTTTCGGGCATTTCTCGAGCATTTCTAGACCTTTCGAACAAAAAGATATTTTTGAAAATTGGAAGAGATTTACTCGAGCAATGTACAGAAAACCCAAAACCTAGCCCTAGCCCTAGCTCAGTCGCCCAGCGTAATAATTTTTCAACACTTTCAGTTTTCACCTCGGATCTACCCCATGTTATATTAAAATTGGTTGTAGTAAACGTATAGGACCTTCGTACTTCGTACGGATCCAAACATATGCAAAGGACCCGTACGTATCAGAATAGATGTGGCAAACAGAGTTGATGTTACGAAAAGACTCAAACGTATCTAAGTAAATATTGCCTTTCGTCCACATTAAATTGTATTGGAAATTGTCGATAGGGCAATATTGAAAAACCCGTCCGAAGAAATGGTGTAAGAATATTTTCCGAAAGCACAAAATTCACCCCCAAAAATGTTCTTCTCAATTTTCTCTGCAACATAGCAAAAAAAAATTTTTTGGCTAGGGCCGACCTTGGGACAGACCTGAGGCCCACTTCAGCCCAAAGCACAGGCACCGGGTCCAAATTTGTTTTTGAATATAATTTGGTACTCGATTATCTCTCAAGTAGAAAAAGAATCAGCAAAATCAATTAGCATTTATCCACCTTATGTAAGCGAACACGTTGGGCCCTAGTGGAAACTCAGTTTTAGGGTCCTGACTGAGTCCAAGGGTTTCTAATCAAAAAACGGGAGACAGTACCAGACCTTTCGATCAAAAAAAATTCAAAATCGAGAGATTTACTCGAGTTATTTACAAAAAACATTTAGAGCGCTAGCAAAAATTCTTTTTTAGTGCCCCAGCGATGTCCTAGGGTCTAATCTCAAAAACGTTTTTTCTACTTATTGTTGGGCTTTCATAGACCTGTCGATTAAAAAAGCAATTATGAACATCGGCAAATATTTACTCGAGTTATGTAGAAAGAACACCCTAGCTAAGTCCAAGGACTCAAACTTAAAAAAGTTTCTTCCATAAATTGTCGGCCATGCCCAGATCTTTCAAACAAAAGAATTTATGAAAATCGGTAAAGATTTACTCGAGATATGCACAAAAGCCACTAAACCACTTAAACGGCCCTAGCTCGGCGGCCCAAGTTATCGGACGGACGGACATTTTTATATTGCTGATTCGTCATTTAAGGACCATGACCGATGCTTCCCCCTACCCCCGGTCGAAATTGGGGTGGTTACAAACGTCGTGGTAAATGCATAAGACCCCTTTTCGAAGAACTTCGTTCCTCGTACGAGTGTAATGAGTCGTATCCTAAGAAAGGAGAAAGGGTAGTACGACGGAAAGTGGAATACGGCGGAAAGTGGAATACGGTGAAAAGTGGAATACGGGGAAAGTGAAGTACGAGTGAAAGGGAAGTACGTTAGAAAAGAAAGTTGGATGGAATGGAGAGTACAGTGGAAAGGAGGTTACGGGCGAAAATGAAGTACGGTGCAAAAGGGAGTAGTGGGAAAAGGGAGTACGGATGAAAGGGTTGTACGCGGGAAAGAGAAGTAAGGGTGAAAGTGAAGTAAGGTGGAAACGGAGAAAAGAATGTACGGTGGAAAATGGAGTATGGTGGAAAGAGAAATACGGTGGAAAGGGGATTTAGGAAGAAAGAGGAAAACCAGATTTGATGCATTACGTAGAGCCATTAAAAGATTCATTTCACTCAAGTTTTTTAATTTATAGTGCTTCTTGCGTCCACGTTTCTTTTATCATTTAGTGCTCCTATGTGCCGTTATAAACGAGGCGGGGCGGAGGATTCAATTAGTGTTTATATACCTCGGTAAATCTCGGTGTATAAGGTCACAAGTCAAGTCAAGATGGCGCCGACTACGGACGTGTTTGATTTTGCTCTGCGTAAGTTTTAATTTTTTTTTTCACCGTTTGTGCGTTTCGATCCAGGTTTTCCTTGTAAATAATTTAATTTTTACTGTTTGGTTTTGTGCTGAGTGCCGGATCACTCAGATCATTGCGCGACTTTTATTGCTTTTTAGTGGTTCGGGTAACAGGTGTTTATTAGCTAATTTTTATTTTTAAACTTTTTCCATCGCTCATTTTGCAGCTTTGGATTTTTTTGTATAAAGTGGGCGCGTTCTAATTTGTATTTTGTTATTTTTGAATTTCAATTACATTTCGGGGTCGCAAAGTTGAATTGGTGGAATTGGCTAAGGATTATGTTGTAGATATATTAGCGTTGAGCGACATTAGAACTAAGGAACAGAGAGAGGAGCTGGTGGGCAGCTATAAAGTGTTTTTTTCTGGCGTTCAGTCTGGCAGGGCAAACTGTGGAGTTGGAATGGCTATCAGGCTGGAATTAGAAAAATTTGTTTTGAGCGTGCGGTACGTAAATGAAAGGATCATGTGGATCTCCATCAAGTTAGCGGGTGGTTAGTGTTTACAGCCCGTGCGAGAGTAGCAGCGTTGGTGATCTGGACGCCTTTTACGAGCAGTTAGGGGATGTTGTTACCAAAAAGTGAAGTGAATGTGTGATTCTGTTGGGCGATTTTAACGCGAGAATAGGAAACGGTAAAAACAGTGGGGGTTATGAGAGAGTAGTAGGCAAATTCGGGGAAGATACATTGAACTCAAATGGGAAGCGGTTGTTAGATTTCTGTGATTTCAATGGGTTAGCAGTAACCAACTCTTTCTTTAAGCACAAGTGGATCCATCGGTATACTTTCGTCAATGATAGTTTTCGCCACAAGTCAATAATTGATTACATGATTATAGAGCAGGACAGGAGGCAGGAAGTCAGGGACACACGTGTTTTCAGGGGTTTTGCATTTGGCTCAGACCACTACCTTTTGGGTACCCATCTCTCAGTTGGTAAACTGTGTTAGGCTAAAAGGAAGAAAGTGGTAGTTCGCAAGTTTCATGTGGGAAAATTCAAGGATAAGGAAGTTAGGGCTCGTTTCATGCCAAATTTAACAGAAGGTTTTGAGGGACTTCCTCCGGACTGCGCGGACATTGAGGTTGAGTGGGCAAATTTTAAGAAATTGTGTTTTGGGTGCAGCTGAGGAATGTCTGGGTAGTGTCTCTAGTGGAGGTAGGACCAAGAAGTCGGGTTGGTGGAACGCAGATATCAAAAAGGCGGTGTTGCAGAAAAGAAGGATGTATTTGATTTGGTTACAGTATAAGACGGAAGAGAAGAAAGAGGCTTACAGGGCGTGTAGGCAGGCGGTTAAGGCTCTAGTTAAGGGAGCGAAGGACCGAGCGTGGAAGAAGTTCGGGGAGGAGTTGGAAGAAGCAGGTCAAGGAAGGGGTAAAAAATTCTGGGCGACGATTCCCTTTTGAGCGTGGTCGGAAAGGTCTATGCGAGTGTTCTGGTAGATCGGGTTTGGTTTATAGTGGAAGAGGTCCTGGACGAGGCTCAGAGTGGTTACAGACCTCTGAGAGGGTGTCAGGATCAGATTTTTGCCTGTGGAAAAACTCTTTGAAAGGAATATTGATCTATACTTGTGCTTCATAGACTTAGAAAAGGTATTTGATCGGGTACCGAGGCAAAAGCTGTTTGAGGTGCTTAGCGAATACGGCGTCAGTCTATTGGGCGTCATTAAAAGAATTTACTCAGGAAGAAAGGCTGCGGTAAAAATAGATGAATGAAAATGAATTAAGTTGCGGCAAAACACAGGTCAATCTTCAGGCCAACGATTTTATATGGTAGTGAAAGTTGGGTGCCTTGTGCATGGCCTGAAGGTTTCTGATATGAAGGATCATCTAAGAAGCATAGCAAAGGTTAATAGAAGGGAACAGCGGCGGGATAATCATATCAGAAACGACGACATCAGGAAAAATTTAGGGGTTATATCAGTGGAAGAGGCGGCAAGGGTTAGTCGACTGCGATGGTACGGGCACGTTCAAAGTATGGGTAATAGCAGGCTACCAAAGAGGATTTTGAATGCACAGGTCCCGGGTGTACGCCCTAGGGGTAGGCCAAGGAGAAGGTTTATAGATTCAATTAAATCAGATTTAAAGGTTAGGAGACTTTCACTGAGTGAACAAACCATCTCCTTGGCAGGGGATAGAAGGGTATGGCGGAGGGTGGCGTAAAGACCCCACACCGAAAGGATGATGATGATAAGGTCACATACTTTTGTTACAATTCCCTCTCGGCTCACAAATTCATCTGGAATTATTTAAAAACCAACATACGAGTCTCGTCGTGTAAATAAAATATTTTCATTTCCAACCTGAATTTAATAATTCTTAGAGGCTTATCATATTTTCATATGTAATTTGGATGTGAGTTTATGTTATTGTTTTGCCAGCCATTGATCGAAATATTTGGCATTAATAAAAATAAATAAATTGAGCGATACGAGACAAAACAAAGAAATTCTTTCTACGCTCATCAACACACAACAAATATTTTCATTTAAAAAAATTTGGAATGTATTTACCTGGAAACAAATGATTTGTAGGTTTCATACCAGTTCCATTTTGGACGGACTGCACATTTTCCTTGCTTTATTCCCTTGACTGAAAGTCAAAGGGTCTTATGAAAATAAATACCTATGAGAAAAATGTATGATATCTACATGAAAAACCTTAAATATCTGCAAAAAATTTTCCTTGTTAGCACGATAACTTGAGTAATTCCTAACCAATTTTCCAAATCTTTTTTTAATCGCTGCAGAATTAAATTCCCGAGGTTAAGTTCGAAGATTGGCTATGTGGGACTACGGATTCGGGAGTTATTCCGGAAAAACCGATTTTTTTTTGTTTTTTTCTGGAGTACTTGAAAAGTATTAGAATGATACACCGAAATGTAGTAGAATGATATATTGAGAAAATTAAATTTGATGGTTTGATCAATGCAATAGTAACAGTCTCTTATGGATGTAAGTGTATTAAGTTCATAGCTAGTTAGACAGTCACCGACAACTATCAAGTTGATAGTTGGACAACTATCAGGTTGATAGTTGGACAACTATCAAGTTGATAGTTGGACAACTATCAAGTTGATAGTTAGACAACTATCAAGTTTATAGTCAGACAACTATCAAGTTGATAGTCAGACAACTATCAAGTTGATAGTCAGACAACTATCAAGTTGATAGTCAGACAACTATCAAGTTGATAGTCAGACAACTATCAAGTTGATAGTTAGACAACTATCAAGTTGATAGTTGGACAACTATTAAGTTGATAGTTGGACAACTATCTAGTTGATAGTTGGGCAACTATCAAGTTGATAGTTCGACAACTATCAAGTTGATAGTTCGACAACTATCAAGTTAATAGTTAGACAACTATCAAGCCGATAGTTGGACAACTATCAAGCCGATAGTTGGACAAATATCAAGTTGATAGTTAGGCAACTATCAAATTGATAGTTAGACAACTATCAAATTGATAGTTAGACAACTATCAAATTGATAGTTAGACAACTATCAAATTGATAGTTAGACAACTATCAAATTGATAATAAGACAACTATCAAATTGATAGTTAGACAACTATCAAGTTGATAGTTGGACAACTATCAAGTTGATACTTAGATAAGTATCAAGTTGACAATCATCTCAGAAGAATTTTGACAGTGAGGTAGCAATAGCAATGTTGATCTTGCATTTGTCATTTTTCGACGGATTGAAACTCTCACACATACAAAACAATCGTTATAAGAATCGGTGCACGATTCCTGAGGAACTATGAGTTCTATTTTATGCAAAATATTTGATTAGAGATTATATTTTGTATGTGTGAGACTTACAACCGGTTGACAAATTACGAATTCAATATCAACATTGCTATTGTTATCTCACTGTCATAATCGACGATGGACAATATTGGCCTAATCGTCTGGTGTGGTAGACATTGCAGAGAAAGTAGGTTTTTAGACTCGTACGAAGTTATCGCCAGAGTCTATTAGAATTGTTTTAGTCAATTAAATTGTTTTATCTCCTATAGTGACAAAGTAAGAAATAACGCCTAGGCACTTCAAAAAGATTCCCATTCGATTGATACTGGGGCAGTTGTTAGTTGATATTTTAATAGTTTGTAGCTAATTGCTAATAATAGCTGATAGTTAATAATAATTTGATAGTTGACAGTTTCATAGTAGATAGTAGATTATGGTTGATTGCTGATACTCAACTATTGAGTGATTAGTCAACGATCAGCTTGATAGTGAACTACCAACTATCAAGTCGACAGTCAACTATCAAACTTATAGCCAACTATCAAGTTGTCAAAAATATGAGCTATAAATAAGAAACCTCGCCAAATTATTTCATCACTTATTACGCATATTTCGATCAGAAGCCATCTCCGTCATTATTATCAACAATGAAGTTGATAGTCATCTATCAAGCTTATAGTCAACTATAAAAACGAAGCGAGCGTAAACATTTCTATCAGTCGAGAATCAGCTTTTGTAGGGCAAACTTCGAAAACTCAGTAAGAACTCAAAAAATGACTTCGAAAGACATTTTTGAAGAATTAAAAAAATAATAAAGAAGTGCAGGTATTAGCACAACCTGATAGTTGACTAACTATAAACTTGATCTCTGACTAACTTGCAACTTGATAGTTGTCAAGTCGACTAACTAAAAACGTGATAGTTTGTATTTTGCGTTGCATAGTAGACTCAGAGGCGCCGACTTTGGTCTTGCCGCGATGCCCGGGCAACACTGGAGACCAATTCGTCGAGGCTGAGCAACACTGGAGCTCGACAAATTAATAAAAATAAATATGGACATCCAAAATTATTTCCAACAATAAATATCTATTTTTCAAGAACAAATAAACATTTTACTTCATTTATATTGCTACCACTGCCCCTGCCACTACACCACGGCTACACTGAAATATTGAAATAGTGTTTCTACGGCGGTTCATAGTTCAAAAAATTATGTGCTCGATGGTGTTTGAATTTTACCATGTTTACTTTTCATGGAGTCAAATTATACGTTGCCGAAAAACTTATTACATTTTTCTTTCCAATTTCTTTTCATATTTGAAGAGTCAAAACTGAACGTAAGAGACTTTTAAGGTATGTCTGTGGTTTTACTTCGAATTCAATTGGAACTACTTCTTATTCATGTGAATTCCGGTTTAGTTTGTAACCGTCAGCAACATTATTTCTTACTATGGAGAAATTCATTCAAAAATGGCGAGCCGACAGTCAGAAGTCACAACAGGAGAAAACTCGGTTAAAAGATCATCAATTAAATGCGACTCAAATTTGTCAACGTAAAACTTTCTCATTTATACATGTGTTCACAGCATCGTCAAAATTTTTATTTTTCCATTTAATAGCGCCTGAGCTGTCAACGCAGTCTGAATCAACTTTGAATAAAGAAAATGTCTTGAACGAATCGACTGATTCTACAAATATATCAACATCAACGCCGATTCGACCACATAAAAAGAGACAATATGTATGCAAATACCAACCCAATTGGTTACAAACGTTCAGTTGGATCAAATATGAAGAAGCATCCGATAAGGTTTTTTGCTCAGTCTGTGTAGAAGCGTACACGAAGTTAAAAATCCAACCTCTACGTGAAAATTTTGACAAATTTTCGTATGATTGCTACATCGTGGAAGGTTTCAAACAGTGGCGAAACGCAATCACACGATTCAAGGCGCACGAAACCACACATTTTCATCGAAAAGCTGTTGCTGCTGTGGCGTGTAAAGAAAAAGGAGTGAACGTGTTACATTCGATATCAAAACAAAATGCAGAAGCAAGAATCACTGCAAGATTTTGTTTAATGAAAATCATGGAAAGTATACGATTTTTGGTAACTCAAGGTATTCCGATACGCGGGCATTCTGAAGAGAAATCTAATTTTATTCAGTTGCTAAAATTACGTGCTCAGGACATTCCACTGTTGAAATCTTGGATGGAGCGATCGTCGTACAAATGGATTAGTCACGATATAATCAACGAAGTTTTGTATTTGCTATCACGCTCTGTGCAAGAAAAGTTGCTGGAGAAAATAACATCTGCCGCGTTTTACGGTATAATGGGTGATGAAACTACGGATTCGTCGCACAAAGAACAAATGTCCATTAATTTTCGAGTGGTCGATGATTGTTTGAATATTGATGAATATTTTCTCGGGCTCTACGAGACTCCGTTTACTGATGCTGAGACGTTGTTTAAAGTTGTACGAGATGTACTTCTACGATTTAATTTACGTTTCGACCGATGCAGAGGACAGTGTTACGACGGTGCGAATTGCATCAGTGGCTGCATTACTGGACTTCAAACTCGGTTCAGACAGGAAGAGCCCATAACATACTTTACACATTGTGCGGGTCACAACCTGAATTTAGTCGCTCAAGACGGTATGAACAACATCAACGTGATCGCAAGTTTTTGTCGGAAATGAAGGAGCTTGTAAGTTTTATACGTGCATCAGCAAAGAGATTTGAAATTTTTAAAAGAATTCAGCTGAATATTGATGATGCTGATAACGAGGAAGGCGAATATGTTCCTACGTCGACAAATCTTAAATCTTTTTGCGTGACACGTTGGTGCGTAAGAGTCAAGTCGTTAAAATCCATCAAAGCAAATTACAAGGCAATTCTAGCATTTTGTGATGAAATTGGGAAGGAGAGTTCGGACGCCGGTATTAAAGCTCGTGGATTCGCACATAAATTAAATAAGTTTGAAACGTTGCTGTACCTGAACATGTCCATACAGACCTTAGAAAAAGTTGAAGCTTTGAACGAGACTTTACAAGCAACCAAGATTACATTCAAGTCTGTCATCAGACGCGTTGAAATTTTGAAAGCAAGTATGCAGGCAATGAGAAATACTGCATCTTTCAACGATCTATGGATAGAGACAAAGAATAAAGCTGAGGAATTGGATTTCGATGAAAAAGAACCGGTACTTCCACGCCAGAGAAAAGTTCCTAAGAAATTAGATGATAACCCGACAACTGCGTTTTTCCCTCCAACTGCAAAAGATAAATATCGACCTACCTTCTTTGCGATGATCGATCAAATCATTTCGAGCCTAAATACAAGATTCGATTCCGAAACATATGATATGCTGTCAAAATTCGAGGATTTCGCCATGAAGAACTGTGAATGTTCAGAAATCGAAAAAAATTTACGTTGCAAAGATGACTGCGACTTCGAAGCAGACAGGCTCGTGTTACATCGGAATATGTTTTTCGACGTGGTGAATGAACGTAAATTGCAAATGGATGGCCTAACAAGCATATCGAAATATTTGCAGGAAAACGAACCTGAAAGAGTCATGTTTAGTGAGTACACTAAGTTTATAAGGCTCTTGTTGACATATCCGCAAACAGTTTGCATTGCTGAAAGATCATTTTCACACTTGCGACGACTCAAAAATTATCTCAGGACGAGGATGACACAGCTACGTACGAATGAAATCGCTTGGTTGTATGTTCATCAAGAAGTAGCAAACGAAATATGTCTCGACGACATTTTGGACGAGTTTATCTCTAAGAACACACAGCGACAAAATGTGTTCGCTTCACGAAATGATAAATAATGTCCTTTTGAAAAGTAGTATTAGGCGTACGATTACGGTCATGTAATTTTTAAGACTAGATCTGTAACTTCAAATAGAAATACATTATCGAAAAGTACAAAAACTCAATATTTTGCTTTTATTATCAATCTGATTTTTTGGGCAACACAGGACAAAACTAAAAGTCGGCGCCTCTGTAGTAGACTAACTGTCAACTTGATTGTTGACTAACTATCAACTTGATTGTTGACTATCAACTTGATTACTGTTTATCAGCTTGATTGTTGACTAACTATGAACTTGATAGAACTTAATAGATTGACTGTCTATTTGATAGTTAACACAGTTTGTAATATATCTTTGA
Organism: Pseudolycoriella hygida; assembly: GCA_029228625.1. Lineage (NCBI taxonomy): Eukaryota > Metazoa > Arthropoda > Insecta > Diptera > Sciaridae > Pseudolycoriella > Pseudolycoriella hygida. The sequence continues at coordinate 112,743,594 of CM055406.1, read as the reverse complement.
CTCGTCAATGTCTGCGTGGCAGACGAAATATATTGTCTTCGTTTAATAAATGTTAGAATCTGAAAATCGTTGTGTTTATGTTACTAACTCACTCGTTTCCGTCTTGAAGTGAGTTATCCAGGTGATAGTTAACTTTGTATCAAGTTATCCATCAAAAGTTATAAACAGTCGATAGTCTTACGAGTGCGACGGTTGCATTTGCCCAGTTTAATTATATGTCCTCAAGAAGTTATTTTCTACTATCTGCTATCAAAGCTGTCATAATTGATGATCAACTATCACAGTGAATGGTCAACTATCGGAGCGGATGGTCAGCGATCAAGTGTACTATCCAACTTGACCATCCGCTCCGATAGTTGACTATTGGTACACAAAAATTAGTTGACTACAATAATGTGTACAATAATGGTTTTGCAAACAAACATTTTAAATAAACATTGAGGAAGTATTGTTGGAAAAACTAATTAAAAACTTTTACGAGTGCGAAGTTTGCGGGGCGAGCGAAGCGAGGTCCGTAATCGCACGAGTTTAATTATTTGTTCACGAATAGAAAATAACTATAAATTTGGATAGTAAATGTTCATAATCGATGATCAACTATCAAAGTGGATGGTCAACCATTAAGTCAGTTATTAAAGTTGGATAATACACAAAAACAATTGTTTTTTAGACAAAAATTTTAAAGAAAGCATTGTAGAAGTGTCGTTGGAAAAAGCAATAAAAAACTTTTACATGAAATATTACAATTTAAACGCTGGGAACGTCAACAACATTGACAAGTTTTTATTCCTTACATTGGCTTATTTCTATTTGTCCTTAGCTGTACGAGTGTGAAGGTTGCGGTCCGAGCGAAGCGAGGTCCGTAATCGCACGAGTTTAATTATTTGTTCATAAATAGATAATATGGCAGATATTCATTTAATATAAAGGATGATGAACTATCAAAGTGAACAGTTTTTATATGAAAATAAAAATAAAACAGTGAATCCGCGTTTCAACAGAATGCAGTGAATTTACAATAATTAATATAAATTGAAAAATGTTGCTGTTGATATAAATGAACAGAATTTTAAAAATCTAAATAGTCTAAATTCATATACGCATTCTTCGGATGAACAAAGAAGTTTTGTGACCGTATGGTCATTTCCAACAAATGTCAACTTTCATACTTACTCCCTTCCCCCGAAGTTATGATTTCATATTTTTGCTTGCACCTCGTGGTATGAAGTTTGTTATTTTCGTTGTTCTTTCGGCGCAGCTGGTAAAAAACTATTTTTACTAAATAATTGCAAAATCTTCCTCTGGCCTTCCCAAACCCTCTCCTATCAACGAAAAATTATTCGAAATACATATTTCCGAGTAAAAATCGATTTAATTGGAAAGTGCATGGAGAACGTCTCCATATGAATTTTAAATCTTATTTAATGGCTACTGTCACTACCACCATGCGAAGACAACTATGAAATAAAATCGCAAAATACTCAATTTTATTTGTTTTACTTGGTATTTAATTGAATGAAATATAGTTTAAAAAATAAATTGAACAGCGTTGTTGTAGTAGGGTATGCTTCTCTTGATTACAATGAAAAAGTAAAGAATCAGTCAAGGGATCTGACCCACCCAAAAGGTGGGACCTAGTATATTGTTAACTGAAAAAAATTGTTTCGCTAATCGACCGGTAATTCCTTTAAGTATTCCAATATGTAAACATTAATGGCAGTTTAACAAAACACGCACAATATCACCCGAAACCTTGATCGTATAGTCGACTGACATAGCTATGTTTTCTGTGGAAATATACTTAACTCTCCAATTAAGTGTTAAATTAAACGGTTTTGGATTCCACAGAGGAGCACATAAATATTGAAACTAACTGCGATACTTTGTATGGGTTAAAGTAACTTCCATAAATTTTCAATTACAGCCCATTAAAACAATGAAGAGTCTCGCAATTGTAAAAAAAGAAGCAAACAAATCCTACCCACAAAACATGGTTTTTCAATTTTTATCCTTCCTGCACGTGCCATTTACACCAGACCATTTTATTGTGTATGTACAATAGAAGCAACACACAGTTCATAAAAACGTGGCCATTTCAATTGGGATATGCCTGAGTTACTGGTGTGTTTTTTTCTATTCGTAATGATGTATATGTGTGCAATATATATAGGTATATTACAAGTCCTACAACTCCCAGAAATTGTCGGGCTATAAACAAATCCCAAGTTGGCATAAAAATCGTAATTTATCAGAGTGACCCACATTACATTAATATATTTTCCTTTCATGTCTTTGTCTATTGTTTTTTTTTTTTTTCTTTCCCGTTAATACATAAACCTCTCTACTTCCTATATCCCGACATGAGATTAATTTTTGAATTTTTTTTTAAGACCAGAGGATATGCGAATCGAATAAATGTGATACTAACATACGCATAGAGAAATGGTCACAGCAAAAGAATGTAAAATTTGTGCAAACTCTTCACATGCACGAGATGCACTGCACACATTTGGCATTCCTTGAGTGTATGGCGATGCACACATTTGGCATTCCTTGAGTGTGTGGCATTAATAAAACATCAATAATTTCATGTGTTCATCTTTCTTCTTGCATATATGCAAAGTGTTTCTACCAAAGCTCGTAAGATTATTAAAACCACATCAGCCTCATTTACCTCACAGAATGTTCGTCGAATATATAGCAGTATTACTCAATACACTTCGAAAGCTTTATAGCGTGTACAAGATTTATATACATCGATATGTACACAGTACATCCTTTTAATGGTTTCTGTATCAAAGAAGAGGATAAAGACATAATGTTAAAAGATTTCGGGTTAAATAATGTTGTAAGGTCAAGACAATTTAAACGAATCCAGAACAAACGAAGATGGGATAATATTTTTCGTCTTGAGATTTGTGGTAATGTTTTTAGTTATGTTTCTGGATCAATTGAGCTATTATTTTACTGTACATTCCGACATCTGGACAAAAGAACCGTTACACGTGCCTACCAAATTGCTGGCTAAATGTGTTTCTGAGAACAATGGTTCATTAAGGCATTACACAATTATGGGATATGGGCTGAGCCCTGAGCACTTAACTGTTGGATTGTTCGTAAAGAAGTTAGGGAGTTTGGTAGATGCATGACAAATTTAGTTTATGTGAAGATGGCCAAATGTTTAACATTTCGAAACTTGGATTTTCTAAATTTATAACGATTGTAAGTTGTGGTTTAAACTTTGCGGGTCGTATTTTTCTCTCATTTTACGAATAAACACCACACACGCTCACTGCCATAAAATGTTACAGTAAGTTTTGCCAAGGTGTTTTAACTAACGATGGCGTTTTAAGTTTACCATAAAAAATATTTTTTCAATTCGGTCAATGTTTCTTTGATCTTGCAATTTTTGAAATATTTCGGGCGACTTTATCAGAAATAGAACAAAATTTAGCGTTAATTTAGCCACATTTCTAAATCAACGCTAAATTCTGATCTCTTTCTGATAAAGTCGCCCGAAATATTTTAAAAATATTTTTTTTCGACGGAAACGTACACACATTCAAATACAATGTGTTAACGCTGGAAAACGCTGGAAAGCGAGGGAGGCATGGAAAAACTTCTGTGCAGAAATGGATCACGTTCCAGACTATGCCAGAATTCATAAAATCCTTGCAAAGAATTCGAAGCTTACACCAGGCTCATTATTGAGGCCGGGTGGGGAATTCACGAGTTGCGGGAATGAAACGGCTGTACATCTTCTGGAGACCCATTTCCCGGGCTGCAGTAACGAGAAAAGCGACCTCGGAGAACCAGCTCCACACTCGCCATCAGAGGAGGACTGGGCTCTGGCTAGCCGGATTGTCACTGTGGACAGGTTGAGATGGGCCATCGGGAGGTTCAGGCCATTCAAGTCGGCGGGAAACGACGGAATATTCCCTGGTCTTCTAAAAGAAGCCGGAGAGATTCTGTTGGAACCGCTCTGCAGAACCCTGCAAAGTTCGCTAGCTCTTGGTCACATACCAATGGCGTGGGAAACCGTTAAGGTAACATTTATACCGAAGCCAGGTAAACCCTCCCATTGTGAGGCTAAGGACTTCAGGCCTATCAGTCTCACATCTTTCGTACAGAAAACGTTAGAAAGGCTGATAGATTTCTATATCAGGGACGAAATCCTTCCGAGGTATCCGCTGCATGCGAATCAGCACGCATACCAGGTAGGGAAATCTACCGATTCTGCTCTTCACAATCTGGTGGCCAAGGTAGAGAGATCTTTTGGAGGTGGGGAAATTGCACTTGGATGCTTTATGGATATTCAAGGCGCTTTTGACAACACCAATTTTGAGATCACTCGCCAGGCCCTAGAGAGTAGAGGAGTATCACCGGTAGTAACGAGGTGGATCACTAGTATGCTCAGAAACAGGGCAGTTGAGGCAACGGTATGTGGCCACAAGGTAAGTTTCTGGGCATCTAGAGGCTGCCCTCAGGGGGGAATACTATCCCCACTGCTGTGGTACATGGTCGTGGACTCCCTAATTAGGAGGCTGAACGACGAAGGAATTTTCGCTCAAGGGTACTCGGACGATCTGACAATTTTGATCAGAGGTAAGTTTGAGAGCACATTGGGCGACAGAATGAGGTACTCGCTGAAGATAGTGGAGGAATGGTGTCGAAACAACGGCCTCAGGGTAAATCCGGACCAGACTGACATTGTCATTTTTAGTAGAAGGACGTCTGGTCACGAACGGGTGGGGAAATTTAGGCTGTTCAATAAAGATATCGTTCCTGGAGCGTGGGTGAAATACCTGGGAGTTATTCTCGATCGTAAGTTGAACTGGATCGAGCACGTCAAGGACAAGGCACAGAAGGCTCTAGTAGCCACGGCTGCGTGCGAGGAAAGACATGAACGAGATTCAAAGGCTGGTATGCATTTGTATTACCGGAGCTATGAAATCCACAGCCACGGCGACTATGGAGACATTAATTAACCTGCCACCGGTCCACGTGGCATTGAAGGCGAAAGCTTTTGCTACGGCGGATAGACTGTCTCAGAACGATCTTTGGACTCCGAATTTTACTTCGGGCCATGGGAGAATCAAGAGGTCTTTTTTTATCAAATTTGTTGTATTGCTTGGAAGCGGCCAAATTCGTTGACGAGGCAACGAAGGGAAATGCATTACGTGAGTAATGATTTTATTCGACGAACAAAGTTGGCTGATTGGGACGTTTACGCCTCTTCAGTACACCTTTGTCGCAAGAGCATGTGTATATCAGCAAAACAGAGAGTGGTGTTAGCAAACATCTGTTAACGACAAGAACAGAGAATGCATTGAACAAACATCTGTGGTGCGTCTAGCTTTTATACACCGTATTCTAAGATTTATTCGTTTTGTTGATAGATCTCTCACCTCTATCGTAAATTATTTTGTTTGATAGATCTCTCACATCTACCAATTGTTAGACTTTTCAGATCTAACATTGTGTTGAAGTACTAAGTACTTCGAATAAAATCATTACTCACGTAATGCATTTCCCTTCGTTGCCTCGTCAACGAATTTGGCCGCTTCCAAGCAATACAACAAATTTGATAAATTTATGTTTATTGGCCAAGCAATACAACAATTTAATATAAGAGGTCTTTGAGATGCCTAGGGACCGAATGAAAGCGGAGACGGACTTCGTAAGGCGTTTTGAGACTGTCATACCCGATAGGTCTGAATGGCTGGAAGGTTGGCCAAGCTGCCTATCAGATGAAGTAATTGTGAGTTTCACTGATGGCTCTAAAATTTCAGAAGGTACGGGAGCCGGAGTATTCTCCCCGGAACCGTTGGCGGAAAGGTGGTACCACCTAGGTGGGTATGCCGACGTCTTTCAGGCTGAGATTTTCGCGGCACTGATGGGAGCGCGGGAAGCAATCCCACCAGAGGCATGTGGGAAACAGGTCACAGTCTGTTCTGATAGCGAGGCAATGATCAAAGCGCTCATCTCGCTTGTCGTTACATCCAAGCTAGTAAAAGAGTTAAAGGAAACCTTGAACCGGATGGGACTGAGAAATCAGGTGACGCTGGTCTGGGTTCCCGGACACTCTGGCGTGGAGGGCAACGAAAAGGCGGATGAGCTGGCGAGGACAGGCTCGGCTACATTGGGTTGCGGGCCAGAACCTCTCATACCCATCCCACACTCGGCATGCGTAAAAGCAATAAAGAGTTGGGTGAGGTTGGAATTCGCTAACCATTGGAACACTTATGAAGGAGGAATGCACACAAAGCGTTTCTTCCCGGTGCCCGATGGGAAGTGGGCCAAAGAACTACTAAATATGGACAGGACACGCATCAAGAGGGTGGTGGGTGCGATCACCGGGCACTGCGGACTAAGCAAGCACCTGGCAAAAATGGGAATCTCTAATGACCCCAGTTGTACCTGTGGCCTAAGTGAGGCGACGGGCGTTCACGTCATATGCGAATGCCCGAAATTCTCCTCACTAAGGTTCAGGACACTAGGAAGTCATGTAGTCCAACCCGAAAATGTCTCCAAAATGGGACCTGCCGCTCTAGACAGGTTCCTGGTAGGGACTGGAAGGTTTTCGAGATTGACATGATGAACGGGTTACGAAACAAAGGATCATCAGATGTGTGTTTCAAGGACCAGTAATGGACCGGCCCAAACTGATAAATCTAACGCTGAAAAAATGTAATTTTATTGTAGAATTTTTGATCTTGTAGCAAAATTTAAGTTCAAGAAGTAAGTTTGCTGGTATGCAAAGTTCTGAATTTGATGAACAGACGAAGGTCAAAGGAAGCATAACATTGGTGGCCAGTTGGTCAGCTCTATCGTTACCTTGCACTCCTGAGTGTCCTGGTAAAAATGATAGAAAATTGATGTGAAATGAAAAAATAAAATTGACACCTCGACAGTAGTTGGCGAATACCAAGGCGGACAAAGGTTTTGACACGGTGATACCTGAGAGGATGGAGTGGGAAAATAAGGGGGGACATAAGGGGACATAACGGCATTCACAGACGGATCCAAAACGAATGAAGGTACGGGAGCAGGAATATACTGCGAAGAATTGGAACTTAGCGTTTCGATTCCGCTGGGAGTCTCTGAGACTGTCTTTCAATCGGAAGCTCTGACTATTAACAGGACTTGCCACACGCTGATAGATCAGCAAGTGACAGGAAAAATGATAGTTATCTGCGCACAGATAGCGAATCGACGATAAAAGCGATATCATCTCACAAATTCTCAGCAAAATCAATCCTAAAGACAAGAGAAGGCATGGAAACCTTATCAGAGAACAATCAGGTGTCCCTGGTATGAGTTCCGGGCCACTCAGGCATTCTGGGAAATGAAAGAGCGGATGAATTGGGAGCGGAACGAGTTTTGTGGGGCCAGAGCCAGTATTAGGCGTTCATGCCGAGGTGGTGGAGGAGGATGGTTCTCGGGTAGATCGAGGTGGCAGTTGAGATGATGCATTTATTATCGTCTAAATATGACGAATCACCCTAAACTTTTTCCCCTGAAAAATACATGCCTTCCATGATTCAAGTTCGAAGATGAGCAAAATCGATCAAGTGGTTCCGGAGATATCTCGAGTCGAGGAAGTGACCAACAACATGGTTTTTCGAGGGGCGGTGAAGCTTTTTTGCAAGTATCTCAGCAAGTATAGCACGGAAATTGCTCATGTTAGTGTCAAATGAAAGGATTTGATGTCAGAAAATTGGGAAAAAATTTTGTGGGAATCGGGTCAGGGGTCGGGGCACCGGGACCAATGGAATCGACGAAATTTAGTTTCTTGGCCATATACGAAAACAGTTTTTCGTGTTTATTTCCTTAACTATGCAATATGGAGATTCACTGTCAAAGGCAAGCTTGTAGAGAATGAAATTTTAGGGTACACATGTCTCAGGGTTTTGGGTAAAATGCCTCAGTCCTGGGGGGGATTGGGTAGTTAGATAGGGTAGCGCCTGATTGCATATGAGCGGAGTGTGGTAGTCCGTGGCATGTGCCAGGCGTGCAACTGTCTAACTATCAAGTGCTCTTTTTACGTCCACGTCGTAGTCCCCGGGACCTCAACTCTCTTCGGAGTTTTGTGCTAAACTTAAGAGTGCTACCTGATGATTCGCCTACGGGTCATCGGGGAAACGGAAGTAGGTGTGGCGCTTGGCTAACTCCCAGACACCGGAAAACAGATTTGTTATGAATTCTACAACACAGCCTCGGATCGGACAGGATAAACAGCAACGACCCAAGCAACGGAACAAGGACAATGATTTAAAACTAGGAATATGGAATGTAAGATCTTTGTTGTGGCCAGGAGGATTGAGATCTCTCACAAGTGCGCTAAGAGCGGCAAAAATTGACATCACGGCAGTTCAAGAAACGAGATGGCCTAGAAAGGACACCATGATCAGATAAGTTCTACTACAGTGGAAAAAGTAATGACGGTCCAAGAGAGTATGGAACAGGTTTCATGGTTTTCGGCACAGCTAGAAACGCGGTGATTGGTTTCAATCCTGTTGACGAGCGATTGTGCTCTCTACGGATAAGAGGAAAATTTTTCAACTATACTCTTATTAACGCCTACGCACCCACGGAGGAAAAAGACAACGAAGTGAAGGAGCTATTTTACGAGAAACTGGTGGAGATATATGATGGAGCGCCGAAACGTGACATTAAGATTCTGCTTGGAGATCTGAATGCCAAGATAGGTCGCGAAGTCTTCTATCGTCCCACAATTGGTAAATTCAGCCTCCATGAAAACTCTAACGACAACGGTACGCGGGTAGTTCATTTCGCAGCATCAAGAAACATGGTTGTGAGCAGTACGTATTTCGAACATAAAAACATCCACAAAGCGACATGGGTATCACCTGATGGACAAACCAAAAACCAGATTGATCACGTTTTGATAGATGGACGTCACTGTTCAAATGTATTGCATGTCAGGAGCTGTAGAGGACCAAATGTTGATTCTGATCACTACTTGGTTGAAGTGGTTGTTAGGTCTCGCATATCGGTCCAACACAACCGACAACAGGCATTGAAAAAGTGGGATGTTGAAAAACTGCGGAACGAAGACATCAAACACAAATACGTGGATAGTTTGGAGAGAAAAATTATCAAAGAAATGGTCAGCAAGCAACACAGTATAGACGATGCGTGGAATCAAATCAGGCGGAATGTAGAGAGCGCCGCGGCAGACACTTTGGGAACGAAAACGGGAAATAAAAGAAATAACTGGTTCGACGATGAATGCCAGCGAGCTCTGGAGAATAAAAATGCAGCTCGAAACTCTAAGTCGATACACTCGAGCAGGCCAGGCAGAGTACCGTTCGAAGAGAAATTTCGCTCTAAAACTGTTCCGAAACAAAAAACGGCTGCAGGATAGGAACGTTTTGATCGAAATTGAAAAGTTTGGCAATAGGAAGGAAACTCGGAACTTCTATCGGAAAGTAAACGAATCCAAAAATAGTTACAGTCAACAACCTTTGCTGTGTAATGACAAGAATGGATTGGTCTTAGCAGATGAGGAAAAGTGCATTGCGAGATGGGCTGAGTACTTCAAAGAACTGCTTAATCCGAACACACCGCTCAACCGAAACGAAAAAAACAACGAATTGCCATTTCATACTGCGCAACCAGTTACCTTACGGCGCAGGAGTTACCGGAAGAGTGGAAGACCAGCATACTTTGTCCCATATACAAAAAAGGTGACAAAATGGAGTGTGTCAATTTTCGAGGAATTGCTCTGCTGAATATTGCTTACAAGATATTTGCAAATATTCTTTACTAGCGCCTTCATCCATACATGGAAAACTCTGTAGGTCGTTCAACATCGGACCAGCTGTTTAATATCAGACAGATTTTGGAGAATTGCAAAGAGTACAACATTGAAACACACCATTTGTTCGTTGATTTTAAGGCAGCCTATGACAGTGTTAGAAGAAGTAAGCTATGGAGAGTAATGGAGGAATTTGGAATCCCCAACAAACTGATCTCGCTAACCAAGTTAACACTGAACGGAGCTAATAGCCGAGTAAGGATCCGTAATCAACTGTCAGAGATTTTCGACATAGAGGAAGGCCTACATCAGGGAGATCCTCTCGCGACGCTGCTTTTTAACCTGACCCTTGAAGCAGCTGTGCGCACCATGGACATAGATTCCAGCGGCACCATTCAGTCAGTTGCTAGGTTTAGCAGACGACCTGGACATACTTGGACGAAAAATGGATGTTGTTAAAGACAAGTTTATGGCCTTGGAGAGGAAAGGTACCGACCTTGGGTTGAAAGTTAATGACGATAAAACGAAATATATGATCATCCCGCCTTCAAATCAAAACCAGGAGGAAACCGTAACGATCGACACACACACATTCAAAATGGTCAAAAAATTCGTATACCTTGGATCGGAGCTGAACACTAATAACGACATCGCGGACGAAATTAAGAGACGAGTAATTCTGGGCAACCGGAGTTATTACGGCCTTCTGAAAATCTTAAAGTCCAAGTCAGTAAGCCGAAATTCAAAATGCGCAATATACAAATCTGTGATCAGACCGGTGGTTAGGTATTGTTCGGAGTCGTGGTGCTTGACACAAAGAGACGAGCAATCGCTGCGCACGTTCGAAAGAAAAGTACTGCTGACAATATTTGGGCCAGTATTCAATCAAAGGCAGAACCGGTGGCGCAGACGATTCAATCATGAGCTTAGCCAGCTTTATGGGGAGCCGGACATAGTCAGAAACACTAAAATAAACCGTCTACGTTGGCTCGGTCATGTAAAACGAATGGAAGATCATCGTATTCCGAAAAAAATTCTTAAAATAAGACCGGAGGGCAAGAGAGGTGCAGGGCGTCCAAAATACAGATGGTATGACGCAGCTCTTGCCGACTTAAAAACTGCGGGAGTATCCAGCTGGGAGACGTTAGCTGCGGATAGATCCGGTTGGAGAAGCATGTTGCAGAAGGCCAAGACCCTTAATGGGTTGTAGTGCCGGTTAAGTAAGTAAGTAAGCCTCAGTCCTGGGATATGACCACTTCTAGAACTGGGACGGATGATCCATATCTCTAGAACTATAAGAGATACAAAATTGCTTCCAAAGGCAAAGCTGTAAAGCATAACATGTTAGCGAACGCGTGTCGCAGGGTTTTGGGTAAAAATGCCACAATCCTGGGATATGACCATTTCTAGAATTGGGAGGGATGACCCACATCTCTAGAATTATAACAGGTAGAAAGTTGCTTCCAAAGGCAAAGTTGTAGAGAATAAAATTTTAGAGAAAACGTGTTTCAGGGTTTAAGGGAGGGCCTTTGACATTACCTTGGGCAATTTCTATGGATCTTTGAAATTCTTATAGTTTATAGAAGAACATAAAACGTTGGATTGTTTGCTTATTACTATACTAACATACGTTCGAGTTTTTGCAAGATTTGTTCTATTTGCCACATCTATTTTGTTTGTCCCATCTGTTCTGATACGTACGAGTCTTTGGTTATGTTTACATATTACTTTTACTATGAACGTGTAAGCTCTTATATGAATTATTTTGACATTGACATTGACTCAGACATTAACACACCTTGAACAGTTGCGTCATGGATAATTATATATAAGAGATCAAGTGCCAATCTCCTTTACCCGTATTTCTTTTTCCCACGTACTACACTTTTCATCGTAAATTCCCCCGTACTCACCTTCCCCCCTTGATCTCCTTTCCCACGTACTTCCAAAGCAAATTACACGTAAGTGAAGGTGATTGAGGCAGCGTGAAGCAAAGTGAATCAGATAGTTTTTGTGTTTTACAATTTTTACACTTCCGCTGCAAATCTACTTGTTATTTGCCTCCTTCCAAATTACACTTTTGTCATTTTCTTGATCGAAATCTGGCTTTTTGCTTTCTTTTTTTTCACTTTTTTGTGGAGGCATTAAAAAGAAATCCATTGAATGTGCACGGACCAGTGGCTGCGCCGAGCTGTCGAATGCTGATATGAACAAATTATTCATTGAAATGTGAAATGTTATCAAACAAATATTAAGTTATTGTGTTGAGATTAAAACATCGCATAAAAATGAAGAATACAATTAATTGTTAACTGGATGGAACTGAACACAATGAAATGCAAATGTGTTCTACGAACAATGGAATTTGACATTCAGTAAATTATCTGTGAATCAAAAACCAATATTTGTGACGATTTTATGGTTTGAAAATTGTGTGTTGTATTTCTCCTATTTTGAAACGCTATAATGTTGATCTGATTTGCAAAAAAATTACTTTGCGTTCAGAGTGTGTTTAATGTGATTAGCAAATTGGGATTTTGTGAAACCGGTGAGAGAAACTTATAGGAAGGTTTTTCGGAAAAACCGTCTTTTGTAGGGGCTAATGGAGCTACTTGAAGATGATTTTAAATCTACCATTACCCATATTTGAGCTGGTAAAATGCACAGAAAATATTAAGGAGTCTACCGATTTGATTTCCAATAGAATACTGAGGAGTGCCATGAATTGAATAATCGTCCAGTTCAATATTCCCCCGCCGTGTATTAACATACTTTCCTTCTAGGGCTTGCATAGGGCTTAGGAGGCGACTTAGGATTGACCTTTGTTCTGCCGCAATTCAGCCCGCTTCTTTATTTTACATTTTAATTAGTGACATGAGGCATAACATTTCGATACAATCATAACCAGAATCCCCTTCCCCAAAAAAAACATATGAAGGGACCCGAACGCATCAGAATAGATGTGGCGAACAGAACAGATGTTACAGAAAGAACCAAACGTATCTAACTAAATGTTGCCTTTAAGTAAATGTTGACATTAAATTGTATTGAAAATTGCCGAGAGGGCAATATTGAAAAACCCGTCCGAAGAAACGGTGTAATAAAGGCCTTCCGAAAGTAAACAATTGACAAAAATGTTCATCTCAATTTTGTCTACAACATAGCCAAAAACCATTTTTTTGTCTAGGGCCGACCTAGGGTCCTCAGGAGAGGCCTCGGGCAAATACTTACATAGACAAAAATATTTCTCTCCATTTTCTCTACAACATAGTGAAAAACCATTTTTTGGTCTAGGGCAGACCTTAAGACCGACCTAGGGCCATAAGGGAATGCCTTGGACAAATAATTCCATAGACAAAAACGTTTCCCTCAATTTGTTCTGCAACATAGCAAAAAAAAAATTTTTTTTGATTAAGGCCGACTTTAGCCCTAAGCACAGGCACCGGGCCCAAATTTGTTTTTGGGTATAATTCGGTACTCAATTACCTCTCACATAGAAAAGGAATCAACAAAATCGGTTGGAATTTGCGCGATTTATGTAAACACGTTTGGCCCTAGTAGAAACTCAGTTTTAGTCCAGATCAGTCCAAGGGTTTTTAATCAAAAAATTTTCTTCCATAAAACGGGACACAGTCCTAAACGTTTCGATCAAAAAAATTTGAAAATCGGAGGAGTTATGTACAAAAAACATGTAGAGCGCTAGCAGAATCTCGTTTCTAGTGCCCTAGCTATATCCTAAAAGGCCCAATTTCAAAAACGTTTCTTCTACAAATTGTTGGGATTTTATAGACCTGTCGATTAAAAAACCAATTACGAAAATCGGAAAAGAATTACTCGAGTTATGAGCAAAAAACACGTATGGCCCTAGCAGAGACTCGTTTTTAGTGCCCTAGCTATGTCCAAGGACTCAAATTTAAAAAAGTTTATTCCATAAATTGTCGGCCATGCCCAGATCTTTCAAACAAGACAAATTTATGAAAATCGGAAAAGATTTACTCGAGTTATGTACAAAAGACCAAAAAGTGCCGTTTACACTAGCTCGGCGGCCGACAATTTATGCATGAAACTTTTTTAAATTTGAGTTCTTGGACTTAGCTAGGGTACTAAAAACGAGTCTCTGCTAGGGCTCTATGTGTTTTTTGTACATAACTCGAGTAAATGTTTTCCGATTTTCATACACTTTTTTTGTTTGAAAGATCTGGACATTGCCGATAATTTATATGAGACACTTTTTTAAATTTGAGTCCTTGGACTTAGTTAGGACACTAAAACCGATTCTCTGCGAGCACTCTACATGTTTTTTGTACTTAACTCGAGTAAATCTCTTCCGATTTTCAAATTTTGTTTGATGGCTGTCTCCCGTTTTATGGCAGAAAATTTTTTGATTAGAAACCCTTGGACTCAGTCAGGAGCCTAAAACTAAGTTTCTACTAGGGCCCAACGTATTTGCTTACAAAAACTGGATAAATCCTAATTGATTTTGTTGATTCTTTTTCTATTTGAGAGGTAATCGAGTAGCGAATTATATTAAAAAACAAATTTGAGCCCGGTGCCTAGGCTTAGGACTGAAGTGGGCCTCAGGTCTGTTCTAATGTTGGCCCTAGCCAAAAAAAAGGTTTTTTTTGCTATGTTGCAGAGCAAATTGAAGGAAAAATTTTGTATATAGAAGTATGTGTCCGAGGCATTCCCTTATGGCCCTAGGTCGGTCCTAAGGTCTGCCCTAGAGTTTTGTTTTTTTGCAATGTTTTAGAAAAAATTGAGATGAACATTTTTGTCTATTTGGGGAACAATTTTGTACTTTCGGAAGGCCTTTTTTACACCGTTTCTTCGCACTGGTTTTTCAATATTGCCCTCTGGGCAATTTTCAATACAATTTAATGTGGTCGTAAGGCAATATTTACTTAAATACGTTCGAGTCTTTTCGTAACATCAAAACTGTTAGCCACATCTATTCTGATACGTACGGGTCCTCTGCATATGTTTTTTTTTTTTTTATAATTTGGCTGAGACAATTGCTATCTTCTAACGAACATCAACTACAGTGGAGGAAAGTGAGCACTCATACCTAAGGATTAAAGTTTTTTTTAAATACCTATGGAGAGAGAAGAGAGTATTATTCTCTCCCTAAAACAAAACCTTGGAATTAACAAACAAATTTTCAACTAAGGGTTGAAAAAAGCTATTTTTCTAGCTAGCTCTTTTCTTATCCGATTTCAATTCATTGTGTGTCAAGTGTCATGATTTAATGACCATCACAATTCTCACAATTTTCGAACCGAACTATTCCTGGAATAGTAAAAAATTTGAATTATCATCGAATTCGTTATAAAAATTAACGGTTTTTTACGAATGCATTTATAGCGCTCAGCTTTTCACATATGGAATGTATCGAAATAAACGAGTATGATACGATTTGCGATAATAAAACCAATTTGTTTGGCTTTTCACCTATAACAATTATGAAAACCACTAAATTTCAATTTTCGGATGGGATTTTTTTTTCAAATTTTTTCATTCTTTCAATGCAACACATAGAAACAATATTTCATATGTAAATTTCAATGAATGTAGGTTTTGAGGGCAGCATGTTATTTGTTTTATTCAGCCGGGCAAAAATCAGTTTATTAGGAATGTTAATTCACTCGTAAATGTTGATGTTGGTTTAGAATGAACCTAACTCTTAAGGCAGATGATGCTAATGATTTGACAGTTTGCAGCGTATTTGAAGATTTAAAGTTAGCTATCCTCAAGGTAATCTTTAGAACACCAAATTTGCATCATGATGAGAGTTTAGTAGACTGAAGGCATCTCGTGTTCCTGGCGTGAAGGAATCATGGCAATTTAAAATCGTAGTGAGCAATGAAATAATCATTATGGCAAACATATATTTTCATGACAAGAGACTCCCCCTGTATTTCGCTTTCTTTTACAATTACCAGTTCCCGAGTAAAAAAAACCATGCGATTTGAGACTGAAATTGAGACTGTTTTTGTGTATGGCACTGAGTACTGTATTTTCGAACGTTTTAGACTGCTTTGAGACCGTCATCATCATTAAAAATGATGAGTATGCTCATTTTTGCCTCAATTAATAGACATTTTTCTGGTGTTTCAGACTGTTGAGACTGATGAGTATGCTCATTTTGAGACTATTTGAGACTGTTAAGTATACTAATTTTGAGACTATTTAAGACTGTAGAGTATGCTACTTTTAGACTATTTGAGGCTGTTGAGTATGCTCATTTTGAGACTATTCAAGACTGTTGAGTGTACTCATTTTGAGACTGTTTAGTATACTGTTTTTTAGACTATTTGATACTGTCGAGTATACTCATTTTGAGACTATTTGAGACTGTTGAGTATACTCATATTGAGACTATTTAAGACTGTAGAGTATGCTACTTTGAGACTACTTGAGACTGTTGAGTATGCTCATTTTAAGACTATTTGAGACTGTTGAATATACTAATTTTGAGACTATTTGAGACTGTTGAGTATGCTCATATTAAAGGATATATTTGTTGAAGCTTCTGCGACTATTTGGTGTACCAAATATACAAAAAAAGACTTTTGAGTATACTCATTTTGAGGCTATTTGAGACTGTTGAGTGTACTCATTTTGAGACTATTTGAAACTGTTGAGTATGCTCATTTTGAGACTATTTGAGACTGTTGAGTATGCTCATTTTGAGACTATTTCAGACTGTTGAGTATGTTCATTTTGATGCTATTTGATATTCTTGAGTACGCTAATTTTGAATTGGAGTTTGAGACGCTTTTTTGCCGCCAATGATACTGAAACTTTTTCATTTTGTTCGTAGATGCCGCCACGTTCTATTTTCTTCACAATTCGCGATTAATCTGAAATTATATTAGAAAGTTGTTTTTTTTTTATTTTTACTTACTTTTTCTGGTCACCCATCTAAGTGCTAACCGCGCCAAATGATGCTTAACTTTGCATGTGGACCGCCAACGACGAAACTCATGTTGGTAAATTGCACATGCGTATTTGTAGTCTTATTTTGAACCGTTGTTACGAAAGGATATGAGACTGTTGAGTGTACTCATTTTCGACAAAAATATTTTTTACAATTTTATTGAGGCTTTTGAGACTGTTGCATAGCAAGTCTGTAAAGCAGCGTCCGTAATTACTTTCAAAAGGGTTTTATTATAAGCGATCACCGAAAAAAGATCACCAGAAAATTCTCTTATGATCACCAACTCAAAATGAAGCTAAATTGATGACCACATTAGTTGCATCCACACATAGGTAGCTCTTCTAGCAATGCTCTAAGAGAATGTTTGGAAATTGTACATTTGACGCTAAAAAGGACTGTTTCAGTTTACTGGTGATCAAAATAGTAACTAGATGTGAGATTGCCGATACGAGCCGAAGGCGAGTTCGGCAACACATCGTGTGCGTTAAACTACCAGCATACATAACGTGTATCAAACAACGTTTTTGCAATTCATCGACAAAAACGAGATTTTCTTTTAATAAAAAAATTCAATTCAAGTAGTGCGTAAAAAAACCGTCATCGCACTATTGCGGCAAAATGACTTCATGCGACACCGAAATGACGCACGAAAAAGCGTGTTTTTGTCGCTGAATTGCAAAAACTTATTTTTCGGTATGCCCTTTGAAAACTTCAATGAAGTCATACGTTTACTACAAATTCAGGGCTCCCACACATCCAATATTTAAAAAATTGCCGTCTCCACTTTTTTTTTCAAAATGGCTGCACCGATCACCCTGAACTTTTTTTTCGCTGAAAGGTACATATATCCCATGGTTCAAGTTCAAAGATGAGCAAACTCGATGAAAACTTTCTGGGACAAAGCTGTAGAGAACTAAATTTTAGCGAAGAAGTGTTTAAGGATTTTCCCCAGATACGTCCCAATCCCGAAATTTAGCCAATTCTAGAATTGGAAGGGATGATTCATATATCAAGAACTATGATAGACAGAAAGTTGCTTTCAAAGGCAAAGTCGTAAAGAATCAAATTTTAGCGAACACGTGTTTTAGGGTTTTCCCCAGAAACGTCCCGATCCTGAGATCTAGCCACTTCTGGAGTTGGGAGGGATGAGTCATATCTCAAGAACTATGACAGATGGGAAGTTGCTTCCAATGGCAAAGTTGTAGAGAATGAAATTTCAGCGAACACGTGTTTCAGGGTTTTCCGCAGAAACGTCCAAATCCCAAGATTTAGCCATTTCTAGAATTGGTAGGGATGATTATGACAGATAGAAAGTTGCTTCCAAAGGCAAAATTGTAGAGAATTAAATTTTAGCAAACACGTGTTTCAGGGTTTTCCCGAAAAATGTCCCAATCCTGAGATTCAGCCACTTCTAGAACTCAGAGGGATAAGAACATTAGACAAAGCGTGATTGGTGTCAGAGTTCAGAAAATGTACTTTGGGAGGGCTTTCGACATTACTTTGGGTAATTTCTGAGAGTTGTTTAAATTCTGATAGTTCTAAAAGACTTGACTGTGCATTCTGATGCGCATTATATCTATGATAATATTAAGAGTTTTGTACATCGAGGCTTTTCGCACGTGAAGGCTTTCTACACGTGAAAGGCTTACATACGGGTCTTTGCATATGTTTTTTCACCTATTTTCCCTCCTACCGGATTGTACTTATTGTCAATTTTAGTTTGACATTTTGCTTTTTGCACACGTGAATTCTATACCGACAGTTCATGTTTCCTGATTTATGTCACCTGATTAGGAAAAAAATCAGGAAAACCAAATCAGGAGACATGAATCAGGGAACGTGAATCAAAAACATGAATTATGAAACATAAATCGGAAAGAAATTTTTCTGGATGCACATAAATTCGGAAACCAAAAAATCTACAAAATCAGCGTCCGTATTTTGTAGCCTCCGGATTAACAGCGAATGAAGGGTTGTAATTCAGTGACGGCGGTCTTAATCATATTATTGGGTGGCCCTGTCGACTCGGCAGGCTTGGTTACGGTCGTATGTGAATGGGCTCTGGGAATTTTCCACTTTGATTCCATTTGCGTGGGCTGCCGCCCCTCGACCTCGCTTTTTTATTATCCCAAAATGTTTTCGGCCTGCGGCACAGCAGTGCAGATAAAAATGATATTATTGTAATGAAACTGTAGCTGCTGTGAAAAATGCAAACTCGTTAATTTTCGTCTGGATTTTTGATAATCTTCCAGATTTTGACGCGTCTTCGAAAAGGGGTCTATTGCGTTTACCACGACGTTTGTAACCAGTCGAATTTCCAGCCACGTGTAGGGGGGAGCATCGATCATGGCAATTAGATGGCGAATCAGCAATAAAAAAATGTCCGTCCGTTGTAAAACTCAACTAGGGCCGTTCAAGTGGTTTTTGGTCTTTTGTACATAACTCGAGTACATGTTTTCCGATTTTCATAATTTTTTTTTTGGGCGTAGCCGACAATTTATGGGAGAAACATTTTTGATTTTGAGCCTCTGGACTTAGCACTAAAAACAAACGGGTCTCTGTTAGGGTACTACGCGTTTTTTGTACATTTTGTCCGATTTTCATAATTACTTCTTTAATCGACAGGTCTATGATAACGCAATAATTTTTAGAAGAAACTTTTTTGAGATTGAGCCCTTGGACTTAGCAAGGGTACTAAAAACGAGTCTCTGCTAGGGCCCTACATGTTTTTTGCACATTAACTCGAGTAAATCTCTTCCAATTTTGTAAAAATAAAATTTATTCGAAAGGTCTAGGAATGTCTCACATTTCATGGAAGAACATTTTTAGAAGCCCTTGGACACTTAGCCCTAAAACTGAGTTTCTACTAGGGCCCAACGTGTTTTTTTACATAAATCGTGTAAATCCTAACCGATTTTGTTGATTCTTTTACTATTTGAGAGGTAATCGAGTACCGAATTATATTCAAAAACAAATTTGGCCCTGTGCTTAGGGCTCGAGTGGTCCTCAGGTTGGCCCTAGCCAAAGAAATTTTTTTGATATATCGCAGAGCAAATTGAGGGAAACATTTATGTCTATGGAAGTATGTGTCCAAGGCCTTTACTTAGGGCCCTAGGTCGGTTCTAAGATCGGCCCTTGACAAAAAAAATAGTTTTTTCACATTTGTTAGGCGAAAATTCATATTTTCTCACCTCAAATGAGGGGCTACAATTGATTTTTTCATGAGTGGTTCGAAGCGGGATGAAAAGTATATTTGGAGGTGACAAAATAAATTCACATATTCATATTCAGTCATCAAAGTATAATTGCCAACCAATACGAATTTTTTATTGATGAAGAAAGTAAACAAAAAAATAATTAATTTTCGACTCGACGGATTCCATTCAAACAAAATGCCAGCACATAGTTCATGAGCACAGGATTACTCTTCATTTGCTAATATGGCAAATATACACAGTCGAATATGTTTTTGAGTTACTTTCTATGTTTTCTGTGAAATTCGTCTTTTGTACGCTTAAATGTGTTAAGTTACCTACAATAATTGTAATAGTGATGAAAAGTGTGAATCTTTTTCGGGAGAAAGTATGAATTTTCGCCTAACAAATGTGAAAAGTTTAATTCATAAGTCGGGGAAAAATAGAAAATTCTTAACTCGGTTGAAGTTTGTGGCACAAGCAGAAAAATTTGCAACTCGAATGAATTGCGGCCCTCGCTGCGCTCTGGCCACAAACTTCACTCTCGTTGCAATTTTTTCTACTTGTGCCACAAACTTTACTCTCGTTGCAAATTTCTCTGCATTGGCCACAGACATCAACCTTGCTAAGCAATTTTCTATTTTCTCCCCTTGTCATGAAAATAACTATTTACTACGTTGTAGAGACAATTCAGGTAAACATTTTTATGTATGGAACTATTTTTTCGAGGCCTCTCCCTAACCCAAAAAATGGTTTTTTGCTATGTTGTAGAGAAAACTGAGGTGAACATTTTTGTCTATTAGTTTATGCTTTACGAAAGGTTTTTTTACACCGTTGCTGTGAACGGGTTTTTCAATATTGGCCATTCGGCAATTTCCAAGACAATTTAATGAGGACGTAATTTCATACACTTAAGAGTTAAGGCAATATTTACTTGATTACGTTCGAGTCTTTTCGTAACATCTTTACCAATGTTATGTCGCTATTTCCTGTTTTCCCGTTGTCCTTATTTTTGCTTTCCTCATACAGTTTCCTAATTCATGATTCGTAATTTTTTGCTCCTAATTTTTGGTATTCCGGCGCGGTGCCTGCGAATAGTCTCTTTAAAAAATATTCCAGCGTTGCACTTCATCACAAAAAATTTTTGCTCTCTCATTTTCTCTTCTAACATCGACCATGATAACAGGAGACAAAAGTTCTGCTGTTACATTTTTGGAAGAGGAAAAAACAATTCACTTGTTGCATGGAATGTTTTTGGCACGAGTTTGGAACGAGTTTCTTTGGCAAATCAATCGAATTGTCGAACTCGGCGAAATATCTGGGTGTTCCTTTGGATTCAAAGCTAAATTTTTCACTTCACTTTTCTCTTGCACTGCAAAAGGCTACCTCAACGCTATGGCACTGCATTAGAGCGTTCGGGTAAGCCGTTGGGCTAAATCCTAAATTTTTGCTTTGGATTTATACAGCCATAGTTCTTCCTAAGTTGACTTATGCAGCAATAGTGTGGTGGCCGCGATGTCGGTTTATGACGGTAAGGAATCAGCTATCTAAGTTCCAGCGAATCGCTCTAGCAGGAGTAACTGGAGCAATGCGTACAATCCCCGTCTGCCGCTTTGGAAGCTATGTTGAACGTTCCTCCGCTCCACATCCATATTGAAGGTGTGGCGCGATCTACCGTTCTAAGGTTTAAAGCAAGCGGATCCTTGCTAATGTCTAATATTGGTCACGGGAAGATATGGAAGATTATGACGAAGGAAACTCCGGAGCTAGACATGCCTTGTGAAGCAGTGGCACCAGTATATAGGTTCGAAAAGACTTCAAAATTAACATCTTGCCTAGGAATGACTGGTTTACTGAACCCCATGGCAATCCAACGGCGGTCTCGACTGGTTCGCGGACGGTTCTCGTCAAGACGGGTGTTCGCGAGGGGTGGCGCACTTCATTTATTCCATTTATTCTTTTATTCCATTTATTCCCAATTTTTTTTTGTTGTTTTTGCGAAATATCTGAACCAAACACATCACAAGTAAGACAAATAAGTTCAAAAAAAGGTTTGCACGAATTATAAAGCATTTAAACCATCTTGAGATTGAATTTTATTTTTCTGGGAATAAATGGAATAAATGTATTTATTCCATTTTTCAACAAAAATTCTTTTAAGTTTTCAAAAGAGGGTTTTTTCACTTTTTGACACATTAGTATGGTTTGTTGTGTGCGTTGCCATCAAAATCAAGTCTATTTGAGGTTTTGACGAATTTGAAAAAATTATCATTTATTCCATTTATTCCATTTATTCCCATTTATTCCATTTATTCCCACTTATTCCATTTATTCCCATTTGTTCCATTTATTCCATAAACCGCAGAAGTGCGTCACCCCTCGGTTGCTCGGGAGCAGGGTATTGTTGCCCAGAAATCGGTATGGAAATCTCTCTACCACCGGGTAACATGACCACTGTTTACCTCACGGAAATTTTGGCTATAGGGCATTGTTGTCATTACATCCAAGAAAAGGGTTTTTCTCATAATGAGATACGTATCCTCTCGGACAGCCAATCGGCTCACAAAGCGTTAAGTAACTACAAATTTACGTCCTCCTTAACATTGAAATGCTGAGACGACATTCAGTTACTAGCATCTCGGTACCGAGTTACCTTGTTTCCGGCAATGAATTGGCGGATAAGCAGGCCACATTGACCTCAAGCTCCTTACAAACGGGCCCCGAACCTGAAGCTAGCGTGTCTCTTTCCGTCCTTCAAACAATAGGCATTGCGGATAGCCCCTATTGCGTCCAGTGCGGAGACCTCGAGACCGCTGAGCATTTTCTCTGCAAATGCCCAGCCTATATAATGGCCAGATTCAAGTGTCTGGGAGCATATGTGTTAAATTATGACTACATTAAAAATGTTTCGCCTAAACGCGTATTGGAATACCTCATAACGGTTTCACCCGCTTTATCTATCTATCTATCTGCATGTAATGTTGCTTTTTCGCTGTTTTCTGGCGCCTGGTATTTTTTCATGTAAAAATTAGTTTTTGGAAAATAACAACAAAAAAAAACATTGTTTATGTAAGAAAAAGTAAATGTGTGGGTTGGGTTGAAATGTTTTGCGCACATGTTATTCAACCGGATGATTTTTCCCCTAGCCACAGAAAACCTCACCATAAATTATCGTGCTTATGAAAATGAAAATCTGTGATTCATTATAACAAATGTCGCAATGCATTTGTTCCGCACGTGTCCAATACATTTGTTCAGTAAGTTATACGTCAACTACGATCGACATTAATGATTGATTTTCAGAAATGTCAATTTTCGGTAGATATTGTAGGACTTTTCATTTTTCCATTTCGTTTGGTTTAAATTACGATAAGTAAGAAAAATACGAAAATTATTTCTAAATCAGTTCATCCATATCATCCACACTGTCAGACCTGAAGCTAATGCGAATGTAAAAAAAAATATTTCCGCCTCACGAAAATTCCATTACAAGATTTCACTTTAATCACAAAGTGGCATTTTTTTCGTATATTTAATTTTTTGTCATGACCTTTCTCGTGTATTGTAGAAGAAAAAAACCGTCGCAAAAATTCGTATTTCCATGCATTTCCTGGAAATGCCCATTTTGAAGATGGTGTTTCTTATTACAAATTAACTTCGTTTGTAGGTTTATCGAACTAGTCAATATACACATCATTATTAATTTGATTGAAAGTCAAAGTTTTAAGAAAATAAATACCTCTGATGAAACTCTATGAAATGCTGCACGAAAAACCTTAAATATCTGCAAAAAATTTCTTTGTAAGCAGGATAACTTGAGTAATTAGGGTAAGTGAACCAGTTACGAGCCCCGTGCTAGTTACGAGCCTTTCTTTTGTTCTTTTTGTGAACAAAGGAAAAGGCAATAGTGGCTCGTAACTGAAGGAATTTCTAAATTTTCCATGGTTTTTTATCTAGTTGTCTGGTGAAAGTTGAATCTGAACTTGATAGTTGACTCTCAACTTGATAGCTGACTCTCAACTTGATAGTTGACTTCCAACTTGATAGTTGACTCTCAACTTGATAGCTGACTCTCAACTTGATAGTTGACTTTCAACTTGATAGTTGACTCTCAACTTGATAGTTGACTCTCAACTTGATAGTTGACTCTCAACTTGATAGTTGACTCTCAACTTGATAGTTGACTCTCAACTTGATAGTTGACTCTCAACTTGATAGTTGACTCTCAACTTGATAGTCGACTATTAATTTGGTAGTTGACTATTAATTTCGTAGTTAACAATAAACTTGATAGTTGACTATCAACTTGATAGCTGACTATTAACTTGATAGTTGACTATCAACTTGGTAGTTGACTATCAAATTGGTAATTGATTATCAACTCGGTAGTTGACTATAAACTTGGTAATTAAATATCAAGTTATTTGACTATAAACTTGATAGTCAACTATCAATTCTACATTACAACTCATTACATATTACTTTTTCTATATGAACGCTTTTTGCAGATAAGCTCTTTGAATTATTTTGTCATTTACGTCATGACGCTCAGACATTAACACATGTAGAACAATTGCGTTATGGAGATAATTAGAAGGGATCAACATTTCGGCATCTAGTGCCAATCGTCAGTCAAGTCATGCAACTAGTGAGTGCAACCGGTAAATGAAAACCGGTAAAACCGGTAAATTTCTCATTACTGTTTACCGGTAAATGTCATTTCATTTACCGGTTTTTTGCAATAATATTCGTTTTTTGCGCTTCATTTGTTTTAAATTTACTGATCATATAGAAATCGTATTCACGAAATTATAGAATCTACATTAATAAGAATATTTTGAAGTTTAGAATATCGCCTTCTGTATCAGAATATCTGTTTAGAATTTTTTGAATCATGGAAAATTCAAGTATTTTAAACGTTGAACGTAACAAGAAAATTGGTCAAGAGGCCATCAGAAATGATCTCCTTTACTTGATCTACAACCAACATTCATAAAAAAAATTTGGACCCACGGTACTTCGCGCGGCTGCCATAGCTGGCGGCGGCGACCCCCACGCACGCCGCAATGAACTCGCCTTCGCCTCCGCCCTTAATTTGAAAATTTTACTCACCTTTGGCCTTGAATAACACTCCCACACACAAAAATTGGCTTTATCTGGCGCCTTCTAAGACGCCTGGCGCCCAAACGAGGCCAATTACCACTCTTTTTTAAACTCTCTTATGGAGCAGAATGCCCTGCAGGTCCCTGCAAAATATGAGAAAAAGTTATCGAGCCGTTTTCGAGCGCGAGCCAAAAAAGTGGGTGTTCATACAAATGGCCCTGAAACAACTAACTAACTAACGTAGGATTACGCTAACTCCGGCTCTATGGGATAAGCGTTTTTTGTATAATGAATATCCATTTAATATAGGTCATATCTCCGGATCTACTGGACCAATTTTAATGAGTGAAAGGTCGACTTAAATTAGAATTTTACGTAAATTTACCTTTTTCTACTTTTCCCGACAAAGAAACAACTTTTTCGCTATTTAAACAAAAAGAATTTTTTTTTGAAAATTTACCGGTTTTTACCGCTAAATTTAGTCCAAAAATTCGGTAATACCGTTTACCGGTTTTTTTTAAAATGTACGGTAATTGCATTCCCTACATGCAACTTGATATGCTGATGGACGTGATGGACAAATTGCTGACGTATCTACTTGATAGTTGACTATCAACTTCATAGTTGACTATCAACTTGATAGTTGACAATTTATTTATTTATTTATTCCAATGAGTTTAAGAAGAAAACCAGTAAATTTCTAATAAGCCTCAAATTCAATACAAATTAACTCAAATATTAATCTTCAAATTCACCACCCAACTTATCGCACGGTCGCTGACGTTATTTATCTCATCGATGTTCCCCTCAAAGCAATGAATGTTGCAGTCACTTACCAAGTGATCCATCGTTTGTGGTACACCGCACTCACACAGTGGAGAATTCGCAAATCCCCATTTGTGCATCATGCAAGCACAGCAACCGTGTCCAGTTCTTATTCGATTGAGGCGTATCCAAACTTGCCTAGGTAGTGCGACGCCCTTTACCTCTACTGCCGGATAGCTTATAATAGCTCGATTTCTCACATCAGAATCGTCTCACCACTGTTTCCAACGCGATTTTAGATTTCCCATACTTTAATGATTTCGGTAGAAATTCCAAAAAGGTTTTCGAGATTTGAGGCGCGATGTATTTGGGGCTGCCTGGATGTCGTTGTTGATTGGTAGCTTCCGGTTGTCCTGGATTTTACGGCATTCTCGGAGTGCTGACTGCTCGCGTAAGATAAGCATTGGGGTGATGTTGCTTAGCGCGTAAATCCAAGGTATCGGCGTCGAATATACTGCGCCAGTGATTATGCGGAGTGCGACGTGGATTTGGACGTCGATGAGTTTGACGTGTGAGCTCCGCATCCAAACTGGTGAGCAATAATTGGCGGCAGACAGAATCATTGCTTTTGTTGTTGTACGAAGCGTCTTCGCCGAACAGCCCCAAGTTGTTCCCGTAAGCTTTTGAACGATGTTTATCCGTGACTTCAGCTTGTTGCGGATGCCTTCCATGTTGCGTTTGAATGTGAGGGATCTGTCCAGGTAGACGCCCAAATATTTCGGCCATTTTTCGTGCTTTACGTCCAGACCGTTGAAGCGGATCTTTAGCTGGTAGTTCGCTTTGCGGTTGTTGAGGTGAAACGAGCACGAAACTGTTTTACCAACGTTGGGGCGCAGTCTCCAGCTTTTGAAGTATTCTGAGAGCGTTTCCAAGTCCTCGTTTAGCGTTTTTTCGATTTCGTCGAATGAATTCGATTGATAGGCCAGCGCATTATCGTCTGCATACATAAATTTCCTTGATTTCGTGGGGGGTATGTCGCTTGTGTAGATGTTGTACAGAAAACTTGACATCGACGATCCTTGAGCTAGTCCGTTGTTTAAAATTCGACTACGGCTAGTTTTATCTCCTATCGTAACGCACACGTTACGGTCGCTCAGCATGTTCATGATGATCGTGAGTGTCTGTCGGCACGTTAAAATTCGGCTCAGTTTTAACATCAGCCCCCTCTTCCAAACCGTATCGTAGGCAGCTGAGAGGTCAATAAGCACTACGCCCGTTTTCAGTCCTTTTTCGAAACCCAATTCAATAAACGTCGTAAGTGCCAGTACTTGTTCGCAGCAATTTCGTTTTTCCCTGAAACCGGCTTGTTCTATCGGGATTGCTGCGTCGATAGTGTCGCCAGGTCGGTCGATCAGACACTTTTCGAAAAGCTTAAAACAACAGCTCAGTAAAGATATTGGTCTGTAACTTTCAACATCGTTCGCTGGTTTCTTCGGTTTCAACACGGCAATCACTTTCGTTTTTTTCCATATTGTTGGTAGACGCCCACTTCTGTGGACTTGCGTAAATAGTCTTGCCAACCACTCTTTAGCTCCTGGGCCCAAATTTTTGACTATCAACTAGATATTTGACTATCAACTTGATAGTTTACTATCAACTTGATAGTTTACTATCAACTTGATAGTTTACTATCAACTTGATAGTTGACTATCAACTTGATAGCTGACCATCAAATTGGTAATTGATTATCAACTAGGTAAATGACTATCAACTTCATAGTTGACTATCAACTTGACACGAAGTTAACATAAACCAAGCAACAGTGAAAAACTAACTTTAAAAAAACTTTACTGCAAGGAAATTTATTGGAGAACGCCAGCGCTTGAGAACGATGAGCTAATTCCAACGAATCACAATACAGGAAATATCGCTTACGATGTACAACTTTATTGTAAACGATATTTCCTGCATTTGGGTTGGTTGGAATCATCGTTCCGTTTAAAAAATAGTATACATGTACAGTCATGGCAAAAGAGTTTGAACTTTGTACTTCTGGGCAGGTATTTAACACCGCAAAAACTTACTTTTACTCTTACTTTTTCTTTCATACGAGAAAGTTTGTTGTTCTTGGCTGTGATATTTATTTACCTTTAGATTTGTTTGACGACTTGATTTGACGATTTAATTTACGAGAATTGCATTATTGTAATTTTTCACTGTGATATTGTGCTTCAGTTTAACGTTGATCTGAATTTGTATGTTGCCCTTTGCAGAAGCTTTTCCTTTTCGATTTGTGCTTGCCTAAAAGTGGAACGTGGAACCGTCGACTGTATTAGTTAGACGTAAAATAAAAGTATTATTATTAACATATTTCTATGGACACAAATGTCCACTCACTCACTCTACAACATCAAAAAAGATTATGAAAAGCGGATTCTCTAATTATGTACCACTTTGTCGTCCTTAATCGCAAGATTTTGTAATGTTGCTACTGATAAAGGATCATCCATAAAGTACTTACGCTAAACTTTACAAAGGTAATTTCGTAAAAACAGCAAAAATGCTTGTTTCCAAGCATCAGAACATGGTTTTGATATGCTCTACCCCCGTACATCCCACCATTTGAGGGGTATTTTGGCAGCATAGAGCATATCTGAGCACTAAAGCAAATAAAAACATATGAAGGGACCCGTACGTACAAACAGAGTTGATGTTACGAAAAGACTCGAACGTATTTCAGTAAATATTGCCTTAACTCTTAAGTGTTTGAAATTAAGTCCACAACTTGTACTGAAAATTGCCGATAGGGCAATATTGAAAAACCCGTCCGAAGAAACGGTGTAAAACAAC
This sequence comes from Pseudolycoriella hygida, assembly GCA_029228625.1. Taxonomy (NCBI): domain Eukaryota; kingdom Metazoa; phylum Arthropoda; class Insecta; order Diptera; family Sciaridae; genus Pseudolycoriella; species Pseudolycoriella hygida. The sequence continues at coordinate 112,714,961 of CM055406.1, read as the reverse complement.
CCTACCAAAAGCACAAAATTGACCTTCAAATAGAGAAAAATGTTCTCCTCAATTTTGTCTACAGCATAGCAAAAAACCATTTTTTGGGCTAGGACCGACCTTAGTACTGACCTAAGTAAAGGCCTCGGACACATACTTCCATGGACGGCCACTTAGGCAGGCTCATGGAAATTCATGAAATTTCATGGAGGTTCTCGAAAAATAAATTTTTGTTCAGACTTAATGAATTTTATGCTTCCAAGACAAACTGTTTAGGCGTTATTTTGAAGTCCTATCTAGACTCAAAATTTCATAGAAGACCGTTTTCCAAAAACTGTGAAACTCACCGAGGCCTGGAGCAAAGAAGTTGTGAGCTAAGAAAGCCACTTGACGGACTCTCTTGACATCGAAACACTTCGGATGCGCCCACCACATGAAAAAGTATTTTCTCGGGACTATTTTGAACGGAATAAACCAAAGTTGCCCTAAAACCGCTCCTCATTTTTCACAAGTTTCATGCACTTTTCTTAAAACCTACGTTTTACACGATTTTCACGCTTTTTTGACTATTTTGCTTCGGGGAACCCTCAGGACGGCTTTGGATTCAGATAGCTACATATACACTTTTTATCAGGGACACATTTAGAAACTTTTTAGGGGTGGGGCCCCAGACTTTTTAATAACTTAGTTTTTTGGACCACCCTAATGTGCAACCGCTATTCTGAGGGATTAATGTGTTTTTTATCCCTAAAGGGAAAATCTTTTATTCGCTTCGGGCTCACCAACTTTACCTCAAGAAGCAAATTTCAAACTGCCGTAATTTTACAGATATGTGTCATTCCTCCCTCCCTCCCTAAAACCCTGAAACACGTGTTTCCTAAAATTTTATTCTCTACAATTTTGCCTTTGGAAGCAACTTTCTCACTGCCATAATTCTATTCGGTAGGTTTACACCACATTTATTACTTGGAGCTGATATATTTTTTAACAGCTTTGGTGCCTTTACTAACAGCGCGCTTGTCCAATTCACCCGGAAGCAACAAACGAACAGCCGTTTGAACTTCTCGAATTGTAATTGTCGACCGTTTGTTGTAATGGGCCAAAAGGGATGTCTCAGCAGCAATGCTTTCGAAAATGTCATTTACGAAGCTGTTCATGATGCTCATCGCCTTGCTGCAAACACAAGTGTCCGGGTGCACTTGCTTCAACACTTTGAAAATGTAGATAACGTAACTCTCCTTACGCTTGCGTTTCTTCTTCTTCTTATCTCCCTTGGAAATATTCTTTTGCGCATTACCGGCTTTTTGAACCCGTATGAAGAACGAAGTTCTTCAAAAAAGTTTCTTGCGCGTTTACCACGACGTTTGTAACCAGTCAAATTTCGACCTGGGAATTGGAGGGGGGGGGAGCTTCGATCATGGTCCTTGGATGACGAATCAGCAAAAAAAATGTCCGTCCGTCTGTCTGTCTGTCTGTTAACCGATTTTCTAAAACTTTTTTACCCTTAAAGGTAATGGAAAAATCTTTCTTGGGATTGAATCTGGGCACTACAGGGCCAAGGGCCGCTGAGCTAGTGCCGTTTAAGTGGTTTTTGGTCTTTTGTACATAGCTTGAGTAAATCTTTCCAGATGCGTGACAACTAATGGAAGAAATTTTTTTAATTTTGAGCTTTTGGACTCAGCCAGGGCCCCAAAACTGAATCTCTACTGGGGCCCAACATGTTTTTTCTACATAAATCGGGTAAATCTTATCCGATTTTCAAAAAGTTTTTTTTTCCTGAAAGATAATCTTAAAATTGATTAGGGCATTGAATTTGGGCAAAATCTTTCTAAGCTATTGTCAAAAAAGCGGTCAGAAACGTGCTTTTTTGAAGGTTGGTGGAAGTTTTTCACTTACATCTCTGCGAAATTGGAACGGAAATCGCAATGGAAGGTTTTAAATAAAAGATGTAGACACCAGAAAATCACGAAATATAATATAGAAAATCTGTTGAGTCGTTCGGGCTGTAGTGTCTTTAGTGTTGGTCACACTTACTCGACCCTACACGATATTTGGTCGTTTTTCGTGAATATTTCTTTAATGATGAGGTTTTTTGTGCAGAGCTGTAGAGAAAAAAGAGGGGAACTTTTTTGTATGTAGGTGTGGGTTAGAGGCCCCTCCTAAGTGCTCTAGATCAGTTCTAATATCGTCACTAGTACAAAAAAAAGTTTTTTGTGTGAAAAAAATTGTTTCTAATTTTTTCTTCAAACGGATGCGCCCACCACATGAAAAAGTATTTTCTCGGGACTATTTTGAACGGAATAAACCAAAGTTGCCCTAAAACCGCTCCTCATTTTTCACAAGTTTCATGCACTTTTCTTAAAACCTACGTTTTACACGATTTTCACGCTTTTTTGACTATTTTGCTTCGGGGAACCCTCAGGACGGCTTTGGATTCAGATAGCTACATATACACTTTTTATCAGGGACACATTTAGAAACTTTTTAGGGGTGGGGCCCCAGACTTTTTAATAACTTAGTTTTTTGGACCACCCTAATGTGCAACCGCTATTCTGAGGGATTAATGTGTTTTTTATACAAACTTTGTCCATACGGTTTTTCCTAGTCAGACGATGATTAGTCAATGCTCACTGAGCTCTACTGGCCGCAAGGTCTCACAAAGATATTCAACCAACACAGTAACTCCATCCATCAAAAATAATAGGAATTGAGCTACACAAGCTTTCAAGTCTAATTGACTCCTAATGGTGGTTCGGATTCCACCTTAATCAGTAGGTCCATTAAGAAGTTAGTACAATGGGCCCAAACGGAGGCCCCCGTGCGTGTTATAAGAACAACTAGTCGAACCCCCGCCCCTAGGGGCTACGCAGGCTTTATCATTTTCGCGTGTTGTCTATTCAGAGAGCCATATTTTTTTTCGTTTTAAATAATGATGCGTAATGTTTCAACTTCCCCCGTACTCCACTTCCTCCGTGGAACGTATGCAACTTTCCCCGTATTCCAAGTTCCCCGTATTCCACTTCCCCCGTATTCCACTTACCCCGTATTCAACGTTCACCGCATTCCAAGTTCGCCGTATTCAACTTTCCCCGAATTTTATTTCTTCGTATTCCACTTCCCCCGTATTCCACTTCCCCCGTATTCCACTTCACCCATATTCCACTTCCCCCGTATTCCAATTCCCCCGTATTCCACTTCCCCCGTATGCCACGTTCCCCGTATTCCACGTTCACCGTATGCAACGTTCACCGTATGCAACGTTCACCGTATGCAACGTTCACCGGATGCAACTTTCACCGGATGCAACTTTCACCGGATGCAACGTTCACCGGATGCAACGTTCACCGGATGCAACGTTCACCGGATGCAACGTTCACCGTATGCAACATTCACCGTATGCAACGTTTACCGTATTCCAAGTTCCCCGTATTCCACTTTCCTTGCATTCCACGTTCACCGTATGCAACGTTCACCGTATGCAACGTTCACCGTATGCAACGTTCACCGTATGCAACGCTCACCGTATTCCACTTCCCCCGTATTCCACGTTCACCGTATTGAACGTTCTCCGTATTCCACTTCCCCCATATTCTACTTCCCCCGTATTCCACTTCCCCCATATTCAACGTTCACTGTATTCCACTTACCCCGTATTCAACGTTCCCCGTAGTCAACTTTCCCCGTATTTCAAGTTCCCCGTATTCCACTTTCCTTGCATTCCACTTCCCCTGTATTTCACGTTCACCGTATTGAACGTTCCCCGTATTCCACTTCCCCCGTATTCTACTTCCCCCGTATTCCACTTCCCCCATATTCAACGTTCACCGTATTCCACTTACCCCCTATTCAACGTTCCCCGTATTTTAAGTTCCCCGTATTCAGCGTTGCACTTGCTATGTATTCTACTCTGACACTTCCCCGACCAAATCTCTAAGACGACATCTTGACTGACTTTTGGTCGATTTTCAATTTTCACCCTTTCTTGACCCATAACTCCCTTATTTCAGAACAATATCAACAATATCCAACATATCAAAAAAAAAATTTCAATAATTTACGGGCAGCGGAGCAAATTTTTGTCCATTTTTGCCTCCTTTGACCGACCCTGGGCACCGAACCGCTCAACCGATTTCCTTCAACCCAATTCCGCTACCTTTACACTTCCGAAACCTTTCATCTGACACCTCAATGGCCTCATTCCGGCAACTACCGCCCGAGATACTGGTTAATAAGTGCTCCAGCTCTGGACAAAATCGCCAAAGAACGACCTATAGCTCGGCAGTATGAAACTTTCTCACCCAACATTGTTCAGCAAATTTGTTGCCCCAAGCCTCCACTATCGATTGGCATTCAAAAGTTATCTCTACTTTGTCCAACAACAAAAGTTCCCTAACAACAAAGTGAGGAAACCCCAAAATTTTAACAGTTTTTACTGCCTAGCTCCTCCGCATGAAGTCGGATCAAAAAACATTCTTCCACAAAGTTGTAGGCCATCAAAAGCTCTAAGACTTTGCTTCCCCGACTAAATCTCTAAGACGTCATCTTAACTGACTTTTGGACGATTTTCAATTTCGACCCTTTCTTGACCCATAACTCCCTTATTTCAGAACAATATGTTTTCTCGACGTTTTGCACCATCCACAACAACATATCAAAAAGTATTTTTTTTTCTTCGCCAGTGTAAACGCAAGTAAACGCAAAAATAACGGGATCGTGACAGACAGACTTATAAATAGACGAATAGACGAATAAATAGACACATAGATAGACGCATAGACACATAGATAAACAGACGGACATTAGACGTTTATAATTAGTAACTAGTCGAACCCCCGCCCCTAGGGGCTACGCAGGCTTCATCATTTTCGCTTTAACATTAACGGGTAGGTTACGTAGTCGAAACCCCCGCCCCTAGGGGCTACGCAGGCATTATCATTTTCGCGTTTTGTCTATTCAGAGAGCCAAAACATATTTTTTTTTCGTTTTAAATAATGATACGTAGAACAACTACCTTTAATAAAAAAACAAATTATGCTTACCTCATTGTGATACGGGCATTTGGCACAATGTTTAGTGTACAACTCGTAGCAGAAGTGATTTTTGTAGCACACGTCTAAATTTTCTTAGACCTGGTGCTGCAAGAATCAACTTTGTGCAACACGTTGTCTGACTATTTGTTGGAAATGTCATACTCATTGTCAATCAAATAGATCTTGCAAATAAGAATGATGCATCCTAAGATCCTAGTAACTAACATAGTGATCATAACTTAACCCAGACACGTAAAACACCGCATTTTGGTGCAATTGCTCTACAAGTTTGATAATTTCAGTTTGGCACTTCCCAACAAATGTTCATGTTTTCTCTGTATAGGGCAGCATGAGAACCGACACCTTTGAGACTTCTCTCTGTAGATAATGTCACACAAAATAATTTTAGCGATTTTTTTTCATCTATTTCAGTTTTTTTCTTGTTATCGGGTTTTTCGAAATTGAATCGGGTCGGGTTCGGAGCGGGTCAGGTTTTTGTTTGTACGAATTACCGGGTTATCGGGTTTTTGAAAACTGAATCGGGTCGGGTCGGGTTTCAGCTTTTTCGGGTTACCGGATTATCGGGTTTTTGAAAATAGAATAGGGTCGGGTTTCTGAAAAATGCCGACACGCTCACCTCTAACATACACTTGCTCGAAAGCTCACGCGTTTGTGTCTGATGTACTCGAGCGCTACCCACTAGTGCATAATAGTGTTATTCTTCTCCATAAATCTCAATTTAATTTTTTTTTTCATTCCTTTATTAGTTACTTTTACTTTAATTGTTTACGGGTTGATTCGTTTGAGTGTAAATGTGAATTAAAAACATTAAAAAGCCTTATATATTATAAATTGTGACGTCGAAAACAGAAAGAAGAAGAGTTTCGCACCCGTATTACTCAACTAGGCATATGCGGTCTAGGTACAAACATCACTTATGATTCGCAAATTGTCCAATCTGCTTTTCTTTGGCATACGACTAACCGATGCCCAATGCAAACATCATTACAAAACCCTGTTTGGTGTAGGTACCAATTACTTGCGCACTTATGACCTGCCTGATCGTATTCTCCTGGCTTAACAGGGTGATATTTGGTGGCATCGTCTCCATTATTCCAAGTGCTAAACTTTGTTCTGTCCATAACTTCTGCACCCAACCAGACATCTGTGCCATAGCCGATTTCTATCATGAATTGCGAAAGATACTTATTCTCCTCATCAGACATAACGGTGGCCATTTCCGCGCAATGTTTTGCACAATATCCGCGTGCCTCATACCAATCGCGTCTTCTGTCGGCCGTGGCCCATGGGTGCAAGTATACTTTGCCATTGACGGGTTTGCTCGATATGAATGCGTCGTATTCGCAGAATTGTCTCTGCTTTGGCTGAATAGACCAGATACCTTTTTAGGAAATACAAAATAATTTTTCTTTGTTTTCAATTTAAGCTCCAATTCAATAGATGAAATTATATTTACCTTCGATTTCTTGGAATTGGATGACGAAAGCAATAAGCATCATCAGAAGAAGTGAAATAATTTTCGCCATTTTATCTTCAAATTTAATTAAAAATAAATTGAGCAATTAGCTGATTTAGATCTGAAGATTATAGAGGGTTCTTATGTAAACTATTATCAGTATTCAAAAGATTGATGTCACTAGTCTGACATCGATCTCTCGAATTTTCAAAATTTGCTTTTGCGGTTTTCAGATTAACATCTATTTTTTGGCAGCAAATTTCTACTTTTAGCAGCAAATTTCTACTTTTAGCAGCAAAATTATTTTTTCATCAGCAAATTTATTTTATTTTTCTGCAAATTTATTTTTTTACCCATAAATTTATTCTTTTTTTTCGGCAATTTTAGTTTTTTTACCAGCAAATTTAATGGTGCTTTATCAGCAACTTTATTATTTTTCTGGAAGCAATTTTATTGCTTTCAATCAGCAAAATTTGATGCTGAAATCAGCAAATTTTTACCGGCAAATTTAATTTTCAGATTTTTTACTTTTCGATCAGCAAAATTATCTTTTCGTATCTGCAAAATTAACTTCGGAACCTGCAAAATAAAGTGTGACGTCTACGAATTTGACGTAAATGTGCTGAGTTGGGAGTGGTTTTTGGTATTTCGTACATAACCCGAGTAAATCTTTTCTTAAATCGTTCCATAAATGTTTTTTTGATCGACAGGTCTAAGAAAGCCCAACAATTTATGGATTTGAGGTCGGGCCGTTCAACTAAGGCAGGCCCAATGGATAGGCATCAAAGTCTTTTTTCTATAAAAACCGAGTAAATTCCTTCCGATTTTTTTGATTCTTTTTCTATTTCAGAGGTAATAGAGCGCCTAACAGTCCTCAAGAAAACATTTGAGGCCTGTAATTAGGGCACTAGCTCTGTCCTAAAGGTCGGTCCTACGCCAAAAACATTTTTGCAATGTTGTAGAGAAAATTGAGGGGAACATTTTTGTCCATGGAAATATGGGTCCTTGGGTTTTTCAATATTGCAATTTCGGCCGTTTCCAATGGAGATGAATATGCATAATCAGTAATTTAATAAAAAAAAAAAATACAACGGGAATACATGCAAAGGGAATCCTTGCAACGGGATTCGTACGCGTCCGCGAAGCTTATGTTTTGATAGTCTATTAATTTTTGTAAAAAAGTAAAAAATGATTCATTTGAAGTTTTTGGACCCGTACGAAGTACAGAGGTCCCATACGTTTACTACAAACAAGTTTATTTTAACACGGGGTAGATCGAGCTGGGAGTTAGGGGGATACAAAGTTGCACTATATACACTATGGGCTCGTTCATAAATGACGTCCAGTTTTTTCAGTGCTGCCAGCACATTTAAATTGTTAATAACACGATAAATATCCATTCTGGCGAGTCAAATGTGTGTTTTACCCCTCTAATTGGGGAGGTAGGACACACGTTTGACTCGCCAGAATGGATATTTATCGAGTTATTAACGATTTAAATGTGCTGACAGCACTGAAAAAACTGGACGTGATTTATGGATGGCCCCTATGGACTATGTACACCTTTGGAAAATTGCAAATTTCTCAAAATTTTTACATTAGTCCTTTAATGCTTCCAAATCTGTTCTACTTTAAATGATCCGATAAGATTTCGATTTTTGACGACCTTTCAAAATTGGTGAAAATACACTGAAAACACGAAATTATCTAAGACTTATGGACGGTAGTGTAGTTAATTAAAAAAATGAACGAAAGTCAAACAATTTTTATTGAGAGAACGAAATTATTCGACTTGCTCGAGCGTTCAGGCGTGCGCCCGTAAACGGGTGGGCACGGGCAGTTTTTTCAAATTTTCAATAAAACGCGGCGGGCACTGGCTGTTTTCCAAAATTTTGGGCTGGGGTCGAGCTGTCAAAAAGTCATGCTCGCATACCTATGGTGTAGGGAGTTGGAAAAGATTAGACTTTGGGAAAAGCAAAATTTTCAGAAATTTTCAATATCAATAAAAAGTCATTGCGGTGAGGGGTGGGGCGGTATGATTTCATTAAGGACAACTTATGATAGATAAACAGAAATCGCCGCGGGCACTGCGATCGCTTTACTAATACACGCTGATTTTGCAAAACTAAAAATTTGCTGCTAAGAAAATTAATTTTGCTGCTAGAAAAAATTAATTTTACTGCGAGGAAAACTAAAAATTTGCTGCTGGAAAATATTAAATTTGCTGATGAAGATGAAAAAATTGTTGCTGTGAAATACTAATTTTGCTGCTTAAAAATCCATAAATTTGCTGATCGCAAAATAATAAATTTGCTGTTAAAAACCACTGAAAAAATAATTTAATTTTGCTGATTTAAAAAAATAAGATTGAAGACAGGAAAAACATAAATTTTCTGATAAAAAATAAATAAATTTGCTGATGAAAAAATAAATTTGTGAACAAATAGAATACAATTGCAGAAAAAAAAGAATAAATTTGCTGATAAAAACATTAATTTTGCTGCTTAAAAAGAATAAATTAGATAGGTGAAAATGTATATCCCTTTTCAGATTTGGGACAAGAACAAGAATGTTACGTTTATTCTTTTTTTTTAAATATACGAAGAATTGCGCTTAATTCTTAACGTTGAAATTCTGCGTATCTTGTAGTAATGAAATTGACTAGTTACAGCACAAGGAACTGAGAAAATTACTACCAATGGTACCAAAATTGACCACTTCGAATCATTTATTTTTGATATTTAAAAAAAGTTCTTTTGGCTAAAATTACGGTAACTTTCTACACTAAATCATTTATTGTATCCGCTTCTAAATCTTAATTTAATTCAAGTTGGTTAAATATTGCAAACAAAATTCGAAAGCAGTTCCTACAAGCTTAAAAAAATCGAAAAATTGCAAAATTTAAATGGGTGGTAATAAACTAATAGAACAATTATTCATTTTTACCGAACCAAAAAAAAAATTACCGGAATTAAATTAAATTTTACCGGAAAAAAGTGATAAAAAATAAAATTCGAAACTACCTGCTGTTAAACAAAGTGATCGACCAAAAATTAATTTGACAGACTAAAAATGATAAATTAGCGACTACTAAATGTTTTTGATCGACCAAAATTGATCTGAAAATAATTTGTTTTGACCGAACGAAAGTGAAAGAACAATTTTTGTTATCCACCTAGATTTTCACGACATTTCGTAAAAGGGAATACCCCAAAGTATTTCCAGCTAGGTTTTCGTGAAATTTCGTAAAAGGAAGAATTCCCTAGATTCGTTATCCACCTAGGTTTTCGAGGTACTTCGTAAAAGGGAAAATACCCTAGCTTTGTTATCCACCTAGATTTTCGTGACATTTCGTAAAGAGGAAAAGTCCCTAGTTTTGTTATCCATATAGGTTTACGTGACATTTCGTAAAAGGGAGAATTCTCTAGTTTCGTTCTCTACCTAGGTTTTCGTGACATTTCGTAAAGAGGAAAATTCCCTAGTTTTGTTATCCACCTAGGCTTACGTGGCATTTCGTAAAAGGGAAAATTTAATTTAATTTATTTTTTCGGTTCGGTGGAATTGAATATTTGTTCTATCACTTTATTTCGGTCAAAATAAATTATTTTTCGATCAATTTTGTTCTATGAAAAACATTTTTTAGTCGGTAATTTATCATTTTTAGACTTTCATTTGAATTTTTGGTCGATCATTTAATTTAGGGCAGGTAGTTTCTAATTTTATTTCGATCACTTTTACCAGGTAAAATTTAATTTAATTTCGGTAATTCTTTTTTTTGGTCGATCAATTCCATTTATTGTCGGTAAAAGTCATTTTATTATCGGTATTTGTACATTCAGAATAATTGATCCCAATTTAAATTTCGTCGAAAAAGTACCTCAGTATTTTTTTATTATTGACTTCGATCATCCATTGAAATTCACGCATACACTCGACAAAATCACGAAAAAATAATAAATGTTACCATCAGTTACCGTAACTGTGTAGGAAAGTTTCCGTCACTTACCGAGTTTCCTATCAAAACCAAAGTTACGAAATCATATTTCTCCTAAAATCATGCTCGGAGCGGTAGCGGAGAGCGTGACGCAGTCCCCACACCCCAAAAAAAAGTCCACAAACCCAAAAAACTCCATACAAAAACCTTTGGGACAAGGAGCCATATATAGGCGAACTTTTGAGTTTTTTCCCCTCGCCCCTCTCCCCCTCCAAATTATTTAAAAAAAAAAAACTACGTCGCATCAGCTTTCTATCTGTCGGTTTCTATCTATCTATCTATGTTCTATTAATAATTTTCGATCTCGAGAACTAGACAGCCGATTTTCCTGAAATTTTCAGGGAACGTCAGTCTGAGCCTAAAATGAAAAATTTCATCGGCCGCTTTTCCGGGAAAACTCTGGAAAAGTCGGAAAGTGTGGAAAAGTGGTCAATTTTCATGGTTTTTTACGTAGTGCTCGGAGTTTTCGAATTTTAGCTCCGGAGTGACAATACCTAGAGAGTTGGTTTGTTCGGAGCGATAATAGAGTTTGATCAGGAGAATTTTTTGGATCATAAGAAAATGGCTGCCGGGTGTCAAAAAGGCGCCATTTTGAATTTTCCTAAGCAATTTACGTTTTTTTGTGTTTTCAAATTTTAGCTCCGGAGTTACAATACCTAGAGAGTTGGTTTGTTCCGAGCGATTATAGAGTTTGATCAGGAGAATTTTTTGGGATCATAAGAAAATGGCTGCTAACTGTCAAAGTGACGCCATCTTGGAATCTTCTGAATTAGAATAGCTAGAGAGTTGGTTCCTTCGGGAAAGTTTGTTTGTTTGTTTATTACACCGCCAACAAATTGGCTGAATATTCGGTTACACTTTATCAATCTTGTACATTCAATATCACAGTTACATTTGCTTTAAATTCGTTTCTTGAACTTGAATTTACCATTAACTCAGCAAAACGATTTATTGTGACTATCAGACGACATATCGGTTGGTTTATTAAATAATCCGCACTGTAAAGTTTCTCCTCCAATAACCTGTTTTGTCTCAACCGATTTTGATCTCACAAATTTCGAATTTAGGAATTTAACATCGGTTTGCCTCTTAAAAATATCGTAAGCACACATAGCGTCCGCGATATCTCTACGTACGGATAGAGACTGCAATTTTAGAGTCTTACATCTTTCACTATAAGGCGCAAGCCTATACGAAGTGGCACTACGTCTACTGTCCAGCAAATCAATCATAAACTGTTTCTGCACTGATTCTATATCGTCTCTGTATACCTCTTGATACGGACTCCATATCACACACGCAAATTCTAGATTCGATCTCACATATGCACAATACAACACTTTCAAAGTTTTAACTTTAAATTTGCCATTCGATTTTTTTTATATATCCAACCATTTGCCGTGCTTTCATTGTAGCTTGTTCCATGTGATGGGCCAAGTGATATTTCTTATCGACGCGTAGCCCCAAATCGCAGACTTCTTCTTTACTTTCAAATTCGTGATTGCCGAGCGTGTATCTTGTTTGCACGTAATCTGTCGTTCTACATGCGGTAAACGTAACGCATTTGTTCACATTGAAGAAGAGTCGATTTGCCACCATCCATTCATAAATCCTGTTGATGTCGCTTTGAAGTTTCAAACTGTCGCTTGCATCGTATATAGTCATTGATGCTTTTATCTCATCTGCGAACAACAACACAAATGCATACGATACTACATCAACTACGTCATTGATAAATATTAAAAACAATAACGGTCCCAAAATGCTTCCAGGAACAATTCCTGATTTCGACTCATATTCGCGCGACTTTGTTTTGCCAATCTGGACATAATAGCTGACTTGTCGAATGTTTTCATAAAGCCACTTAGCAGTTTTTGGTCCGATAGAGAATTTTGACATTTTTTCTACCAGCAATCGATGACACACACGATCGACAGCTTTTTCAAAATCCCCGATAAACGTATCCAGTTGAACTTTACGTTCGAATGCCTCATGCGCCGCAACTGACTGACACAGTAAATTCGTCGTAATTGATCTCTTGGGTCGAAATCCATGTTGCGCATCACTCACATGCGGTTCGATGATTAACGTCAGATGCATCTTGATAGCTCGTTGAAAAATCTTTAGAATTGTCGAACTAATCGCCACCACCCTGTAATTTTCAATGTTTGTCCTTTTTCCTTTTTTAAATATCGGCACTACCCGCGATAATTTCACTTTCCGTGGAATTTTTCCAGTGTCCAAAGTTTTTTCCACTTTAGCACACTTCTTCATGAGAAAAGGTGACATTTCGTCAGGACCGATACCTCCTTTCCAATTCAGAGAATGAATTGCCGCCTCGATGTCTTGACATGAGAGATCAATCTCTTGCGGTGCTTCCGGCGCATTGTAAACCTCGTCGAACTTCCATTGTTGATCATCCTCGACATAATCCCCTTCGAAAAAATCTGCAAATAACTCCACTATTCCTTCCGTTGTTTGTTTAACAGCCTCTTTGAAAAACATTTCGCTGGGATATGTTGACGACTTGCTGTTCAGCTTGGCAAACTTCCAAAATGCCGATGGATTGTTGTTGATGTCGTCTTGTACGTCGTTGATGTATTGCTCAAATGTTGACGATGAAAGCTCCTCGAACTCCTTCAGCACCGCTACATACTCGTCACTATTTCGATTTCTTTTAGACAACTTATTCCGTCTGTTTTTTAGTCGCTGAAGCTCTTTCGTCCACCATTCCGGTCTATTAAGATTAATCGTAATCGTTTTTTTCGGTATATTTTCTGCTACCAATGCACATATTGTCGAGTGGAAGAAACCGAATGCAAAGTCGACGTCTCGGTTTCTGAATTCATTTGTAAAGTTAGTTTGACTCAAACCTTCCACAATACGATCGTAGTTCCCGATTTTGTAGCAAACGACTTCCTTTTCTTCGATGTTCATTGACGATGTTTTCACACAATATTCGAACGAAATTTCATACGGCACATGAGCGACATCTTGCTGGATAGATCCAACAATTTTTGATTGGTCAACTGAAAGCTCCACATCCCCCAATTCGTTCACAAAAACCAGATCAAGAACGTTATGAAACTTGTTTTTAAGATTCGACAATTGAAAGAATGGCAAGTCATGCATTTCCGCTATCTTCTGAATTAGAATAGCTAGAGAATTGGTTTCTTCGGGAAAGTTATAGAGATTGGTGAGGAGAATTTTTTCGTTATCCTAAGAAAATGGCTGCCAACTGTCAAAGTGACGCCATCTTGGAATTTTTGCTATCTTCTGAATTAGAATAGCTAGAGAGTGGGTTCCTTCTGGAAAGTTCGATAGATGACTTGCGCATCATTTTGATGAATAGAAAGTGGGGTTGCCGAGGCGCCGAAGTTGGCCAAAATTGAGGCGAAAGTTTTCGCCAAAAAATTTTTTTCGTCGGAATCGATAGA
>CM055406.1:112669581-112700544 GCA_029228625.1 Pseudolycoriella hygida | reverse complement strand
TTATGTACAAAAAACACGTAGGGCCCTAACAAAGACTCTTTTTTAGTGTCCAAAGACTCAAATCGAAAAATTTTTCTTTCACAAATTGTCGGCCATGCCCAGATCTTTCAAACAAAAAAAAAATTTATGAAAATCAGAAAAGATTTACTCGAGTTATGTGCAAAAGACCAAAAACCACTTAAACGACCCTAGCTCGGCGGCCCTTGGGCCGGCAGTGCCCAGATTCAATACCATAAAATATTTTTCGACTACCTTTCGATTTTGCAAACTTCGCCCTTATGTTACCGGCTGTTTACATGACCTCAATTGTAATATACTAATAAGCATAAGTAGTAAAAAGCATATCATTGAAAAACTGTTTCGAAATCTTTATGTCAGCGTCAGTCCGACTCGAAACATTTGTGTGGCACACCTTTTCTAGGCTTGAGTAAGGCATAAAGCTGACGCTGAACATTTCACTTTACTGATACTATCGGTGAATCACTACGGTTTAATAGACGAATGACGCTACAAAGGAGCAAGTTCAGATTATGCGTTTTACGTAAAATTAGTATTGTCTATGTATTTCTTAGTTGACACCCTCGAAAAAGTGCCATTTTGTACAAACTGAATTCAGACATAACAACACAAAACGAGTAATATTTTAAAGTATACAATACTTTGAAGCAAATCCATTGAGGGACTAAAAGATTGAGAAACATAGATTAATATAGTTAATTTTATTATTACTGAGTATCATAAGCTTGCAAACTTTTTCGAAAACATTTCGATACGGTCTTTATGATCATATCGAATTGATAAGTTAACATATTTCTCGCGTGACATTTCGTAAAAGGAAAATTAAGTCTTACATGGGAATTATGCAGAAACCTGGGAAATTTTTAGAAAAAAATTGGTTCCCGGGAAATTGTACCGAAAGAAAGTTTTTTTTACCATACAGAAAGAGGTGAAGACCACCGGGATTTTTGGATCCCGGGAAATTTTTACTTGGTTCGCGGAAAGAAAACATGAATTCCATTGCTGCTTATAAGACTTATTTTTCCTTTCACAAAATGTTACAAAAGAGTTTTTTTTATTCTTAGAATGCGAACTCCGAACCATAGGAATTTTGGCGTTTCGTGAAGCTCCGAATCAAAGACCCTAATAAGACTTATTTTTCCTTTTACGAAATGTCACGTGAGAAAGAATTACTTTTACTTTTACGAAGTGTCATGCGAGAAAGAGTAACTTTTCCTTTTACGAAGTGTTGCGAAAAAGACTTGTCTTTCCTTTTACAAAATGTATATAATCAATTGATTCATATCTCTAGATAGAATTGATTCATATCAAAGATAAATTTGTAGAGAATATAATTTATAAAAAACATGTGTTTTTTTGGAAAAATGTCTCGACCCTTAGGGTTTAGGATTCTAGAATTTGGGGCATGACTCGTATCTATAAAACTATGACAGTTATAAAATTGCTTCCAAAGGCAAAGTTAGTGATAATTAGATTTTAGAGAAAGTAGTTTCAGGATTTCTTGGAGAAACTACGTTGGTCTTGTTTGTAATATGGTGCAGGGGAAAACATTTCGGTCAACAAAATCAATGACCTCAGATGTCATAAGACGTACTTCGGTTGGCCCTTTGACATTACCTTGGATAATTTCTGTGGATCTTTTTAATTTCAGGGCCATTCAAATAGTGCGCACGCTTTTGTGGAAGGAGGGGGGAGGGGGATATTGAGAAAAGCATGCGCTCCATACATTTAAAAAAAAATTCTCGGCGAGTGCCAAAAAATTTCACTAATTTTCGTTTTTCTGTTGCTTCAGGAGATATGAAATGAATTTTTTACATTTTTTGCACAGAAATTCTTAATTTCTCCCGAAGTTACGCTGCAAAAATACTTAAAAGCACGACCGATGAAAACGCTGAGCTACTTTTTAAACCCGTACGAAGTACGAAGGAATGATGCGTTTACTACCACGTTTGCTACATTGCGAATTCGAACCCGGGAGTAAGGGGGAAACTTTTTTTGTTGCCTCCAGATGACAAATCAGCGAAAAAAACATAGAAGGGATCCGTAGTATCAGAATAGATGCGGCAAACAGAGTTGATGTTACGAAGAGACTGGAACGTATTTAAGTAAATATTGCGTTTACATTAGACTGTATTGGAAATTGCCCGTAGGGCAATTTTGAAAAACCCGTCCGAAGTAACGGTGTAAAAAAATTCTCCGAACACACAAAATTGACCTCCAAATAGAGAAAAATGTTCTCCTCAATTTTATCTACAACATAGCAAAAAACTATTTTTTGGGCTAAAGCCGACCTTAAGTAGAGGCCTCGGATACATACTTCCATAGACAAAAAAGTTTCCCCTCAATTTGCTCGGCAACATAGCAAAAAAAATTTTTTTTATGTTAGGGCCGACCTAAGGACCGACATGAGGCCCACTTGAGCCCTAAGCACAGGCAAAAACTCTTCTATAAATTGTCGGCCGTGCCGAGATCTTTCAAACAAAAAAAGTTTTTGAAAATCGGAAGAGATTTACTCGAGTTATGTACAAAAAACACGTAGGGCCCTAACAAAGACTCTTTTTTAGTGCCCTAGCTAAGTCCAAAGAGTCAAATCGAAAAATGTTTCTTCCACAAATTGTCGGCCATGCCCAGATCTTTCAAACAAAAAAAATTATGAAAATCAGAAAAGATTTACTCGAGCTATGTGCGAAAGACCAAAAACCACTTAAACGGTTCTAGCTCGGCGGCCCTTAGGCCGACAGTGCCCAGAGTCAATCCCATAAAATATTTTTCGACTACCTTTCAGGAAAAAAAAAGTTTTTGAAAATCGGTCAAGATTTACTCAAGTTATCGTGTTGACGAACAGACAGACAGTAGTCGAAAAACTGAGGTCAAGGTCGAAGATGAGCAAAATCGGTCGAATAGTTCCGCAGATATGATCGAAAAGGTGTCCAAAAACGTGGTTTTTCGTACAAATAATTAGATGTCACAAAACTGGGAAAAAATATTTGTGGAAATCGGTTGAGTGGTTTGGGCATTGGAACCTACGGAATGGAGAAAATTTTATTTCTCGCCATATACAATATGAGATGGGAAATTTGAAACGTATTTTTATGTGTCAATTATGTTTTGGAAGTATGGAAAAATTGAAGGGATGAGTCATGTCTCAAGAACTATGACAGATAGAAAGTTGCTTTCAATGGTAAATTTGTAGAGAATTAAATTTTAAACGCACTTCGGGAGGGCTTTCAACATTACCTTGGGTAATTTTTATGAGTCATTCAAACTTTTATAGTTCTAAAGGAATTTGAATCTGAAAAACATTATATCAAGAGAACTTGACTATACATTCTTATGCGCATTATATTTATGATACATAGTAAGACTTTAGTACGTCGAAGCTTTTCGCACGTGAAGGCTTTACGTACGGGTCGGCTTTGCTTGTCTTGTTGATTCTTGTCTTGAGATTAGTTTTTTCAACAAACTCCTCGTTGGAAGATAGGTCTGCACTTTCAGCCTGGCTGCGTACTTTGGTCCCTTTCCTGGCAATATAGAAGGCAGCCTGATGCTGAGCATCTGTCTTCACCAAAGTGTACACGTTAGTGATATCTATACGTCATATAAGTTTCAACTCGGCACTAGGCTGCGTCCTCGAGTTAAGAATTTCTAATGAAGAGGACAGCAGCAGCCTGGTGCCGAATTGAAACTTGTGTGACGTATGAAACTCACTATTGCCTCCAATTTTGTGAAAGTAGATTTTCAGCATCGGGCTGCTTCATTTATTTCCAGCTTTAGGGTCCCAAGTACGCAGCCTGGTGCCGACTTCAATCGTGTTACTAACTAATAACCTCTATCCTTCTTAGAGATAGGCATCGACAGAATTTCAGCACCAGACTACCTTGGTCTGACAAGGTTTTACCTTTCATCGGTAAAACCTTGTCAGACCAAGACAGCCTGATGCTAAAATTTTCACAACGTCTATCTTTAAGAAGAAGCGCAGTTATTAGGGACCGTTCACAAATTACGTACACACTTAGGGGGAGGGAGGAGGCCTCAGAATTCGTACGGAAGTGGGGTGGGTTGGGGTGGTCTCGCACGATTGTACGTACGCAGAAAATAACTAAATAATAATATCCATTTGATGTATTGAATTAAACAATTTTTTTAATATATTTTATGTTGACAACTAACGAATTCGTAAGTGCATGAGAGTTGACGAAAAATTGAAATGAATGACTAGACAAATGATTGATTTTTTATTGTTTTCGATGAAATTGTCGATTTATTGTTTTGCGTAGAAGTAGTCGAATTGTGACACAGAATTGCATAACACGTTCTATGAGTCTCGAATGAACTGATGTTATCTGGTGCGACAAAATACCGTCACATCATTCTTGGTGCATATATAACTCTCCCAAGACGATATATAACAAAACAAATGTCGTAAGTTTCAAACTTAAAGTTTCGCAAATGTATGAATTCAACGTAATTGTTGAATATCGATGACGTTGATAACTCTGATTAGTCGATTTCCAAAATCGAAAGAAAATGAAAGAAAAATGGACGAAAGATTTTTCTAAATATTTTTTCAATTCCATGGGGGGAGGGGTATGAGAACTCGTACGTACATGACTTGGGGGGTCTCTAAATTCGTACAGAAGTTTACGGACGGAGGGAAGGGGGTCAAAAATATCGAAAAATTTTGTACGTAGTTTGTGCACGGCCCCTTAGTAAGTAACACGATTGAATTCGGCACCAGGCTGCGTACTTGGGACCCTTATGCTGGGAATAAAGAAGTCAGCCTGGTGCTGAAAATCTGTTTTCGCCAAATTGGAGGCAATAGAGAGATGTATACGTCACATAAGTTTCTATTCGGCACCATGCTGTTGCTGCCCCCGTCATTAGAAAGTAATAACTCGAGGTGCCTAGTGCCGAGTTGAATTTTATATCACGTGTAGATAATACTCTAATGTGAACACTTTGGTGAAGACAGGTGCTCTGCTCACACCAGACTGCCTTCTATATTGCCAGGAAAGGGACCAAAGTACGCAGCTAGGTGTCGAATTATAAACTTATACAACGTAATGTACTCGCTACTTTTCGCAAATTTTCGACCTATCTTCTAACGAGGAGTTTGTTGAAAAAACTAATCTCAAAAAAGTGGCTCAACTACTAGATGAAAAAACAATGACTTTATTTATCTATTGAGGTACTTTTTTGAAATTATCAATTTTTTAAGCAAAAGTTTCGCTGGAAAAAATCGTTTTCATCGGTCGTGCTCAAGCATTTTTGCTGCGTAAGTTCGGGAGAAATTAAGAATTTCTGTGCAAAAAATGTAAAAAATTTATTTCATATCTCCTGAAGCAACAGAAAAACGAAAATTAGTGAAATGTTTTGGCACTCGCCGAGAATTTTCGTTGGACTTTCTACTTTCTCCCCATGTCATGAAAATAGCGACGTACAGCAACGATTTTTTTTCTATAACGCATACATTTCCTATTTCTTTTCTATTAGCAAATTGAAAATCCAATGCATGAATTGTGTGGAATAAAATTTTTTTTCGATTAATTGAACCGAATGAAATGCATCGCTCCGTGGCTAAACTTTCAGTTTTGCAAATTAATATGAAAATAATTCGACGTCATGCTTTTTTCGCTGATTAACATATTTTCCACATTTCAGCCATCAACAGTACATCATCGTGACAAAACGAACAAAAACGCTCTTCATTATTGTAGTGGACAACGGGACCTCGTGGCGGCTGCTAGCGTTGCAAGTAAGAGATTGTATAACTTAAAAATTTTAATTCTTTCATTATAGATTTTTATGGCTGAGATTTCTCGAAAAAATCTGTGCTGGAGAAGGATTTTCGTCCACTCCAAGTATGAATTTATCTCGGGATTTCTTGAGGGATAAAATGAGGGATAGAATATATGACCTGAAACGGTGCCAGATGTAAGAGGCCATCCACAAAGTTCGCACGCTAAAAACGTAGTTTTTCATCCTATCCTCTTCCTCCTCGCACGTCTATTTTCGTATATTGTATGTATTGCATACGATATGTATGGCATCTCAGATCTCCCTTCGCCTTTAGTAACGTACGCACTTTCTGAATGGCCCCTAAGATGTAAGAAAAATTGATACAAATTCAAGACAGAGCACGTCAGCTTCTTTAAGATGTAAAATCATAACTTCCCATTGATGTTTTCCTGAAGGACATATGAGGGACATCGTTTCCATCCTCAAAACAACTGCCTTTCTTCCTCATCTACCTCACGTATAAGATAGCTTAGGACGGGGTTTGGGGTGTTGTGTTGGTCCTATCGGTAGATTTTTTTTAGATTTTTATCAGTTTGGGACGATCACTTTCGTGGTCTGGAACACAGATCTTGTGACCCTTTGTTCCTTTTTCCCGCTCATCATTTAAAAAATCATGAAAACCTTTTCGTGCCAACCAGGAACCTGTCTAATATGGTAGGCCCTAGCTCGGCCACTTTCGAAGGGTGCACGACGTAGTCGCCTAGTGTTCTGAGTCTTAGCTGATGGAATTTAGGGCATTCACATATAACGTGAAAGCCTGTTTTCTCTTCCAAGCCACAGGAACAGTCTGGATCACCTGAAATTCTCATCTTCGTCAGGTGCTTGTTGTGTCCGTAATGTCCGGTCGTCGCACTAACTACCCTTCTTATGCGATTCCGGCCCATCGTCAGGAGCTCCTTAGTCCATTTCTCGTTCGGAGTGGGGAAGAAATGCTTGGTATGCACTCCTCCTTCGTACGCTGTCCAGCTTTTTCTATGCTCCGCCCTCACTCAGTCCTTTACCGCTTTCGCACAAAGCGAATTCGGGATGGGGATGTGAGGTTCGGGTCAGTATGAGGTTGCCGTTGAGCCGGTTTTTGCCAGCTTATCAGCCCTCTCATTACCCTTCACTCCGGAGTGCCCAGGCACCCAAACCAGTTTGACTCGATTGCTCACCCCTATGTGGTTCAAGTAGCCTTTACATTCTTCTACCAATTTAGAAGACACAATGGGTGATATCAGCGCCTTTATTGCTGATTCACTATCAATGCACACGATCACGTCTTCACCATTCAGTCCTTCTGGCAGAATTTCTCGAGCTCCCAAAAGTTTCCGCCTGGAAGATGCTTGATAGACTCCCCAGGTGAATCCAGGTGCCGGTATCCGTCTTCGGGTCATATACCCCGGCTCCGGTCCCTTCACCTGTCTTCGACCCGTCTGTGAATATGACCCATTCGCTTTCGGGTAGCGTAAGTGGCCACCCGTTCACCCACTCATCCCTGTTTGGGAACAGCACTTCAAAGTTTCTTTCGAAACTCAGTTTCTGTGTCATAGAGTCCCGCGGCATGTCAAAAATATGGTCAGAGATCATATTTTTGATCTTCCCATGCCCGGTCTTAAAACCTGGAGACCACCAGCCATTTTGTGTCAACCTGTCTGCTGTTGCGAAAGCTTTCGCCTTCGCTACTATATCGATAGGTGGCACTGCCAGTAGCACTTCCAGGGCCGCCGTTGCCGTCGTCTTCATGGCACCCGTGGCACACACACACGCCAACCTCTGAACTTCTTTCAACTTTTCCCTCGCCGTCTGCACGTTGAGCCTTGGCCACCATACTACGCAGCCATGACTTATCGCGGGCCTTACTACCGCTTCGTACATCCACAGCATTGCTTTTGAGGATAAGCCCCAGCTCTTCCCAATAGCACTTCTGCAAATCCAAAAGGCCGTCAGAGCTTTTTGAGCTTTGTCCTTTACATGGGCGATCCAGTTTAGCTTGCGGTCAAGCGTAACTCCCAGATATTTCACCTGGGGGCTAATTTCAACGTCCTTCCCGAAGAACCTCACTTTCCCAACAAGATCTGAGCCTGTGAGCCTTCGGCTGAACAGCGCTATGTCCGTTTTATCTGGGTTTACTTGCAGACCCCTTTCCCGGCACCATCGCTCCACTATTCTTAGAGCCATTTTCAAGCAGTCTCCCAGAGTGCTCTCGAACTTGCCTTTGATCAAGATGGTCAGATCGTCCGAGTATCCCTGGGTAAGGAACCCGCTTTCGTTAAGCTCCCTTAGAAGGGAATCAACCACCATGCACCATAGCAGGGGTGAAAGAATGCCACCTTGAGGACATCCCTTGGCAACCCAGAGATCAGCCTTGGCGCCGCAGACGGTCCTATCTCTGAGCATCCTATCTATCCATCTGACTACAAGTGGCGCTACTCCCCTCTCTACTAGCGTCCTGCCGATCACTTCGAATCCCGTGTTGTCGAAGGCCCCTTGTATGTCTATAAAACAACCAAGGGATATTTCTTCGACGCGAAAGGAATCTTCTATCTCAGCTACAAGACCATGTAGAGCGGAGTCTGTAGACTTGCCTGCCTGATAGGCATGCTGTTTTACGTGCAGTGGAGATTCGGTAAGGGAAGAAACTCTTATGTGCAGATCAATCAGCCTTTCAAGTGTCTTCAGTATGAATGAAGTCAGGCTTATTGGTCTGTAGTCCTTCGCCTTATTATGTGACGGTTTATCTGGCTTCGGCATGAAAGAGACTTTCACCTTTTCCCATTTCTTTGGAATGTGGCCCAGAGCCAGAGAACTGATCATCACCTCTCGCAGTGGTTCCAACAGAATCTCTCCGCTTTCTTTTAATAGCGCAGGAAAGATGCCGTCGTTTCTAGCTGACTTGAAAGGTTTGAACTTTCCAATGGCCCATTTTAGCTTATCCATTGTAATAATTTTCTTGGCGAGCACCCAGTCTTCATCCGGTGGGGGAGTAAGATCTGGTTCCGGCCCGTCATCTTTGTCTTCCCTACAACCTGGAAAATGTACCTCAAGCAAGTGTCCTTAAAGCTTTATTCCAGGCTTTCCTTGCGGCGAGCCTGAGTTTCTCTACTTTGGCACACCAAATTTTCCACCAAATTGGTCCTATCGGTAAGATGCAGAACAGATCAGGTTCGTTCGACATGAACTCAAATAAATCGTCTATTGATTTGAATCAAATCAGGTAGATTCAGGTTTCAGATAAGGATCGGTGTCAGGAATTGACACCCAGCTCAATATCGCCCGGAAGATTTGAGAGACGATATTGAGTGGGCGAAACTACGCTCGCTGAACATCGTCCGGATAATTTTTGGGAGCAATGTTGGGCTAGATTACATGTCGAATTGCCCAATATTGAAAAACTCGCCCGAAGAAATTTTCCGGGCGTTATTGAGTGGGCGACATTGAGCTCAAGGATCGGAGTGGGTTGACCCACAGCTGACCCACAGTTTTATAGCGCCCAGAAAAACGATTTCTGTGACTTCGGCAACTGTGGGTTAGGTGTGGGCCGCTAAAATTGTGGATCAGGTGTGGGTCGACCCACTCCGATCTTTAATTGAGCTGGGTGTTAATTCATGTCACCGAAAGGATCGGAACAAGTCAGGTCGACCTGGATCAGGATCAGGTCATGTCACAGCTTTCTTACCTGAATGTAACCCGAAATTTGAAAAATGCCGGCAGGTCAAGCTGATATCTCTAGGTCAGGTACGGGTCGACCTGATCAATCTGATGTTTTTTGACTTTGTTAGAAGTTAAATTAAACTGACCTGACATCTAAATTCCTTATTCAGGTTGACGTATTTTATTCAGTTCAGGTTCAGGTTAACAAAAAATCAATCCTTAGTTTCAGGTCAACTTCTTCATCATCATAATCTTGTCATACTCCTCGTTGGAGCATCAACAAATTGCCTCGATCGTACACTATTTTGCGTCAAGACCTTCACCTCTCTAGCATTTGGACTACATCCTACACTTCTCCAATGTTCAGCAAAAATGTATAGCCGAATGCAGCCGAATCTTCGATTTTAAGTCGGCGCAACTCAAATAATTTGTTCCAGTGACATTTACGAGCGAAATTGTCTTTGACAGCCGGAATGTATTTCACTTCGCTAAATTTTGAAATGCTGATTTTTTCACTGCGAATTTGCATCTGTTTTAAATCTTTTTCCATCTATTTCCATCTTCGATCCATCTATTTCGATCAACGATCCATGTATTTCCATCTATTTCCGTCCTTCTATCTACTTCCATCTTTGATCTATCTATTTCCATCTTTGATCCATCTATTTCCATCTTCGATCCATCCATTTCCATCTTGGATCCATCTGTTATGAATCAAAATACACGTTTGCGACATTTGTCCTAATTTTATTTCTTTAATAGTAGACAATAAAATTATTATCAATCAATATGTCCAATGAAGGACGTGCACGCGAAGTGCACGTGTATTTCAATTCATAACAGATGGATCGAAGATGGAAATAGATGGAAATAGATGGAAACGTATGGATCGAAGATGGAAATAGATGGAAAAAGACTTAAAACAGATGGAAATTCGCAGTGAAAAATTTAGCAGAGTAAATTATACTCGGGAGCCGATTAGGTACAGCTCTGCTTTACATTTTTGCTGAACATTGGACAAGTGTAGGATGTAGTTCTAAGTCTAGAGACTGTCTTGAAGACCCAGCTGACGAAATGCCAGCGCACGGCACAAGTTCCAAGTTTTTCCTTGGTTCCTGGCTTCCTCGGCAATTGTCCTTTTCCACTTAATTTTTGGTCGGCCTCTTTTTCTGTTTCCCTCCGGATTCCAATCTAGCGCAGCTTTCGCTATGTCGTCACCGGGTCTATGTAGTGTCTGTCCGATCCGATTCCATTGTTGACTTGTTCTCTACATTGGTGATGCTCCACAAATCTTCGTTCGAAATGACATTTGGCCAGAAGATTTTCAAGATGCGTCGCAAATAGTTGTTGACAAAGACTCGGATCGTTGACTCTAGCGATTTCGTCACCTTGCATTTCTCACAGCCATATAACAGCACTGAGAGACAGTTCGTCTTAAAGGTGCTCGCCAAATTTTATTCAACGCGCCAAAGGATTGTTGCGCTTTTTGTATCTCGAGACTGAACATCGGGTCAGCCTTTCAAAAATATTCCCTGGGATAGCCCCATTCAGCTTTAAATGTTTCAATTTATATTAGTGGAGTATGTTGGGATATGATCGTCGCTCTATTCCAACTGGTTGATGACTATAAATGAATTGGCACATTTGAGACATCAAATTCTGACTTCAAATCTCTTCAAACTTCTCTAATATCTTGAATTGTTTAAAATTTTGTCTTAGTTTCCTTTTTCTTTTTTAAAACAGTTGCAGCTCCAGAATTGCTGGAGTCTGCTGACGAAGATGGTTTCACACCGTTGCATTTGGCTGTCATCCAAGGAAATATGGCGTTGGTCAACCTTCTGCTTGCAAACAAAGCCGATGTGAACGCATTAGATAATGAAGGACATTCAGTTGTCCACTGGGCCACAGGTTTGACTCTTTGCAGTTACGATTTGCGGATAAATATGTTCATTTTCAACTTTTAAAGTGTGTGGTGAAGTTGAAGCTCTTCGTGCAGTTCTGACAGCCGGAGCTAATGTGTCGACACCAGACATGAATGGTGGCAGTCCGTTGCATTATGCCGCACAAATGTGTGGAGCAAATTATGATGGAAAGTCTGGATTGCATTCGTCACGGCTGGCTTTGGAAATACTGAACATCTTTTTACATCACCCACACACGGTGGTTGATGTCGTTGACAAAGATGGCCGACAACCGCTACTATGGGCTGCATCAGCAGGCTCGGCAAGAGCTGTTATGGCTTTGGTTAAAGCTGGTGCCCGAATAGAGTGTTCCGATAAGTAATGCGCTTTACGTTGTACTTTACTTTCCATTAATATAATTCTTTTTGAAGGGATGGTTTGACGGCGTTGCATTGTGCCGCTTCCAGGGGTCACACCGAATGCATTGACACGCTCATAAGTTTATGTGGAGCTCCAACAGATCTCATAGGTAAAGAGAGAGTAGAGAGAAAGAAGACGTTTATGTGCCGCTGTAACGCACGACAACGCTGCCGTCATAAATAAAACAAACTTAGAAAAATTCAGCGAAAATTTTCAACGAAATTCGCCGAAAAAAATCAAATTAGCGACAAAATTAAACAAAAGATTATCGGCGATTCTGTCGTCATAATGAAAAAAAACTTAGAGAAAATCAGCGACGATTTTCAACGAATTTCGCTGAAAAAATAATTCGGCGATAAAATTAAACCAAACAATCACAGAGCTGCCCTACAACGAACAAAAAACCTAGCGACGTTATCAGATGAGAGATTTTCATATATTTTTTCTCACAAATTCTCGTCGCTAAGTTTTTTATGCGTTGTAGGGCAGAGAGAATCTTTTGTTTAATTTTGTCGTTAATTTGATTTTTTTTTTCGGCGAAATTCGTTGAAAATCTTCGCTGATTTTCTCTAAGTTTTTTCTAATTATGACGGGCTAACGTTCTTCGAATTGCATTTACTTCAACTAATGCATTTTCAGATTCGAATGGTTGCACGGCTCTTCATTACGCAGTGACTCTTGGTCATGCTGACGCAACATCTGTGTTACTAGATCTGGAGGCTGATCCGAATCGGCAAGATAGGAAGGGTCGAACACCTGCTCATTGTGGATGCGCTAAGGGACAATTCGAAACCGTACGATTGTTGAAAGAAAGAAAGGCGAACATGTGGTTGCGTAACGCCAAAGGTGATTTGCCAATACATGAAGCCGCGTCGTCGGGGCGACGGGAATTGGTTGAGTGGCTACTGGAACAAAAGCCTCGACAGGTTAACATTACCAGCAATGACGGTCGCACTATTCTACACATCGCAGCTGGAAACGATTCGACCGACATGTGCAAAGTGAGTGCATTGAAATTATGTTCTCGACCATAAAAAAGAAACTTTTTTCATCCGCAGATGCTTCTCGATTTCGGTGCAGACGTGAATTCCATTTATCGTACATCCAGGAATGTGGTAATGACGCCATTGGACTGTGCGCTTCAAAAGGGATTTCGTTCCACAGCCAAATTCCTTCAATTGCATGGTGGACTTCCAGCTAGCAAACTGCGACTATCTGGACGAAAACCCAATGCTTTGAACGATCAGGAATTGGTGAAACCGCTCAGCTTTGCAACAAATAAAACAGAATCGGAACAGCCAGTTGACACAAAAACCTCTAAACATTTCGTGGTGTATTTGAAGCGGTCAGAGTCGGAAGATCACAGTTGTAATGAAAAAGTTCCTAAATCGCATCGAAGTCGCTGTGAACATCATGGACATCGCTATCGATTTCGTACGAGTAGTTGCGAAGCGTTTAAGCACAAGGACGATAGTTCGAGTGACATGTGTCGTTCAAAGAGCAATATCGAAATTCATCGGAGACGAAAGTCGAGACATCGAAGAGGGTCATCGTCGGCTAGCGACGATAGTTGTTCCAGTAGCGAAGGGTGCAGTTGTCACAAGTATCGAAAGCGAGACAAACATAGGCACAGGAAGCGGGACAAAACATCATCCAGAAATGTCAAGTCAAAGAACAAAAGTAAGTCAAGCGATGACGATAGTGACAGCGATGAAAAACGGGAAAAGCGAAAAGAAAAAAAGTCGAAAAAAGTCAGCACTTCCGATGACGTTGCTGCAAAGTCCAAGGAAACGGAAACAAAAAATAAATCGGAGAAACAAAATCAGACGGAAAGTGCAAAGGAATCGGATACTCTGACTGCTCCAAATAAAGTCAATGAGAAGAGAGTTGGTCAGTCTACGACAGGTGCACAGAAAAGGCCGCAGTCAGCGAAAACGTCGTCAGCACAAAAACGTTCACAAGAGCAAAGCAAACGAGCAATCGATGAAGTGAATTCCAAGGTTGAAGAACCTTTGCAGCAGGAGCCGCCTGACGACAAAAAAAGTCTTAATAAATGTGATAGCGACGAAAGCGCTAGAATGGCTTCGGAGACTATTGTAACCAAAGCCGATGTCCACTCATCGAGTGTAACAGAAGACTTAAAGAAGCCAGTTAAAGAAGACATTCCAACTACAGTTGACACACCAATGCCATCCCAAAATGCGGAAGAAAAACCCAAAGAAGCGAATAAGAATGCAGACGATGAACTTACAGATTCAACTTTCACGGTGGACAATAGTCCAAAAACAGAAGTAGTTGCTACGCCACAGATCGAAGAGTCCAACGCAGCAAAAGATGGAACTGAAAAAGTTGTAGTTGAAGAACCACCCAATCAGCAGGAAGAAGTGTCCATGTCAGCAGCGACAAAAGAACCCGTGAGCGAACAGAATGATCAACAAGTGCTTCCAGTTTCCAGCGAGACTGTCGCCAATGAAAAGTCTGCTACTGATGGATTGACCCCAGCTGATAATCAAAGTTTCGAAGTGCTTCCGGATGCTACAGTAGATAATGAATTGAAGCCATCGCCCGAAAGAGAAGAGCAACGAAAAAGTAGTTTTACGGTGCTAGCCAGTGATGAATCTATTGATCATGAAGATCCATTTTCTGAAATTATCGTAAAACAGGACCGATCGTCAAGGACAAGCTTCCAGATTTTAGGTAGTTTTGACAAGCCAGAAACTGCCACAAATGATGACGACGAAGATGAGGAGCCAGAACAGAATTACAGCTCCGACGATGACGTGGACCCAAATGTCGCCAATGTTGATGAATATGACACAGCTACGAGAACAACTCCCAGCGCAACTGGTAGACGAAAAAAGCTGAAGAAACGCGTCAAGAGTGTCAACAAGCAATTTTCGGTTGATGTCTCGAATCAATTGCTCGATGATGGACAGAAGCAATTGAGCAAAGACCATGACTCGGGTTTTGAACCGAGTCCGCGAGCTATGCGCACAAAGATTCCTAGTCCTAGAACAATTTACACTGCCGTAATGCCAAGGAAATCCGTTTTCGCTAATTTAGATGGACGATCGTGTATGAGCCGATTAGAGGGACGAAAGCCCGGTGATAAAAATTCCGTCAACATGGCAACTGTAACGCAATCAATTCAAAAAAATATCAGAAGGTGAGTTTCAATAATCGATTATTTGAGCGCTAGGCACTTACACTTTGAGGGATAAAGTACAGAAAATCATTTGTTAGTTAAGCACACGGAGCCATTGTAGAAAATGTAATGGATGAGATTCAATGTGGTTTGAGTCCTCTTAGAGGTGTCATAGTGAAATTTTCTGTCTATGACAAGATCAAGAAAAAGATCGTGAAGGCTGCGTAGGTTAGATGCCTCTGTTTGTTGCAATTTTACGCCATGAAGTTGTTCCAGACGAAGATGAAATGACAATCTCATGCGTCAGACACGTCCTTTGTGTAGCACATGGACTGCTTATGGTGGTGTCTCTTAAACGAGGCCTCTGGTTGTTGCAATTTTTACATAAAAAGATTCTAAACAATGAAATAAGGAGTTCAGGCAATAGACTTATTTTATGGAGAAACATAACCAAAGACCCGTACATATCAGAATAGATGTGGCAAACAGAATAGATATGGCAAAGAGACTCGAACGTATCTGAATATACAAATAAGCAAGCAATCCAACGTTTTCTGTTCTTCCATTTAAATTACCCAAGGTAATGTCAAAGGCCCTACTAAACACGTGTTCTCTAAAATTGTATTCTCTGTAACTTATTATGGAAGTCGCCATATACCAGAATTGTGCCATATTTCCCCAAAACCCTGAAACACGTCCCAAAACCCTGAAACACGTGTTCGCTCAAATTTAATTCTCTACAACTTTGCCTTCGGCAGTAAGTCTCCATTTTGCATAGTTGGCTATTTCTATTACTGTCCACGGCACACATTTTTATATACTTCTCTTTCACTCTTTAAATGCAAACCATTAGTAAGTGAAACAAAAAACATTACTGCCCACGTGACATTTTTGATACTAATACAAACGCTGTAGAGTAAAAGAGACAAATACAGTCAAACTGTTGAAGAGTGAAAGAGATAGAAAATTCATATATTGCTTGGAATCAGCCAGTTAAGGAAATATTCCATTGGTCTCAGTGCCCAGATCCCTCACCCGATTCCCACAAAAAAAATTTCCCAGTTTTGTGCAAAACATCTTCTCGAGACTCACTTCCCTGGCTGCGGAGATAAAAAAACTGAGGCCAGAGTGTCAGACATCTTCCACCCATCGGAGGAGGACTGGTCACTGGCCAGAAGCATAGTCACTGTGGGCAGGTTGATGTGGGCTATCGGTAGATTTAAGCCGTTCAAGTCAGCGGGAGACGATGGAGTCTTTCCGGCTCTACTAAAGCAGAGCGGAGAAATTCTGTTAGAACCGCTGTGTGAAGTGTTACGCAGGTCCTTGGCTCTGGGTCACATTCCAACCAAGTGGGAAAAGGTAAAGGTGACCTTCATCCCGAAGCCGGGAAAGCCCTCTCACTGCCAAGCTAAAGATTTCAGACCGATCAGCCTAACGTCATTCATATTGAAGACGCTGGAGAAGCTGATAGACTTTCACATCAGGGATGAAATACTGACCAAGTTCCCACTTCATATGAGGCAGCATGCTTACCAGGTAGGTAAGTCTACGGAATCTGCTCTGCACAGTCTGGTAGCGGAGGTGGAGAAATCGTTCTCGGTTGGAGAAGTAGCCCTAGGTTGCTTCATGGATGTAGAAGGGGCCTTCGATAACACGAATTTCGAGATTATCCGCCAAGATCTGATTGAGAGGGGGTGGAACGAGTGGTGGTGAGGTGGATAAGGAGCATGCTCAGGGATAGGACGGTTGAAGCTGACGTCTGTGGTCATAAGACCAATCTCTGGGTAGTAAAAGGTTGTCCACAAGGTGGAATCTTATCACCTGTGCTCTGGTGCATGGTTGTGGACTCCCTCATCAGAAAGCTGAACGAGGAGGGAATATATGCGCAAGGGTACTCAGATGACCTAACGGTATTGGTTAGGGGTAAATTTGAAAGTACGCTGGGCGACCTAGTCAGCAATGCACTAAGAGTAGTCGAGAGATGGTGTCACGAAAGGGGCTTGACTGTTAATCCCACTAAGACAGAGCTTGTGCTGTTCAGTAGAAGGAACACAGGATCAGACCTAGTGGGGAAAATCAGGCTCTTCAACATGGACCTAGAACTGGCTCCAGGAGTAAAGTACCTAGGGGTAACGCTTGATAGCAAGCTGAACTGGATTGACCACGTCACGGACAAAGCAAGGAAGGCCTTGACGGCTTTTTGGATCTGCAAGAACTCTTTCGGGAGAAACTGGGGTCTACCGTCTAAGGCTATTCTTTGGTTGTACGAGGCTGTGATCCGGCCAATGATGAGCCATGGCTCTGTGGTATGGTGGCGAAGGCTCAACGTTGAGTGTGCGAGGAAGGAGTTGAGTGAGATTCAGAGGCTGGTATGCATTTGCATCACTGGAGCTATGACGACCACGGCGACTACTGTCATGGAAGCACTGTTGGCTGTACCACCTCTGGACTTGGTTATCAAGGCTAGAGCTTTTGCTACAGCGAACAGGTTGGTACAGAATGGTATGTGGGCTACCCGTTTTGGTTTCTTCGGGAAAGCTGTTGATATTGATGAGTAGAATCTTTATGAATCCTAAGAAAATGGCTGCCAGCTGTGAAAGTGACGCCGTCTTGGATTTTTTGCTTTTAAAAGTATTTGGGAAGGTATGGGAGGCAGATCATTGGTTTCTTCGGCAAAGTCTCAGAGTTTTGTTAGTAGAAGTCACCAGTACTGGTGGGGCAGCTCGGGAGAAGAAGCAGTACGGGGTAACCGGTTGTATGGACAAATGGTAGAACGGGGAAAACAGTAGTGAGGAGAAAATGGTATTACGGGAGAAACGGTTGTACGCGAAACAGTAGTACGGAGGAAACGGTTGTACGGGGAAAACAGTAGTGCGGAGGAAACGGTTGTACGCGAAGCAGTAGTACGGTGGAAACGGTTGTACGGGGAAAACAGTAGTGCGGGGGAAACGGTTGTACGCGAAGCAGTAGTACGGTGGAAACGGTTGTACGGGGAAAACAGTAGTGCGGGGGAAATGGTTGTGCGGGGAAATGGTAGAACGGTGAAATGGTAGTACGGGGAAAACAGTAGTGAGAAGGAAATTGTAGGACGGAAGAAACGGTTGTACGGGGAAATAGTAGCACGATGATAACGTTTGTACGGGGAAACGGTAATACATTTTCTCCGTACGGGGAAAAGTGTTGTATGGTGGAAACGGTAGTAAGGGTGAAACGGTAGCACGGGGAAAACGGTAGTAGAGACGTAATGATAGTATACAGCAAACGGTAGTTCGGCAAAACGGTTTTGCGGGAAAATGGTAGTACGGGGGAAAACCAGATTTGCGTAAGCTTATGGTAACTACTAAAATACTACTAAATCCATTTCTTATTCATCTAAATCTAACTTCGCACACCTTTGCATACATTTAAGTATTAATGTCGCAAATCTCCGACCTAGCGGACAAGAATGCTTAATGTCCGCGTAGCCCCTAGGGGCGGGGGTATTTACTAGTTGTATTATGTTGTAAGTGATGTAAACGGTTTGATAATGCAGTTTATAACCAAGATGTCCAACTTACGTTGTATTGTTCCCAAAATTCATATTTCCGGATCTAGCGAACCGATTTTAGTGGTTGAAAAAGCAATTCTCTCTAGAATTTTGCGTAAAAGCAGGAAAGAAAATATTTTCAGAGACGGAAGACGAGTCCGGCCTTTCCTTATATGTTTTCAATGGGCAGCCATCAAGGGTTTTTTTAAGATTTCACTTGGGAATCTGTCACAAGCAAAACTTTACTTCATCTTAATGTGAGAAAAATACCATCATGGCTACCCTATGTTTATGACAAGAATTTCTGAACTTTTGCTTGGCTATTTGTACTCGGGTACCAATAGCATCGGCTGTGTTGTTCGGCTATTTGTACCCGGGTACCAATAGCATCGGCTGTGTTGAGCGACTAATTGCACCCGAGTCACTGTGTTTCATAAATGATCTCTTAGATTCACTCTCGTCATGTTCCGGCTTTGCAGATGACTTAAAGTTACATCGGTCTACACAGCATTTATGACTGTGAACTACTTCAAGATGATCTTTCATAGGTAGTGAACTGGTGCAGGGAGAACAATATGATTTTGAACGCCAACAAATGTGCAATAATGTATATTACTCACAGTCGGAGCAAAATTGTTTTCCCCTATGCGATCAGGGATGAAACCCTCGGAAGAGTTTCCACAAAAAAAGACTTAGGAGTAATTATGGATGAAAAACTATCCTTTAATGATCACATAGCTGACATAACCCGCAGAGCTTATAGGACACTAGGTTTCATCTTTCACTGTGGGAAATATTTTTCATTTCAATCCAGCATGTGGCTGCTCTTCCTCTTGCTTGTGAGAAATAGGCTTGAATACTGCTCATTAGTTTGGAATCCATACTATGGGAATGCAAGGGATCGTATTGAAAAACTCCAAAAAAAAATTTCGAGGATGTCTTACTTCAAGTTCAATATTGCCAATCCAAGGCCTCAATATCGGGGTTAGGACGGAATGTCCCAAAAAAAATGCCCCCAACCAAAATATCCCCTCGGACAAAATATCCCCTCGGACAAAATATCCCCTCGGGCAAAATATCCTCAGACAAAATATCCCCTCGGACAAAATATCCTCAGACAAAATATCCCCAGACAAAATAACCGGATATAATAACCACAATTTTTACCAGGAAAAAAACCGGACGAAATATTCCTAAACAAAATAACCCCTCAGACAAAAAATCACCTCAGAAAGTACTTATTGCGAAGTAGCAGCGCCGCAGGCCGTGATGTAACTGGAAAATAAAAAGCGGGGTCGGGGTGTGGCAGCGCTCGCAATAAGGGGGTCAAGGGGGAAATATTCCCTCTTGCGGAGTTTAATAGCAGAGCCCCTTGCGGGGTTGGGGCAGCGTTTCGTTCACGTAAGGCCGAGCCGCCTGCAGGGCGTAAAAAAGCCCGCCGCAGGCGCGGGGGTGAGGGGACAGAGCCCCCCAATACGCAATATAATATCTTATTAACAATACCTACCTATCCCCCACTTCTAAGTAGACATTATGTCTGGGGATATTTTGTCCGGTTTATGTGGGGATATTTTGTCCAGGGATATTTTGTCCGGAGATAATTTGTCAAGGGATATTTTGTCTTGGAATAATCGGTCCTAGAGCCCTCAATATCATATGAGATTAAAGCATTTGAACTTACACTCACTAGAAACCAAACGGTTGGAAAATGACGAAATAATACTCCACAAAATAATCCATGGTCATCACTCAGTCAGCGCATTTCCTTTCATAAACCAGAAAGAATTAAAAGGCAAAAATTAACTTTCTACATTCCGCATATGGTCACAATTTGTCAAATAAATTCTCCACTGTATAGACTGCAACGTATAGTAATCATGATTATTACTTCCCAAATCTCAATATCTTGGACTCCAGAACGGCGAGGTTCAAGAAAATTGTCCTAGATAAATTTGAATGATGAATTCTTATTATTAAAATACGTTACATTGGTACGGTAAAAATCGTACGTCTGTAACTTGAACTACTTCAATGAAATTACCACACAGCAAA
Organism: Pseudolycoriella hygida; assembly: GCA_029228625.1. Taxonomy (NCBI): domain Eukaryota; kingdom Metazoa; phylum Arthropoda; class Insecta; order Diptera; family Sciaridae; genus Pseudolycoriella; species Pseudolycoriella hygida. Next base: position 112,680,050 of record CM055406.1, on the reverse strand, counting down.
GAGCCATAGAATTTGCAATTGAATAAAACTTGTTATTCAAAACAATTTTTAATTGAATGAGCTGCAGTTGTTCACTTTTATTTAGAAAAAAGTTGGATCCTCACAGACGGCAATCATTACTTTTTAATTTGAAAATATGAAACCGTAATATTTTCCGTCATGTATAGCACAACCATTTTCTTTGTTGAACAGTTTTTTTCACTCCGTCGTCATACCGAAATTGAAAACGGTTGAATTTCCAAAGTGGTGCCTTAAATGCTGATAATAGCGAGCTAAGAACATGCACTTTATGAAATACTTATCTCGCTTCTCGCCGGCATTTACTTTGTCGTTTGGAATATGAAAATGAAATTATGATAGACGAACGCTCCTTTTCAAAGTGAAATTAAATCTTCGAACTTGTCACTTTGTATTATCAAAAGGGTAAAAGTGGAAACGGTCAAAGAACAATTTTAATGAAAACAAATAATTAAAAGAAACAATTTCGGATTTTTAGCTTTAATCCTCTCTTTGATCCCCGTGTTTTGTGAAAAGCTTTTGTAAATCGAGACTTAGGTGGTGATTGTTTAGTGTGAAGGCAACAACCTTTGTTCTGCACCCCCTCCCCTACAAAAAGTCTACCCAAAACACTCCAATTAATATAATGAATTACTTTTTATTTTATCAAAATGTACCGTTATTCCTGTTGCTAGGTCAGTGCCTCTCAGAACTGCGTTACGAATATTTGGATGATTAGTATATTTGTACGGGCGACATAATCGTACAATTTAGAAACAATTATTACAATTCAGAAGTGAATCCTACAAGTCAACCAGTCGACCATGCTAGTCACTGATCCCATGGTGTCGTCTCGCGGCCCATTTTCTTCGCGGTCTCAAATCTCCAGCGTCAGGTAAAAGTCACCTAGATTCTTTACCCCTAGCCTTGATATTTTGCGCCGTCTACACTTCGGGTCTTTACTAAATCCCATTTTGTTAGAATAGCATCTCAGATTAATTCGCCCTGTCAGCATTTCCACCAACAACCTAAGGTTGAGAGATATTTCTTTAGCTTGCCTAGAGCCATCCGGTTGCTTGCAGGCTCGATGGTGCTTGTCCTTGGTCTTTTTTCTGATAAGTTCCGGCGCGTATACCGGGTGCTGCTTCTCACTTTCACCAGTGCCGTAGCCAGAAGACATTTTCAGGTAGGGTCCAGGCCCCTAACATGTTACTTAAAGGAGACAAATTTTTCTGTCAACAGTGCAGATAATAACATTGTGTACAATAGGATACACAATTGCGATCGAAGCGAGCAATTTTTTTCGATAAACATAACCAAAGACCCGTACGTATCAGAATAGATGTGGCAAACAGAATACATGCGGCAAAGAGACTCGAACGTATCTAAATATACAAATAAGCAAACAATCCAACGTTTTCTGTTCTTTTATAACTGTAAGAATTTGAAAGATCCATAGAAATTACCCAAGGTAATGTCAAAGGCCCTACCGAAGTACGTCTCAGACCATTCAAATCTAGAAAAGCTTATATCCAAGGTCTAAGTCGTTTTTCCCTCAAACCCAGAAACACGTGTTCTCTAAAATTTTATTCTCTACAACTTTGTCTTTGGAAGCAACTTTCTATCTCTCATAGTTCTGGAGATTCAGGTCATCCTTCCCAATTATGGAAGTGGCCATATGCTAGAATTGGGCCATATTTTCCCAAAACCCTGAAACGCGTCTTCCCTCAAATTTAATTCTCTACAACTTCGCCTTTGGAACCAACTTTCTAACTGTCATAGTTCTGAAGATCTGGATCATCCTGCCCAATTATGGAAGAAGCCATATACTAGTATTGGGCCATATTTCACCAAAACCCTGAAAAATGTGTCCGCCTTAATTTAATTCTCTACAACTTCGCCATTGAAACCTACTTTCTAACACTCATAGTTCTGGAGATTCGGGTCATACTGCCCAATTATGGAAGAGGCCATATACCAGTATTAAGCCATATTTCACCAAAACCCTGAAACACGTGTTCGCTTAAACTTAATTCTCTACAACTTCGCCTTTAGAACCAACTTTTCAACTCTCATAGTTCTGGAGATCTGGGTCATCCTCCCCAATTATGGAAGAGGCCATATACTAGTATTGGGCCATTTTTCCCCGAAACCCTGAAACACGTGTTCGCTTAAATGTAGTTCTCTACAACTTTGCCTTTGACAGTAAATCTCCATATTGCATAGTTAAGGAAATATAGACGAAAAACTGTTTTCGTATATGGCCAAGAATCTCAATTTCGTCCATTCCATTGGTCCCAGTGCCCAGACTCCTGTACCCGATTCCCACAAAAATTTTTTCCCAGTTTTGTGACATCATATGCTTTCATTTGACACCAAAATGAGGAATTCCCGTGCTATACTTGCTGAGATATTTGCGAAAAAGCTTCACCGACCTTCGAAAAACCATGTTTTTGGTCACTTCCTCGACCATATCTCCGGAACCGCTTGATCGATTTTGCTCATCTTCGAACATGAATCATGGGAGACATGTACCTTTCAGGACGGACAGACAGACGGACAGACGGACATTTTTTTTATTCGTCATATTTAGACGATAATAGATGCATCCTCCCAACTCCCACCTCGACCTACCCCATGTCACAATAAAATTGTTTGTAGTAAACGAATAGAACCCTTGTACTTCGTACGGGTCCAAAAATTTCCAATCAGCGTCAATCATGGGCGCGCGGTAGTAATGCAAAGGAAAATTCTAAGGCGAAGTGTCTTTTCAATCATTAAAATCGGTTCGGTAGATCCGAAGATATGACCTTTAGAAAACCGTCATTTTCCATAAAAAATGTTCTATTTCAGAGAAGCCAAGTTGGAGATAGATGTTTCATGTCAAAGGAAAAGTTCTTGGGTTGGGTGTGTCAGGTGTCAGGGTGACCAACAAAATGGCCGACAGTGGTATGGGACGGACTAAGGTGGAAAATGAAAAATTTCTTTTGATCTTTTTTGAGTTGGAGATAGAAGTTTCGTGTCAAAGGAAATTTTTTTTGCCGCTTTTTTTCGAAGAAAATTTTTTTCACCGGAAATTTTTTTTCGCCGAAAATTTTTTTTTCGAGGGCTGACGCACTTTTGCAGTTTATGGAATAAATGGAATAAAAACCTCAAACAGACTTGATTTTGATGGCAACCCACACAACAAACCGTACTAATGTGTCAAAAAGTGAAAAAAACCCACTTTTGAAAACATAAAAGAATTTTTGTTGAAAAATGGAATAAATGGAATAACTAAATTTATTCCATTTATTCCAAAAAAAAAAAAAATAAAATTTAATCTCCAGATGGTTTAAATGCTATATATTTTGTGCAAACCTTTTTTTGAACTTATTTGCCTAACTTGCGATGTGTTTGGTTCAGATATTTCGCAAAAACAACAAAAAAAATTTTGGCAATAAATGCAATAAAATAATAAATGGAAAAAATGAAGTGCGTCATCCCTCGGTTTTCGCCGGAAATTTTTTCTCCAAAATTTGTTTAATCTTTTCTTCCAAAACTACTGATATCACAACAAAAACCCTTTTTGAAAGGGAAACGTGACGCAAGTCCTCATCACTTCTTCCAAAATAACTGATGTCAATTGGGATGACGCTTAACGCTTCGAAACGCAAAAAATTCTTTTGAAATAATTTCACTTTTGATTGAAAAAATGCGTCACAAAAGCCGGACCCTCTCAACGTAATAATTTTTCTGTGTATCATAATCATCATTTTGCGGTTGGTTTGGTTTGTTTTTGTTACGAGGATATAAGCATTCGAACAAAAAACAGCTAAAAAACTTTTTGAATCGATTTGTTTCTCTCTTTTGTGCATACTATCTCCTTCATTTTTTCTTATAATTCACTAATATTTATCATGCTGAAGAACAAAGCAAACTCTGTGAAAAGTGAAACTGACAAGTTTCTGATTTGTATGGTAAGTTCATATGATAAATCAGAAACTTGTCGGTTTTCACTTTTCCGTTCCTGTACAACTTTGTTATGTATTCACTACTTTTTCATTTCCCTTCTATACTTAGTCCTAAATATCTATAGAAACTTTTGTATGAAGCTATTTAATAGCCCTGTCAGAATGACAAAGATTAGTGAATTATAATTTTTATATAATTATTATTCACTAATGTTTGTCATAGCTTTATAGAAAAATTTCTATAGATACCTAAGACTAAGTAGCGGAGGGATGTATATAGAACCAGTGAATACATAATAAAGTTGCATAGAATTTGGTTTGTTTTGTAAGCATAATAAACGTTAGTGAATTATAAGAAAAATTAAGGAGATAGCACGTTTTGATAATTTTCCCTTTACTATGGAGAATTTTTTCAATGTTGTAACGAAATGTCAAATGATGACGCAAAAATTTGCTCTACACGCTATCTATAGAAAATCCAGCCTCCATATCATGTCACTGTTTTTGCCTTTTTATTTCAAACAAATTTTTGGACTTTTCTGAATCAGTCTCTCTAGTACTTTCAGTTCCTTCTTTATGCTCAAAGAAGCAATAAAATATTGACATTCCATTGTATTGTTTCAAAACAAAATTAGACCTCGATTAGGCCTCGATTTCTTCAACTATTGTAAAAACATGTGCGTATCAGAATAGATGTGGCAAACAGAGTTGATGTTACGAAAAGACTCGTAAACTGAGAATTTTTCCATGTTTTCGAACACTTGATAATCAATATCTCCAACAAACTTAGGTCGATTTTCAAAAAAAAAATTCAAAATTTCCTCCGATTCTTAGACAAAATATCTTTCAAATGACATGTCACCAGTAAAATTTGGATATTTATTTGTGCCCGAAACGACCACAAACGACCAAAAAAAGTCATAGAAATGGACATTCGTGAAAACTTTTGCCATACAAAAACGTATAATTAAAGTTATTTCAACTCTTTTGTAGTTTTTACACCTAAATTAGAAACCCCACTACAAAACATTATCATTAGTATCATTTTGGTGGCACCGAATATGCAGACATTTTTGAAAACTCGCCATTTCGCATAAAATGTCAGGGCGCAAGCTTATTTCACTATAAAAAAACATTTTCATTTATAAATACTTTATCGTTACCGAGCCCTGCATCGAACCAGGAGGGTTCAAAATCTGGCAAATTTTTTTTTTTTAAATCGACGCACCCTAATGTGCAATTACGTCCTCATTAAATTGGATTGAAAATTGCCGAAAGGACAATATTGAAAAACCCGTCCGAAGGAACGGCGTAAAAAAGTTCATCTCAATTTTTTCTACAACATAGGAAAAACCTTTTTTTTTCTAAGGCCGACCTTAGGACCGACCTAGGGTCTTCAGGAGAGGCCTCGGACAAACACTTACATAGACAAAAATATTTCCCTCCATTTTCTCCGCAACATAGTGAAAAACCAGTTTATTGTCTAGGGCAGATCTTAAGTGCCATAAGGATATGCCTGGGACACATACTTCTATAGACAAAAATGCATCCTTCAATTTGCTCTGCAACATAGCAAAAAACATTTTTTTTATCTAGGGCCTTAGAACAGACTTGAGGCCCACTTCAGCCCAAAACACAGGCACCGGGTCCAAATTTGTTTTTGAATACAATTCGGTACTCGACTACCTCTCAAATAGAAAAAAATCAACAAATTCAGTTAGGATTTATCCAATTTATGTAAGCAAACACATTGGGCCCTAGTAGAAATTCAGTTTTAGGGTCCTGACTGAGTCCAAGGGTTTCTAATCAAAAAATTTTCTGCCATGCCGGTGCCTGTGCTTAGGGCTGAAGTGGGCCTCAGGTCTGTTCTAAGGTTGTTTTTTTTGCTATGTTGCAGAGCGAATTGAGGGAAATATTTTGTCTATGGAAGTATGTGTCCTAAGTCCTAAGGTCTGCGCTAGACAAAAAAATTGTTTTCACTATGTTGTAGAAGGATAGTATAGGATAAAGCGGGTAGGAACACTGATAGACTATTCCTGGCACCAAAGCCGCCAATGGACCTGTTGTGCATTCCCACAGATTTATCCACAGGTTATCCCATTTAACTCGATTAAGGTAGTCTAGTATCGTTCTAGGCGGGTGGTTTTTGATCGTTTTTGGATTCACTGTGGATGATCCAAAGTACTTTGCTCGAGCCATAATAAAGGCGGGACAATTACAGAGAAGATTCGGCTGTTTCGATGTCTCCGCAACGATTGCACAGAGAGCTGCTAGTTAGCCCAATCGTATGCATATGCTTATTGAGAGAGCAATGACCGGTTAGGATATCAGTGATTATTTTAACGTCGCGCTTGGAAAATGATAGTAATTCCTTGGGGTGCTTTTCGTTTATTCGAATACAGTTTTTGGCATGTCTAGCATAGTTGAGTGATTCCCAGTGGGAAGAGAAGGAGTTGGACTTCCAGAGAGCTAGAATGTTAAACAGCGTAGATGCAGAAACAGGTATGCTGGGTTCGGAACCCACAAAAGGGGACGAAGAAGCTGTTCTTGCCAGCTCGTCTGCTTGTTCGTTGCCAGCGATTCCACTATGTCCTGGAACCCAGACAAGTGTTACTTGATGTAGAGTAGAGAGTGTTTGGATTAAATCTCTGCACTCTAGAACGAGGGATGATGTAAATTTGTATCCCCCTAATGATTTGATTGTTGACTGGCTGTCTGTACATATGAAGATTCTTAGATCCCGAGCGAGTCTTCCAGAGTATGTAACATTGTGTTAACGCATCCTATAATTCCTACTATCTCTGATTGGAATACTGTTATGAGCTTGCCGAGAGGCAAATTATCGGCTACATTGAGTTCGGGACAATGAAATCCTGCTCCAGAGATTTCGTTAGACAGTGAACCATCTGTAAACCAAGACAGGCGATTATCTGTTGGAATAGCTGAGTTGCTTGTCCAATCGCTCCGGTTGGGAAGGCTTATCGCAAATGATTTTTCAAATCTGTAAATAGGAGTTATAGATTCACACGGCATTTCAAATTCAGGAGACATTTTTATCATTTTCCTCCAAATTTTTGAATGATTATTCGAGCATATTATGAGCGAGTTTGCTAATTTTAGTCTTAAAGCTGAGGATGTGCTTCTGCTTCACTGAATATGTGCAACGGTACTAAATTGAGTAGGGCTTCAAGGGCTGCTCTTGGTGCTGTTCTCATGGCACCCGTAATTCCAATGAGCGCCAGTCTTTGTAATTGTGCGAGCTTAAGATGAGAAGTGGTAAGATTGCATCTTGGTCACCAAACGATAGCTGCGTAGCTTAGACGAGGTCTGATGATGGAGGTGTATATCCATCTGAGGATTTTTGGATTGAGGCCCCAAGTAAGTCCAAAGGCTCTTCTGCAGTGCCACAGTAGCTTTTTCAATAACATTCTTGAAGTGTACAGTAATGAAAATTTGACTTTCCTATCCACTATTAGTCCTAGGACTTTGACTGAGTCAGAAAGAGGGATACTCTTTCCAAAGAATACGGGTGGCTTAAAGTTTAGAATTTTGTTCTTCTTAGAGAATAGAATTAGTTTCGTCTTATCCGGGTTTGCTATTTGTTCCACTGAGGTACACCAGCTTTCTACGAACTTTGCGCGTAATAACCAGCGTCAAGACGCTGTCTTTAACTAGGCAGTAGATAAGAGGAGGTAAGATACCTCCTTGAGGGCACCCTTCACTCACGAAGACACTGATTTTGGTGAGACCCAGGTCGGAAGAAACAATTCTAGTGCTGAGCATAGCAATGATCCATCCAGTTATAGTTTCATTTATTCTGTGAGCTCTGCTGTTGTAGAAAAAATGGAGGGAAATATTTTAGTCTATGTAAGTGTTTGTCCGAGGCCTCCTTTGAAGACCCTCCTAAGTCGGTCCTAAGGTCGGCTCTAGGCAAAAAAATGGTTTTTTCCTTCGTTGTAGAAAAAATTGAGATGAACATTTTTGTCTATTTGGGGGTCAATTTTGTACTTTCGGAAGGCTTTTTTTAAAGCGTTTCTTCGGACAGGTTTTTCAATATTGCCATTACAATGTAATGTGGACGTAATTTCATACACTTAAGAGTTAAGGCAATATTTACATAAATACTTTCGAGTCTTTTCCTAACACCAACTCTCTTTGCCACATCTATTCTGATACGTACGGGTCGCTTGTATATGTTTCGATTACCTTTCAGGGGAAAAAATGTTTTTAAAAATCGGTTGAGTTTTACTCAAGTTATCGCGGTGACGGACGGACGGACGGACATTTTTTTTATTGCTGATTCGTCATTTGAGCACCCTCTGTAAAAACGATGTTTTTCTAGCTATAGTTTTGTAATAAAAATGTGTCATTTTCAAAAAAACAACTAATTGGCCGTTTACACTCATCTTTTATTAATCTAGTAGTTGAGCTACTTTTTTGCGATTGCTTAGTTTTTTTTAACAAATCTTTCGCTAGAAGAAAGTTCTGCATTTCAGACTAGGCAGCCTGTTGCCGAAAAAGTGTCTATAATAATGTTGGATAGTACAATAAGAACACAACTATGCACTAGTTTTGAACTTGGCACCAGGCTGCGTACTTGATAATTTTGATTGACAATTTAGAAGGCAGCCTAGTGCCGAAAATCGTCCAATGTTATCTTAACGGCAATAATGAACACTAAACGTCGTATAAATTACAAGTCGGCACTAGGCTGCGTACTTAAACTTTTGTTTTATGGATGTAGGTGGCAGTTTTTAGTTACTTTTTTTAAAATGACACATTTTTATTACAAAACTATAGCTAGAAAAAAAAATCGTTTATCCAGGAACCCCTCTTAAGTTGTCATATGAGACACAGCCGACGTTTTTCCATCGGATCTCTTGTACGCAGCAATTCTATTTCCAGCAATCAAAACTTTTATCGTAAGTAAACCATGAGAAACAATCTCAACATATCACATTTGTCTTCCAGTAAACAGGGTATGTGAGGCTCAAAGCGGATGGTTTCTGTAACAGCTTTGAATTATTTACATCCGAGAGACAATGCAGTTTTTAATAACTAAAGATGCGAAGTGACTATTTTCCCCCAGGAAACTCTACACTACATAACTGCATAACCGCATTTGCAATGAAGTATGCAGAGAAGTGTTGCACTATGTGGTGTTCTATCCCACAACGTAGAGGATTTATTATGATTAGAGTGTTTAGCGCATATATCATGAAGCGTTAAAGGCGTTACAGCTGGGGTGATTCTGAGTGAGTACAACAAGCGCTACAGAGATTTTTCATGAAATCTTTTTTTATCGTTCCTGTACGTATCACGTGCGGAACACTTAAGAGGGGTACCAATAAGAGTTCAATGATATTCCATTATTATTGAGAGGAGATCTGAGAAAGGAAAGCAACACGAGTGATATATTGGTACTAAATCGGCAGCAGATGATGTCCCAGGTTGGCGTTGACATGAAGTCTGTGAAAAATAGCGAATTATTCTTTAACGAATATCATGAAGAAACTACTAAGGGAATTGAAGCACCCCCACCCCCTCCTATCCCCCTTAGCGTGATATACTTTGTTAACGGTCCATAAGGCAGAACTTTGAAGTTTCGTACGAAAAATGCATTAGGTAAAAGCACAACAAATGCAGAAATATTCATATGTCTGGTGAAGAGCTCTTGCCAAATCTAGCGCAACGCATATTTTTGGAAAATCAATTTCCCGAATATAAAGGAAATTTACCGGAAACTTTCTAGAATTTCCTTAAAATTTTATGAATTTTCTTAAAAATTCCCGAATCTCATGAAAATTTCCCGATTTTATGAAAATTTTCCTATTTTCGTCCAAGTTTCTTGAATTTCCTGAAACTTTTCCTAATTTACTGAATTTCCATCAAATTTCCCGAATTTCTTTAAAATTTCCAGATTTTCTTCAAAAATTCCCAAATTTTTCTAAAAACTTCCTGAATTTCTTGAAAATTTTCCGAAATTCCTGAAAATTTCTATTATTTATTGACAATTTTCAGAATTTACGAAAATTTACGATATTTTCTTAAAATTTTCCTATTTCCGGACAAATTTTTCGAATTTAGTGAAACTTTTCTTAGTTTACTGAAGAATTCCAGGATCCCTAATTTCCTAAAAAATTCTCGAATTTCCATTGAATTTGCAATATTTCAAACAAATTTCCCGAATTTCTTTGAAATTTTCAGATTTTCTTTAAAATTTCCCGAATTTCATGAAAATTTCTCGAATTTCCCGAATTTCCTAAAAATTTCCCGAATTAAAGGAAAATTACTAATATTTTCTGACAATTTTCAGAATTTACTGTACATTTCCGGGATTTTCTTAAAGTTTCTCGATTTTCGTGCAAATTTCTCGAATTTCCTGAAACTTTCCTTAATTCACTGAAAAATTCCAGAATTCCCTTAAAATTTCCATAATTTCCTTAAAAATTCTCGAATTTCCATTAAATTTTAATATTTCCATCAAATTTCCCGAATTTCTTAAAAAATTTCAGATTT
>CM055406.1:112649079-112669081 GCA_029228625.1 Pseudolycoriella hygida | reverse complement strand
TCTTCAAAAATTACCAAATTTTTCTGAAAATTTCCCGAATTTCTTGAAAATTTTCCGAAATTTCTTAAAATTTCTATTATTTCTTGGCAATTTTCAGAGTTTAAGAAAATTTACGATTTTTTCTTAAGATTTTCCTATTTCCGTGCAAATTTTTCGAATTTCCTGAAACTTTCCTGAAAAATTCGAGAATTCTCTTAAAATTTCCCTAATTTCTTAAAAAATTCACCGTTAAATTTCCAATATTTCCATCAAATTTCCCGAATTTCTTTGAAATTTTCACAGTTTCTTTAAAATTTTCCAAATTTCCTGAAAATTACTATTATTTTCTGACAACTCCACAATTTCCTTGAAATTTCCCTAATTTACTTATAATTTCTCGAATTAATGAAAATTCCCGGATTTTCTTAAAATTTTCCGGGTTTCCGTAAAATTACGAAGACGAGAGTAGACTACCTGAACGTCGTTTACGAGGAGTTCGGGGTGAATGAAAGTGTAAGCAAAACTAAGTTTGTGAATCAAGGAAATTAGTACTTCGTACCTTTATTGGGATAAGCTGAAGCAGATCCTGAATTCAAGCATTTAGGAACCTTTTATTCTGATGAAGGGTAATACAGTTGTGTACTAGTTGAGGTCACATCAGTTCAAAAAGGAACTGAGTAGCAAAGAAGTAATGGGCTGAGAGGCTACCCAAGAGTATACTGCCTGCTGAAGTTTCAGATGAAGGATGTTTATAGATTCAATTAAATCGAATTAAAAGATTAGTTGGCTATTATTAGGGACCATCTGGCGGCTCGAAGAAAATCGTGAAAATATTTTCTTTTTTTCTGCTTGAATTTACTCCAACACTGCACACCATACATAACAACGTCTGCATTAAACGGAGTAAATAAACTTGAAAATTTGAAATTAAAATCCTTGTCGACTTTGTAAAAGCGTTCTAATTGAATTGAAAACGTGGTCTTTCGAGTCTTGTGAAATGTGACAAAGTTTGTTTTACCTTTTAATATTCTGAGAAGCGCTAAAAAACTTACTCGTCGCACTTTTTTACATGAAATAAAAAAAAAACTATTCTTTTTCTCTGGAAACGCAAAATTTAACTCGTTTTTTTTTATTCTTTCCACTATTTTTAGATATTACATGGAACGTAAAATATTTCAACATCTTCTAGAGTTAAAAAGCTTACAGATACGCTCCAGCAAAATCAACGAATCGGTGTTGGTAAAACGTGCTGTAGACGATTATCACAAATCAACCCTTGCTCTGGGTTTGGAAACGGGTGGCTCATTAAGACGATATCCGTATAAAGACTATACATTCAAAAACTTTGAAATATTTTTATATGAAACGTTAAAGAGTCTCCAGAAAACCGGAACATATAATTTTCAGAATATATCTGATGTTTATAAGGAAGTACGTGCTTTGAATACGATTTTAATGTGTGCGTTAGTTCTGTTTAAATGTGTGTGTGTGTGTGTGTTTGTGTATTGGAAACGATTTCTATTTGTGTACAAGAAAAAAAAACGAAAGAATTTTTAAACTTGATTTTCTTTCCTATCGTCGTTTTAATGTGGGTTTGCCTTTAATCGTTGATTTTTCCCTTTAACATAGGCTGAAAGAAGATTAAGTCCGGATTATAGCCGATACGAAAAAGCTTTGCAATGTACTTCGAAAACACATCGATGTCTTCATTCTGCTCAAGCTTATTTAAGTCGTCCGGCACACGCCTACACTGGGATACCGTGTGCAGCTTACAGTAAGTGACAATTTATTTTATCGATTTATTTTTTCTATCTTCCTGCAAAATCGTTCCATAAATGCTTTCTGTTTCCTTTCGTTCCCATTCATTTAACGACTCGCACATCGTCTTTATATTGATGTCAATTTACACGCCGAAAACGTTTATTGCATTACCTTCCAGTCATCTTATTTAATTGTAAGGAACTCTAGCAACGAATATGTGTGTTCGATAGAAGACGCGTTTTCCTTGAGCGATAAAAGTTCACATCGAGTGGAAAACTCTTTCGTTAGAGTTGTTTTATGTTGAACATAATCAACAAGCAATAAAGGAAGCCATAAATAAAATTTTAATTAAGGTCTGCTGAGAACAAACAGTCAAACCATAATTTAATTAGCGGCCAAAGCAAAATAGAAGATAAACAAATTTGTGGAAAATGTTTTTGGGTCTATTTTTTTTGGGCTGGCTGATGGAATAAAATATATATATATAAGTAGGAAGAAAAAAAATATCGAAAATGAAAAGTCAAGGAAAAAAGAGTAAAATAATTTTATTTATGTTCCATCGCAATTTATAAATTTCGTTTTCTTTATAATGAAAAATAAATTTCGTTTGATGTAAAATTACATAAATCAGATGAAATAATAATTTTTTGATGACATAATTTGTGTGGGAGTTTTTGTGGTGAATTTCCTTGAATTCGAGTTGAACTTTTTTTTTTCTCCATTAATTTGTTTTTGGATTTTCCAATTTTGTTTATCTTTCTAAAATATGTTTTGGGTCAACAAGGTTTTCCCCATTGGAACCAAATACGCATCCATCAACAGAATATTCGAATATGGAATCCCCCGGATAACCCTCTTTTCATCGGTTTTATAAATTAATTTTAATTCGTTCGTGGGTATTTTCTGATTGCTTTGTTAGATGATAGCAAACCGAAATTTTTAATGAAATGAGTGAAAGGCGACGGTTATGAGATTTTTATCGTTTACCATAGGCTTTTATCGAACAAAACGTTCAATAAAGACCAAACAAATCTGATAATTTCTCTTTGGTACTTTGAGCTTGCAATTACACCGAAAGCTCTTGCGGGCATGGAAATAATATTTTCTTCTTGGTAAATAGTATAAAACCAACGGGTTATTCAGTTCTGTAAATGATGAGTAAATCAAAGCAAATCAAAATGTGGTTTAGGCTAAAATAGCCGAAGTTTGGGTTACGGCGAGCAAATCTTTAACATTTTTCCATTTTAATATTTATCTGAGAAAGAGTTCAAGGCACGGGAGGTGGGTAAACGTTTAATTTTTGTTTTAAATTTTTTTATTATTGCACCCGTACGAAGTACATACTGCGGAGGTCATATACAAACATTTTTATTTTAACATCGGGTTGATGGAGACTGGAGTTGGGGGGATACATTTGCTATCGTCTAGAGATGACGAATCAACAAAAAAAAACATATGCAATGGACCCGTACGCATCAGAATAGATGTGGCAAACAGAGTAGATGTCCCAGATAACAATTGACCCCACGAAATGTACATACAGTGCCATTGGAAAATGTGCTGATCCCATTTAATGTGCTCCAGTTCCAGGACATTTAATGTATATTAAAAACCGTCCTTACCGTTACATCTTTTCTTTGGAACGTGAAGTGCATTTAATGTACATTAAATGTGAATTACATGTACATCTAATGTACATTTAAAACACTTTGAATACACAACTAATGTACCTTTAATATACTTTTTAGTGTGAATTACTAACGCATTTCATGTACATATGATGTTATGTAAGAAAAGAAAGGAAAATTTAATTTAGTTTTCCGACTTTTCTATTTCGGTTTTTCTTATTCTAATGATCGCTACGTCCTCCATCTACAATTTTTTATGCCAAGCTCTCATTTCTTTTATTAGAAAAATTTCTGCCATTTGCGGGACTTGAACCGAAGTAGAGGTGTGCGCCGGCGCAAACGCCGCCGAGAAAATTGTTAAAAAAGTGCGCCGCCGCCGCCGAAAGTAAGTTTGACGTAAGCCGATTTACGCCGCCGCCGAAACCCCTCTGCGCCAATTTTCGCCGCCGCCGAAGAAACAAAAAATTGCCTTCGCCTCCGAATTATTCGAATTCGAATTATTAAAATTCATAAATTAATTGAAATGATCAGTCGAGTAAATATAAGAAAAAAACATATGGGGGCATTCAAATAGTACGCACGCGAAAAATTGGCCTTTTTTGACCCCCCTCCCCCCTGTGCACGCTTTCGCACGCTTTTCGAAAGACCCCCCCCCCTAAAGTGCGCACGAAATTTATACTCACAATTCACACCATATACGTTTTCAGAGCGAAAACTGCAAAAAAAATTTCTATAGAATACGCATTGGGAGAAAATATAAACGCCAGTACCTAAACAAAAGATTTATTTTAAATCGGCTGCTCTCTGAAAGCCTGGATTAGATTGGAAATAGTGCACTACCACAAGTTGAAAGTCTTCTGCATCTCCAAACGAACCTATCCGCAGCTAACGTCTCCCAGTTACTTTCGTCAACCGATTCGGGATTGGCATAGTGCATGCTGCTTCACATGTTTCGATGTGTTGTGGTTAACCTTTTAACATTTCACATAGTCGACGACACGTTGGAAAATCTCATTAGTGCCCATTAAAAGTATGGAGATGAGAAAAATGACGAGTGTAAGTATATTATTGACACAAAGAAATGGACAATATTCTAGGAGCATAACTTTCCAAGAACCTCATTTTTGGCTTAGAATTCAATCCGAATTCGAAGAATGGCTATGTTAATGCTTTTTTCACTTTACTTGTATCATCATATCTTGTCCCTTTGCTAATTAAAAGGAAAATAAACCTAAACAGATCAAATATCACAAAAGTGCGCACGTTTTCGGATGATACCCCCCTCCCCCTCGCACGCTTTTCGAAAACCCCCCCTCCCCCCTTAGATGCGTGCGCACTATTTGAATGACCCCTATGAAGGGACGCGTACGTATCAGAATAGATGCGGCAAACAGAGTTGTTGTTACGAAAAGACTCGAACGTATCTAAGCAAATATTGCGTTCACATTAGACTGCTGCATTGGAAAACCCGTCCTAAGTAAGTACGCACAAAATTGACCTCCAAATAGAGAAAAATGTTCTCCTCAATTTAGCAAAAAACTATTTTTTGGGCTAGAGCCGACCTTCGTACTGACCTAGGGCCCTAAGTAGAGGCCTCGGATACTTACTTCCATAGAAAAAGAATGTTTCCCTCAATTTGCTCTGCAACATAGCAAAAAAAAAATTTTTTTAGCTACTGCCGACCTTAGGGCCGACCTTCAAACAAAAAAGAGTTTTTGAAAATGGGAAGAGTTATGTACAAAAAACATGTAGGGCCCTAACAAAGACTCTTTTTTAGTGCCCTAGCTAACTCCAAAGACTCAAATCGAAAAATATAACTCACACTTTTCACCTCCCAGAGTCTATTTTAATCGAATTATTTAAAGAAATTTAACTAAAATAGCCCCTGTCTGCCCCAAGAAAATGATTTTGTGCAAAACAGTAAATGACTTACTTGATGACGTTGATCGCGCTTAGTGTTGCTGTTAAAATTACTTTTGCTGAATTGTTCAAAGTTTTGCTAATTTAACTTCACGGACATTTTTATAACTAAAAATATACATTTTTGAATAAAGGGAGCACATAAAATGAAGGAGAAATCTGGTACAATAATTTCGAGCTTTACTGGCACAAAAAATGTGCATTTTATTCACATCAAAAGTAGTGCTACATCACAAGCACATTTTCTGTACATTAAGTTTGATGGTAATTGCGTACATTATTTCAAGCACGAAAAATGCACGAGTAATGTACTTCTGAGCTGGTGCAATAATAATGGCTCAAAAAATGTGCTTTTTTTATTTACACAGGAAATGTACCAGTGTACAAATGTACAAATTCTCGACAACAATGAATTTTACACATTTAATGTACATTCAGTGAGCCACCACATTAAAAAGTGTGGTCTGTGTTATCTGGGGTAGTGCAATATGAATTGCTCAAAAGAGTTGAGAAGTTGGGTGATGACTTCTTTCAAGCGCTAACAAGCGATATTGGTATCGATGGTTGCGACGAGGAAAGTTTCTCACTGCCGAAAACTATTCTTTAAATGTCATATCCTTGGTCAACGAAGCAGATGATCCGCGCAGTAGTGTTGCTAAGAAGCGATACCAAACGTTGAAAGGTTATACACCCACCAGATGGCACAGCGTTCGAATAATGTTGGAAAGTCTTGGCACACAACGACTGGCTGTATAACGAACGTTGTATCGGTTGAGCTCAACGCACAGCATAAGTGAAAGTGAATGGGAGTTGATCCAAAATTTGATTCATTTTCTGAAAGTATTTCGCTCTGCTGTTGAGAGTTTCTCTTTTGATAGAAATCCAACAATTTCGTGCACACTAGTCTTTAGGGCTGAAATTGAAAATGCGTTGATAGTTAACAGTAAAGATCAGTGGCGCCGACTTCCATATGGCGGGTGTGGCGGGTTTAGATTTAAGTCAAATAAAGCCATTGTTGAATTTGATTTTCAATTAAGTTGCTGTATGCAATATCTAAGAAGTGTTTTAAATTACATTCAAGTCTTTTCAAATAATTTTTTTTAATTACACCGCCGCCAGCCGAAAAACACTAAAAAATGTCCGCCGCCGCCGCCGAAAACAAATTTTTCGTGCGCCGATTTACGCCGCCGCCGAGACCCCCTTGCGACGATTTTCGCCGCCGCCGAGAAATTTCGAAAAGTGCAATCGCCGCCACCGAAATTTTTCGACCGGCGTACACCTCTAAACCCAAGACGCTCGGGATTATGAATCGACTGCTTTTCCAATTGTGCCACCCGATACTTATGTGTTGGTGTGTTAAATTTGTATAAAGTGTTAAATTATAGAAAATGTACTTTCTACATGTACTTTTTTTGTACTGAGAGAAAAAGTTTTGGAAGCTAGTAAATGAAAATTAAACAAACTCCAAAGAGTCTTATTGAAATTTATTTGATCGAACACACTGTAGCACTCATATATTTACAAAAAGATTTTTTATCCCTGCCACGTTGATGCTGCATTCAAATTATTGTATCATCTTCATTGTTTAATTGTTATTTGAAATTGATTTTATGCGAAACAATAAAAAATCTATTCCCCGTTAACTTTTTTCTTTGAACACATTTTTCTTTTTTTCTTTTAAAATTCGATACTTTTTTTTAATGTTACCCAACCAAAAGCAGCCGTGATATCCATTCACGGACTAAAAATATACATTTTTGAAAAAATAAGATGAGCATTTTTCGAAGCACATAATCTAAAAATGTACTTGTAATCTAGTGCAATAATTTCGAGCTTTAATTGCACAAAAAATGTGCCTTTTATTTACGTCGAAAATGTACTACATCACAAGAACATTTTTGGTACATTCAATTTGATAGGAATAGTGTACACCTTATCACGCACATAAAATGTGCGAAAAATGTACTTGTGATCTAGTGCAATAATTTCGAGTTTTAACAGCACAAAAAATGTGCCTTTTATTTACATCGAAAAATGTACTACATCACAAGCACATTTTTGGTACATTCAATGTGATGGGAATAGTGTACACCTTATCACGCATATAAAATGTGCGAAAAATGTACTTGTGATCTAGTGCAATAATTTCGAGTTTTAATAGCACAAAAAATGTGCTTTTTATGTACATCGAAATATGTACCACTTTACAGGCATATTTTTTGTACATTTTATGTACATTGTACATATTCTCAACAACATTGAATTTCGCACATTTAATGTACATTCAGTGGGCAACCACATTAAAAAGTGTGATCTGTGTTATCTGGGTGTTACGAAAAGACTCGAACGTATTTAAGTAAATAATATTGCCTTAACTCTTAAGTGTATGAAATAACGTCCACATTAAATTCTATTGAAAATTGCGGAGAGGGTAATATTGAAAAACCCGTCCGAAGAAACGGTGTAAAGAACGCCTTCCGAAAGTACAAAATTGACCCCCAAATGGACAAAAATGTTCTACAACATAAGAAAAAACCATTTTTTTGTCTAGGGCCGATCTTAGGACCGACCTAAGGTCCTCAGGAGAGGCCTCGGACAAACACTTACATAGACAAAAAAATTTCCCTCCATTTCCTCTACAAAATAGTAAAAAACCATTTTTTTGTCTAGGGCAGACCTTAGCACCGACCTAGAGCCATAAGGAAATGCCTCGGACACATATTTCCATAGACAAAAATGTTAAAAAATTAGGACAGAACTGAGGCCCACTTCAGGCCTAAGTACGGGCACCGGGTCCAAATTTGTTTCTGAATTCATTTCGGTACTCGATTACCTCTCAAATAGAAAAAGAATCAACAAAATCAGTTGGGATTTATCCAACTTATGCAAGCGAATAATTTTGGGCCCTAGCAGAAACTCAGTTTTAGGGTCCTGATTGATTCCAAGAGTTTCTAATCAAAAAATTTCCTTCCATAAAACGAGAGACAGTCCTAGACCTTTCGATCAAAAACAAATTTGAAAATCGGAAGAGATTTACTCGTTTTATGTACAAAAAACATGTAGAGCGCCATCAGAAACTCATTGTAAGTGCCTTAGCTATATTACTTACTTACTTAACCGGCACTACAACCCATTAAGGGTCTTAGCCTTCTGCAACATCCTTCTCCAACCGGATCTATCCGCAGCTAACGTCTCCCAGCTGGATACTCCAGCAGCTTTTAAGTCGGCAAAAGCTGCGTCATACCATCTGGATTTTGGACGCCCTCTCTTGCCCTCCGGTCTGGTTTTAAGGATTTTTTTTCGGAATACGATGATCTTCCATTCGTTGTACATGACTAGCTATATCCTAGGGCCTAATCTCAAAAAAGTTTCTTCTACTAATTGTTGGGCTTTCATAGACCTATCGATTAAAGAAACAATTATGAAAATCGGAAAATATTTACTCGAGTTATGTACAAAAAACACGTATGGCCCTAGCAGAGACTCGTTTTTAGTGCCCTAGCTAAGTCCAAGAACTCAAATCCAAAAAAGTTTCTTTGTGATCTCTACGGCGAACGGTACGAAATAGTAGTTTTGGCTGAGAAGAGGTGCGTATTTTTGTTCTTTCTATCTGACCGCGCTTCGTTCTGCTAGACCGGCTTCCCTTGCGGAGAGTTTCAATTTGCTGGGCGCGAAGGTTTCGGCACATGTTGCGTCCCATATGAGCGTTTGTCCCTTTGATCAAGGAATCAGACTCATACCGTCGACCTTCCTCCCATCGGTACAGATCAACCCTGGCGGCTCTAGTTTAGATGAACCTAATGTTTTTTTAATTATCTGGCTTAGCTCTGCGTGTCCTGACCACCGACTAGCACTTTTAGGGCAGTGTAGGCCATGTCGTCCATTTCTGTTGACGAGAATTCCATAAGCTTGCAAATATCAGTGCCCAGTCTCAGACCAACACATATATGTCACACACACTGCCCTAAAAGTGCTGGTCGGTGGTCAGGACACGCAGAGCTAAACCAGATAATTAAAAGAACATTAGGTTCACCTAAACTAGAACCGCCAGGGTTGATCTGCACCGATGGGAATATATATGCGGAATACGTTGTTGGCCAAAAGCGTGCCTAGACTTCTCGACGGTAGAGCGTGAAAACAGGCTCCTGATTCAGGTTCACACATTGCCAGCCTTCTAGCTTTTTCGTCATCCTGATCGAACTCTATGTCATTCATTAATTTTTGGACGTTTATTGAATCCCAATCCTTTTGCGAAGTAGTTGAGACGGGTCGATTCGTGTCAGGGTAATCATGAGATAAATCACATTTCAGTTATGTTTCATGAAGACTTCAGGCATCCCTAAATGACGTCCGCTTTTAGGAGAGACCTAAATCTGAGGAAACAGACGTTTGTTTTCAAAAAAATACAATACGACTTTGCATCGTCATCTTTGAACTTTATAGACTTTTGGTGTACCTGTAGGAGGTGTACTTGGTGTAGGAGGAAAAGTTTATTTCATTGAAACTGCAAGTTATCTCTTTCCGAAATGAAAAATCGGCCTCGCAAGATACAGAGCTCCAGAGCAAAGTGGCATTATCTATATAAGCCATCAAACGGATGTAGTGAGGCTGCCTTCTAGTAGCTCCAGAACAAAGTGGTATTTCCATAGGGAAAATTCCGGAAACTGTATCTTGGGAAGGCAGCCTGATCCTGATGAAAAATTTTTTCTGACTGTCTGTCTATACAAGCTATCAAACGAGTGTAGTGAGGCATGAGGATGAGGCTGCCTTCTGGTAGCTCCAGAACAGAGTGGCATTTCCATAGCAAAAATTCCAGTAACTGTATCTTGGGAAGACAGCCTGATCCTCATGAAAAAATTTTTTCTGACAGTCTTTCTATACAAGCTATCAAACGAGTGTAGTGAGACATAGTATAAAAAAATCGGCACTACCAGCATGTGGTTAAATACTGTACGATAATTGCTGTGCATAATGTATGAACAATTTAGCTCACGAGAATTATCGTAAACTGACATGTGAGGAGACCCGAGTTCGATCCCAGCGAGCGGAAGTACGAAGGTCCTATACGTTTACTCCAAACAATTTTAATGTAACATGGGGTAGATCGAGCTGGCAGTTGGGGGATGCATTTATTATCGTCTAAATATGACAAATCAACAATAAGAAAAATGTCCGTCCGTTAAGGATGGGAATGGGTCCACCTGTTTCATAGAAACTGATCACCAGGTTATGTGAAACAGGTCGACCCATTCCAACACTTACCGTCCGTCCGTCCGTCTTCACTTTTTTTCCAAACGGCTCAAGCGATCACTCTAATTTTTTTTTCACTGAAAGATACATGCCTCTCATGGTTCAAATTCGAAGATGAGCAAAGTCGATCAAGTGGTTCCGGAGATATGGTCGAGGAAGTGACCAAAAATATGGTTTTTCGAAGGTCGGTGAAGCTTTTTCGCAAATATCTCAGCAAGTATAGCACGGGAATTGCTCATGTTGGTGTCAAATGAAAGGATTTGATGTCAGAAAATTGGGAAAACATTTTTGTGGGAATCGAGTCAGGGGTCGGGGCACCGGAACCAATTGAATCGACGAAATTGAGTACGAAAACAGTTTTTCGTGTTTATTTCCTTAACTATGCAATAATGGAGACTCATTGTCAAAGGCAAAGTTGTAGAGAATGAAATTTTAGGGTACACTTGTTTCAGGGTTTTCGGCAAAAATTCTGGGATATGACGACTTCTAGAATTGGGAGGGATAATCCATATCTCTAGAACTATAAGAGTTAGAAAGTTGCTTCCAAAGGCAAATTTGTAGAAAATAAAATTTTAGAGAACACGTGTCTCAGGATTTTGGGTAAAAATGTTACAATCCTGGGATAGAACCACTTCTAGAATTGGAAGGGATGATCCATATCTCCGGAACTATAAGAGGTAGAAAGTTGCTTCCAAAGGCAGAGTTGTACAGAACAAAATTTTAGAGAACACGTGTTACAGAGTTTTAGGGGAAAATGGCCCAATCCGCTTTTCGGATTCATAAGCATAGTCGAAAGATTTTCTTTGAGTGTTTTTCGACTAACTGATCAATACCACTTTCGCGGCCTCTTTTATGCATTATAACTCATTCTTAAAATCCTTCACATTTAACGGTAGTTTACACCCACCGTCACATAAAATAGCTGCTTTCCACAGTATGAAGTACATTACAAGTAAACAAATTAAAATGTGTGCCCAATAAATGGTGAAAAATCAAAATAGAATATTAATAGTTGTAGTGCTAACAAATAGTGCAAGGCCTAACAGAGCTAACACCATCTGACCCACTTAAAAGTATATTATATTACAAGGAGCTGAAACGGCTGATTTAGACCCGACGAACAAGTCAGAGGGTGGAGCGCGGCTTCCCTACAAAATCCGGAGGCATAAAATCCAGAAGCGTCAAAATCCGGACGAAAAATCCGGAGGCTACAAAATCCGGAGGCTACAAAATCCGGAGGCGTCAAAATCCGGAGGCGTCAAAATCCGGAGGCTACAAAATCCGGTGGCGTCAAAATCCAGAGGCGTCAAAATCCAGAGGCGTCAAAATCCTGTTGATGTTGTTACGTCTGGATTTTGTAACCTCCGGATTTTGTAGCCTTCGGATTTTGTAGCCTCCGGATTTTTTGTCCGGATTTTGACGCATCTGGATTTTGTGCCTCCGGATTTTATAGCAGCACCGTGGAGCGCAGCGGAGCTTGAAGACCTATTCACCACCATGGTTTAAATCAGAACTTTCAGCTCCGTGTTATGTTTTCTAAGCGCAGGCAGACAAAAAGTGAGACTCCGAACAAAACACTTAAGGAAATAATTGACAGGTGGGAAATAAAGTAGGAAAATAATCGATAGGTGGAATTAAAGTGGGAGAATAGTAACCGTCAAAAGTGCGCTATAATGAGTTATTTGTGTGTCTAAATTCTGTGAGCAGATCTGACGTTTTTGGTCCCGCTGCGTATTATTGTATTTTGTTATACGTGGGGAGAAAATAGTGACTTTCAACAAGAGCGAAAGCTTGCGGCCAGAGCGGAGCGAGGGCTGTAATTCGCTCTAGTTGGAATTCAATTTTCTCCCCAAGTGTAACACAAAATTTTTTGTGCTTTCGCGTGAGAAAACGAGTGTTTCCAAGAGAAAATGTTCATTCAGTGTAACGTGGGAGCGTGAGAAAATAACTACTTTCTCACCAGCAAGAATTTGTTACTTTCTCACCGCTTTTGCGGGGACAAAACACGAATTTTCTCATCGCAAGCATGAAAATAACTTTATATCAATTATGGCATTTTATGAACGGACTAAAAATGAAATCCTTTTAATATAAAATTTGTTTACACAATTTGTTGTTTTGCTCAAAATAGTATGACTTGTCGACGTAAGGTAAATTTTGGTCCCCTATCTTGGTGGTTGTGGATGAGTGACCTGCAATTTGCTGCTAAGATTTAATGAAGCTTCGAGTAAATTTCTGTTGCAACACTTTTGATAGCACAAGCACATACAACACCAAATGAAAAAAAATCATTGGATTTCTTCGTCATCCATTTAACACACAAGTAGCAGACTAAAAATACCTTCATCTAGACTTCACCGAAATATAGCAATTAGCCTGATAATGCCACATGTATCCAACAGGGATTGTTCTCATTGTTGTTCGAATACACTGAATTTAAAAATTTAAAGCAAACAAAACATCCTATTGGTAGCGAGCAACGTAATATTTAAGCAGAAATTTTGATACACAATGGGCGGTCAATATTATGCCGAGTTCATTGTACCAGACAATGGGAATGTGTTACTATGTGTCGGAATGGTAATTACAAATTTCACCTTTCTATTGTTTCGTATAGGAAAAAAACATCTCATTCAAACGAATTGAAAGATTTGTTTTTTTTCCTTAAATTTTTGTTTTTATTTCATTTGGAGAAGTTTGTGCAGTCAATGCAAGATCCAATAAATAATTAAAAAACGAAATTCCATTTGAGAAAGTGAAAAAGAAAATTTGAAGTGGAAACTTAAAAGTTTTTAAATTGTAACGAATTGATGAATTATCTCAAGTCTATCGGACTTGTACATGACCGGTGATGTAATGGCATACCTCACTGATGTTTGGAGTCATAGTGTCCATTTTTTTAGAGAAACACAGCCCATTGCCATCGATTTCTTCAATGACTATGATCGAGTTTGACAAGATGAGTAGACCCATCCCTACGCATGTGGATTGAAAGTTTTTTAATGGATTGATCGATTCAAGTTGTGCTGGATGAAGCTACAGAGAGATATAAATGCAGAAGTCCCCTAAGGATTAGTTCCCTCCCCGATGCTATTTTTAATTTATATTAACGACCTTCTGACACTTACTGACAACCCAATCCATAGTTTCGCTGGTGATAACACTTTACATCACTCCTACAAATTTATCAAAAGTCCACGATGCTCCAAAGCGAATGGCTGACTTAGTACTCTTAGCTCGGATATCAGGGTAGTCATGAAGTGGGGTCGGCTTAACAGAGTTGAGTTCAATTTGAATAAAACTCTCAAGCGCTCTGAATTGACGTCACTTTTGTCCTCTATAGCTGACGGACTTCACCAAACGTCGAATCTAAGAGTATTGGAAACTGAAAACGAATGTGTCCGACAAACTCTTATGGTCTAAACATATTTCGTTTTCACCATCATTCTTTTGCAAAACACCAAACCGGATCTCGTCGTTTACTCTGTACAGAAATCTTCAGAACAAGGTCTCGTTTTTGCTATACACACAGTGCAGGAAATCGGCCTTAGTACTGTGGTACTCACATGAATTAAGTTTTCATTTTTAATCAAATTAAATTAAATCGAGTTGCCGATGCATTCGATAAAAATACCGCGCATTTGGAATTAAATCATTCATTCAAATATGAGTTTTTCATTGGTATGGCTTCAGGCCATCTTGTAAATCGATCAACCATTGTTAAACAGTCGGGTTCACCAATATATATATATATATATATATATGGATCTGAACTGCGAACATGAATTCGTTTCAATATAGTTTCCCATATAATTGGTGACCCCGACTGTTTAACAAAGGTTGATCGATTTACAAGATGACCTGAAGCCATACCTATGAAAGACTCAACAGCGGCAAGAGTATCACAAAAATTACTATTTCACTGGATCTCTCGTTTTGGTGTTCCTAACATCATAACTACAGACCAAGGTCCTCAATTTGAATCAGATCTATTCAAAGAACTGAATAAATTACTCGGCACTAACCAACAACGAGCTATCAGCTACCATCCACAAGCAAATTGTTTTTTTTTATAAGGTGGGGAATTCTTCATAGACACGTAGGTAGTGTTGGATTTCATTCTTCAATGACCTACCAAAGAAAACCCCCTTCCTTAGTCTTCATGCTCTCTTATCCCTGCAACCGCCTCACAGCATTACTTCGGGGAGGGGCTGTGCTTTCGCACCTACTCTGTCGGATCACCTGGCAGTCTTCTTTGATCGTCTCTCCATGCACTTTACAGCTTCCCCATTATTTTCGCAACTACATTATCCGCGACTCTCCACACCTCCTTATCGCGGCACATCTCCGATATTTTGTTTTCGGCATTTACATCTGACCTACTCACAGTCGTAAGCTCACCTCACTCTTCGAAGCGGGGACAGACAAATAACACGTGATCCGCAGTATCTTCCTCTCCCTCGCATGTCGTGCATAAAGGTGACTCCGCGAATTCAAACCTTTGCAGGTATTTCCTGAAGCATCCGTGGCCCGACAGAAACTGTGTCAATTGGAATTTAACCTCTCCATGTTTCCTCTGTACCCATGTCGTTATGTTTGGTATGAGTCTATGGGTCCACCTTCCCTTTTCAGAGGAGTCCCACTCTTGCTGCAACTGTCTCACTGATCCAGCTCTTAATTGAGTTCTTACTGTTTTGGTAGTTTGACCCTCCCTTCTCTTCTTTCTATGACATTCGCTGTCTTCCGTCAACGTTATGCATATGGGCATCGTCCCGGCTATGACACATACCGCTTCTAGGGATAGCGTTCGGTATGCGCTTGCTACTCTTATTCTTGCCAGCCTTTGGGCTCTATTAAGCCTCCTCCGGTTCCTCTTCGTATCTAGCGCCTGTATCCACGCTGATTTCCCGTAGCGTAATATCGATAGGGTGGCGCTTACTAGGAGCCTCCTTTTGCTGCTGCGCGGTCCAAAGCCGTTTGGCATTATTCTGGCCAGTGCTGGGGTGGCTTTCATTGCCTTTTCGCACGTGTTGTCAACATGACTATTAAAATTTCTGCGGTCGTCCAGCATAACTCCAAGGTATTTTAATTGGCGAGTGGATGCAATTTCTTCCCCGTCGATGTTCAATACGATCCGCTCAGTTTTTTTGCAGTTACTGACTAGCATGATCTCGGTTTTCTGGTGGGCCAGCTTCAGTTTTGCTGTTGTCATTCAGTTTTCGTCAGTTTCGAGCGTCTCCATCGTAGCTGCCTCCACCTCCATCTTCGACGTTCCGCATACCGTCGGCAAAAGCAATCGTCTTAGCGCATCTTGGCAGTTTCAGCCGCAACGCTGTGTCATACATTAAATTCCACAGCGTTGTTCCTAATATGTATCCCTGTGGTACTCCAGCTGTGATGACTGCTGTCTTTTTCCCTTAATTAGTATCGTTCATGAGCATTCGTCGCTCGAAGTAGCTTTTCAGCATCCTGCAGAGGAAATCGGAGATTCTCATTGCATGTAACACCTCCATTCAGCTTGCGCTATTAAAGGCATTTCTGACATCTATCGCCGTTACAGCACGGAAGCGGTTACCCCGTATTCTTTGCTTCGGAGCCTTGTCGGCAAACTCTATAACTTGTTTAATGGCCTCAATCGCCGATCTCCCTTTGAAACCCGAATTGTTTGTCTGACATTCCGTGCTCGCCCTCTGTGTATTTTCTTAGTCTATTCAGAATCGCGGCTTCCAGCATTTTTCCCAATCTATCCAACAAGTCTATATGATGATGGCTTGTCAGGCGGCTTCCTTAAAACTTAGAGGAATATCTCATCGAAGGAAAATCCAGCAAAAACGATATAAAAATCTTCAGAAAAATTTGAATTTTCTCAAAACATTTTCATTTTCTCTAAGATTTTTCATGGAGTGTGCAAGATTTCTCTTAAAATTTTATATTCGATTGTACATATAATATATCCTCTCATTCCGTCAATTCATTCAATCTTGTGACTCTGACCACCCAGATGCAGTATGGGTTCAAGGAAGAAAAAGTAAGAAACTGAAGAAGATGAGAACGGCCAGGAACACCAAACTAATTCGGATAGCACTTTGTGAATGTAAACCAGAGCCCAATCATAATTGTATTTTTGATTTGTTTATTTATTTGCTGTTCACTTTAAACACACAAAATGCGTAAAAGGGTACAAAAAGGGTGAAGTTACAAAAGTCAGGTCATGGACAGGGAAAATGTTGAGGAGCTCAGAATCAAATGTCATCATTATGTCCTTGGTGTCCGGCTTGTCAGAAAAATTTGTCCTAGGTAGGCATCTCGGTCGCCTAGCAGTGTACTAAAAACGGTAGGGGCTCTCGAGGACGAAAACCGTCGAGACGAAGTTTTTTTGAAAAACTTATGATGCCAAAAAAATGTCCTCAATTTGTCCTTTTATATTCACACTATAGTATATTGGTAGTGGCACTTCCGTAGTACAAATACTATAATACTACTATTTTCATTGCCGTGGAAATATCACAACAAAAACCCTTTTTAAAAGGGAAACGTGACGCAAGTCCTCGTCCTTTCTTCCAAAACAACTGATATCAATTTGGGTGACGCTTGCAGCTTCGGAACGCACAAAATTCTTTTGAAATTTTTCACTTTTGATTAAAAAAATGCGTCACAAATGCCGGACCCGCCAATACGTAATAATTTTTCTACGCTTTCAGCTTCCATACGCAAAAATTTTATTTCCTATACCATACCATACCATTTCCTATACCGCCATACATCCCATAAAGTCAAATTTTTGCATTGTAAAAGCTGAAAGAACAGAAAGAACTATAACATTGGGGTGTCCGGCATTTGTGACGCATTTTTTTAATCAAAAGTGGAAATATTTCAAAAGAATTTTGTGCGTTCCGAAGCTGCAAGCGTCACCAAATTGATATCAGTTGTTTTGAAAAAAGGGACGAGGACTTGCGTCACGTTTCCCTTTTAAAAAGGGTTTTTGTTGTGATATCAGTTGTTTTGGAAGAAGGGAAGAGGACTTGCGTCACGTTTCCCTTTTAAAAAGTGTTTTCGTCGTGATTGGAATGTTTTGCATTGTTTTGAGCCGCCGCTGCCGCCGAACCAAAGCGCGGCGGCTAGTACTTACATTGGCGAAAATGATCCCCTCAACTTCCTCTACAACATATCAAGAGTTTTTTTTTGAGCCGCCGCCGCCAAACTGAAGCGCGGCGGCTACTACTTTCATGGGCGAAAATGATCCCCTCAACTTCCTCTACAGCATATCAAAAAGTTTTTTTTTTTGAGTCCCCGCCTTTTTTCCGCCATTTTGGCGGTCACCCTGATACACTACACAACCAACCCAACAACAGGGAAAGCCCTTTCACACCAAACCTCTATCTGAATGAGAATGAGAATGCCCACCCGAGCACGAGCCAAAAAAGTCGGTTTTCATACAAATGGCTCTGGAACTAACTAACTAACGCACTAACTAACTAACCCACTAACTAACTAACCCACTAAGTAACTAACCCACTAACTAACTAACCCACTAACTAACTAACCCACTAACTAACTAACCCACTAACTAACTAACCCACTAACTAACTAACCCACTTACCAACTAACCCACTAACTAACTAGCCCACTAACTAACTAACCCACTAACTAACTAACCCACTAACTAACTAACCCACTAACTAACTAACCCACTAACTAACTAACTAACTAACGTAGGATGTTTGCATTAACTTTGGCTTCTATGAAACAGCACTTTTTGTATAGGAAATGATCATTTTCTAAAGGTCGTATCTTCGGATCCACCGAACCGATTTTAATGAATGAAAAGACACTTTGCCTTAGAATTTTCCGTAGAATCCAGGAAAAATATTTTCCGAGGGGAAGTCAAAACTTAGCTGTATATATGGTTCCGAAGTCTTCGAAAAAAAAATTTCCGAATTTTTTGTTCGTATGGGGACTTGCGTCACGGGCGCATCGCTACCGCGCGCCCATGATGCGAAAAATTTGTCCTTTTAGTATATATTCCAAAAATAACGAAATAAGTATATTTAGAAGCTGTTTTCCAAGGTATAAATTTTCTGGATGTTCTCTAGCAGTGAAGTGAAGGACAACTTCCAGGACTACTCTGGAATTTTGATTCCCAACAGAAAAATGTCGTCATTTTGTCCTTTTCGAATGTAAATGTAAAGAAAAAAAAATAGTCGATGACGGGATTTGAACCGGCGTGGCGACGCTAGGGAACTTTGTTTCATATTTGAGTGAAAGACAACTTCCAGGACTACTATAGAATTATGACTCGCAATAGAAAAATGTCCTCATTTTGTCCTCTTCAAATAATCAACAATTGTAAAGAAAAAAAAATGGTCGCCGACGGGATTTGAACCGGCGACGCTAGGGAGCTTTGTCCTAATTTGGCCTCTTCGAATAATCAATAATTGTATAGAAAAAAATGGTTGTTGACGGGATTTGAATCGGCGATGCTAGGGAGCTTAATAACATATTTCTGAAAAGGACAACTTCCATGACTACTCTAAAATTATGACTCGAAAGAGAAAAATGTCCTCATTTTGGCCTGTTCAAATAATCAGCAATTGTAAGGTTCAAATCCCGTCGGCGACCATTTTTTTTCTTACAATTGGTGATTATTCGAAAAGGACAAAATGAGGACATTTTTCTGTTGCGAATCATAATTGCATAGTAGTTCTGGAAGTTGTTCTTCACTGATATATGTAACAAAGTTCCCTAGTGTTGTCGGCCGGTTCAAATCCCGTCGTTTGCATTTGTTGTGCATTTCTTTAAAGAAAATGTTCAATCCTTGTCTAGAATTGTAAAATTTGGGGGTACATCTTGAAAGGACAAATTGAGGACATATTTTTGACATACTTTATTTCCACGACAATGAAAATAGTAATAGTCAAAATTTGTACTACGGAAGTGTCACTACCAATGTAACAAAGTGTGAACATAAAAGGACAAAGTAAGGACATTTTTTGGCATCATTAGTTTTTCAGAAAAACCTCGTCCTCACGATTTTCGTCCTCGAGAGCTTTTACTGTTTTTAGTACGCTGCTATATCTCGGACCCCTAGCTAGGACAAATTTTTCTGACAAGTTGGACACCAAGGACATAATGAGGACATTTGATTCTGAGCTCCTTAACATTTTTCCAGACTTTGACCTGACTTTTGTAACTTCACCTACAAAAAGTAGCAAAAAAATGTAAAATTAGTGCGTTTAAAATGCGCATTTAGTTTGTTTGCAATGTTTGTTTGCAGTTTTTTGTGCACAAAATTTTGTGTTGGACGAATTTTCTGTGTGCTTTTTATTCAACAAATGCCCTTCGAGTAGTACTTTAAATGAAATTAAAAGAAAAATTGTTTCGTTAGCTAACTAAAGAATCTTATTTAGATACTGACGGCTGCGACTGAAAATGCACAAATAGCGCCGCAATAGTTATTTGTGTAT
>CM055406.1:112625799-112645559 GCA_029228625.1 Pseudolycoriella hygida | reverse complement strand
TTTTTCCCTCAAACCCAGAAACACGTGTTATCTAAAATTTTATTGTCTACAACTTTGTCCTTGGAAGCAACTTTCTACCTCTCATAGTTCTGGAGATTCGGGTAATCCTTCCCAATTATGGAAGTGGCCATATACCAGGATTGGGCCATATCTCCCCAAAACCCTGAAACACGTGTTCGCTTAAATTTAATTTTCTACAACTTCGCCTTTGGAACTAACTTTCTAACTCTCACAGTTCTGAAGATCCGGGTCATCCTGCCCAATTATGGAAGTGGCAGGCGCGCCGACTTCCACGG
This sequence comes from Pseudolycoriella hygida, assembly GCA_029228625.1. Classification (NCBI taxonomy): domain Eukaryota; kingdom Metazoa; phylum Arthropoda; class Insecta; order Diptera; family Sciaridae; genus Pseudolycoriella; species Pseudolycoriella hygida. The sequence goes on along the minus strand of CM055406.1, from coordinate 112,645,263 downwards.
TTAGCTGGGGCAATGCCCCCCACGGATGATTTCGTGGGGGGCTGTGCCCCCCACGAGAAATAAGCCAAAAAAATAATTTTCTATTAAACCATAATGAATTTCTTGAAAAAACACTGAAACAATTTAATGACAATACATGTAAACTACACTTATTGTCGCACATATTCCGATGAAAACATAGAAAATTTCCTGAAGGAAGTTTAGAAATTCTAGAGAAATCACATCGAATCCTAAAATCTAGGAACCGACCTTGGACCAGGTCGCTCATGTCGGACATAATTTTTTTTAAATCGGAATTGAAAATGACAATTACAACTATAACTAGTTCCTTCTACACTGAAAATAGACCAGCTATCATTTTCCAGCGAGTAGCTAGACTTGAGCTCGCTCTGAGACCTATAACTCATCGCCAAGTGAACCGATTGGCATTTGTGGACAACCCCAAGAGGATTGCCATTATTCAGGGATTCGAATTCGACGTGTTACGAACGCGGTAGTAAACGCATAAGCCTCATTCATTTCGTACGGGTCTAAACATTGAAAATTTCGCATATGACGTATTTTAATGAGACTGCATTTTGATTTTCTCCGTTCCTATGAAATCATAGTGAAGTTCTAGAAAAAAATGAGGATTTTGCTCGCGGCACATGTTAGAATACAATTGAATAAGTGGGTGCAAAATATGATTTTCTATACCTACGGCTCAGATTGGCCTGTTGTGGTTACCCACAATGATTGAGATTCTTTTTGTTCACTTAATAAATTTCAAAATACCTATAGGAGCTATGCTCTAAATCAATGAGCATTTCAATGTAATGAGCCTAAATTCTGAAATCTCACTTTAACATAAGCAGGGCAAAGGCATAGGAAGTTTTCGCACTCTCTATGTCCCCAATCATCACACTCGTCGCAGTATTAGTCATCAGAAATACATATCGTACGGAGGTGCCTATACAAGCAATTGTGTCCGCTTAGAACACGCGCCATTCTTTTAAAGTTTGAAACGAGAGGAAGTGCATATGGAAATACAGCTTTTGGATTGTCTCGCAATGCTTATCGAGTTCCTGAAGTGTGGTATTTGATACCGCTAGAGCGCGCTCGGGCCATTGAAGCGGTGTAGGAAGGTAGTTTAGCTAGTTCGTCTGCTTTCTCATTCTGGTGGATGTCTAAGTGCCAGGGAACCCAGACTAAAGATGTCCTCCGACTTTCGGATAACTTTTGTAATGTATTTCTGTGTTCTAAGACTATCGAAGATGAGAATCTGTATACCCTTATAGTTCTAAGTGTGCTCTGACTGTCTGAACAAATGTAAGTGGGTGACAAGTCTTCGGGGGCTCAGATAACGTTCATCATCAACATTCAACATGCATGTTACTTAAGATACATTTTCATTGTCCAACACTAGATTTTGCTAAAAAAAAATTTTGCCCCCCACGAGCCAAATCAAAGTCGGCGCCACTGGGAAGTGGCCATATACCAGGATTGGACCATATTACCCAAAACCCTGAGACACGTGTTCGTTAAAATTTGATTCTCTACAACTTTGCCTTTGAAAGTAAATCTCTGTATTGCGTATTTAAGCAAATACTGAAAAAAACTATCTCTTATCATTTTGGGCAGAGAAATTTATTTTCGCCCATTCTATGGCTCCCAGTGCCCAGACCCCTGACCCGATTCAAACAAAAAAAGTTCCCCAGTTTTTTGATATCAAATGCTTTCATTTGACACCAAATTGAGCAATTTCCGTGCTTTACTTGCTGAAATATTTGCGAAAAAGTTTCACCAACCCTCGAAAAACCATGTTTTAGGTCACTTCCTCGACCATATCTCCGGAACCACTTCATCGATTTGCTCATCTTCGAACGTGAATCATGGGAGGCATGTACCTTTCAGGGAAAAAAAGTTTAGTCTGATCGGTTGAGCCGCTTGGAAAAAAAATTGGAGACGGACAGACGGACGGACGGACAGACGGACGGACGGACAGACGGAAGGACAGACGGACGGACAGACGGACATTTTTTTTATTGCTGATTCGTCATCTCTAGACGATAATAGATGCATCCCCCCCTTCCCACCTCGATCTACCCCATGTTACAGTAAAATTGTTTGTAGTAAACGTATAGGACCTTTGTACTTCGTACGGGTCCAAAAATGACGTCTGTTTTCGGGGGGAGGGGGGGGGGTGGTATGGAAAACAGACGAAAACAGTGAGGGGTAGGAATGCCTGAAAAAGCCGAAAATATGCAGACGCCATATATGGACGCTCCCAAACGTCTCTACCGATTGTCGAATAATACTTCGTGCCCTCACCCAAAATTATGTGCCGATCGTTTCCTAGTGGGGGCTTTACACACTTTTACAATTTGCTTCTGTTAGCATTTTTTGAAATTCCCCACTACGAAACGACCGTTATAATTTTCGGTGAGTGGACGAAGTTTGTATGGAACTTTCTGAATTAACATGCATTCAAGTAAATAAATCGTAGGATGTGTAGGAATCGTTGATTCGTTTCTTTTCATACCTACATGCGAGGTACGATAAAATATTGTCACTAATGTAGTTCAATACCTCGGTATGTACACGTGAACACAATACTAACGAAATCAAAGTTTACTAACGCTCGCGCTAACTTGGTTATGAACTACATAATTGATCTGTGTTGTTATGTACTATTATCTGAAAGCGGCCGCAAGAAATAAATTACTTGAATTTAATACGAAATTATAGGCTCTGAATATCAACAAATGAATTAAATTTCATGTGACATTATACTCACTGTATACAGACAACAACGTGCGTTGTTCGAATGACGTATTCCTGAATCAAAATAAAGTTTTATCAAAATGCTCCGACCGACGCGACGAGCTGATTAAACAAATGAAGAGACGGACTCTCAACTTAAATTAGGCGTTAGAAATGAAAAGAGCGATCCACAATGAGTTCAAACCAGATATCAGATGACTCTGAATAGATTCTTCAATAGAACTTTATTTTGATTAAAGAACACCGTGAAAAAGTATAGCGAGACGACTCCATGCAGTAGTGTATGACGGAATTGTGTGAAAAAGAAATGAATTTTGCAAAGTAAATACCGTTGCCCACAATCATGCATATCATACCAATTTGCGCAACATGAAAACTACTGTGAATCCGAAGTTGTGGTTGTTTCACCTATACCGACCGCTTTTTCAGATAAACGAGCATATTGAGCAGGCCATTGTAAGATTCTTGTTAAATAATTTTTTAAATATACAGGAATAACATACAAACAAACAATTACGCAATCTCGGAATGTTTTTAAGGAAAAAGCTCTGAGCTCCTTCGGCTCGGAATCTAAACTCTACCTTCTCTACATTTCTCAAAGCTTTTTGCTTAAAAGAATTCCTCGATCATCATCATCATCATCATCACACTTTATAGACCGTTTGTACCTTTCGGTGTGAGGTCTTTACTACTGACCATGGACCACCCTTCTCCATACCCCCCTATCCTGTGCCAAGGAGATGGTTTGTTCGCCTAGAGAAAGTCCCCTAACTTCTAAATCGGATTTAATTGAGGCTATAAACCTTCTCCTTGGCCTACCCCTGGGACGCACACCCGGGACTTGAGCATCCAATATCCTCTTTGGTAGCCTGCTATTACCCATCCTCTGAACGTGCCCGTACCACCGCAGACGACTAATCCTTGCCGCCTCTTCCACTGATGTAACCCCTAAGTTTTCCCTGATGTCGTCGTTCCTAATATGATTGTCCCACTGTTCCCTCCGATTTACTTTTGCTATGCTCCTAAGAACCCTCATATCAGAAACCTCCAGGTCATGCACAAGGTATCCGCAGTCCACCCAACTTTCACTACCGTATAACATCGTTGGTCTGAAGATTGACCTGTGAATAGCTAGCTTTGTGCCACTACTTAACTCCTTTTTGTTGAACACATACGACCTCAACTGACTGGCCACTGCATTCCCCATTCTTCTCCTTTCTTCAAATTCCCTAACTAACTTGCCATTCTCCGAAAAAATGGCTCCTAAATATTTAAACTCAGAGACCTGTTCCAACTGCTCCCCATTTAAACTGCAAACTACATCCTTCCGGGATTTGCCAATATGCATAACTTTAGTTTTACTGACACTTATTTTCATGCCGTATTCCTCACATGCAGCATTCAGGCAGTCTAAATTCTCCTGCAAATCCTTGGCATTATCTGCTAATAGAGTTAAGTCATCCGCATAGGCCAGGATTTTCATGATTACTTCCCCCACCTTCACATTCCCTTGCAAATTCGCTTGCCTGATAATCTTGTCCATTAAAATTATGAACAGAAGAGGGGAGAGACAACAACCCTGACGAACTCCCTCATTAACTTCGAAAGCCTCACTAATTTCACCATCTATCCTTACCGCAGCCTTGCTCCCTGAGTAGCTGCTTTTGATAGCGCCCAATAAACTTCCATTAACCCCGTATTCGCCAAGTACCTCGAACAGCTTTTGCCTCGGTACCCGATCGAATGCCTTTACTAGGTCGATGATGCACAAGTATAAATCAATATTTCTCTCAGAGAGCCTGCCTGAGACAAAAGATCTGATCCTGACAATTCCTCGATGCGTAATTATTTGTTTGTATGTTCATCAATAATCTACTATTATCGCACAATGTGTGGTTGTGAAATAATTATTACGCATCTGCGGGAAAATTTATTTATCTTCGAGGAGGAAGCTTGTATCCCGAATCGAAGGCAAGGGATATAATCCTCCGAGAGGATAAATAAATTATCCTGCAGAAACGTCTCTTACGTTATGCACCGAAGCAAGAAATCAACAAAACAAATTTTGATACAACACAGTAATGTACGACTTATCTCCCTAGACAGCCACTGAGTTGTATAAACGCTTTTTCCTTCCGATAGTTAGTTACTAGCTTTGGATTACTCGGACTTCTGTTGAAAAATCAATTTACACACACGAGGGATTACATCCTTCTCTCGTATTTGAATCAGAATTCCTACTCATATGTTGCATTTCCCACATCAATTTTTTGCTTCTGCAGACTGAAATATTGACGTTGTTTATTATCTCTGCATTGAATTGTCAGGGAAAAATTCCATGATGAACAAAGATAACTTACGATTCGTGCGATATTTGTTCAGCCTATAGTGAAGGTTTTATATTATCAAACGCGTCACGGACAAATATGATGATTTTTCTATGGGCTTTTCTTGCAAGTTCTTCCGCTAGCTGTATTCCCTATAGTCGAAATCCCATAATAAGAATTCGGAGGCACTTGCGTACAATATTTTACGTGTTGAAGCAACTTAAATGTAAATGAGCAAAGCAAATGTACATATAATCGCATTCACATTGCTGAAGACAGTAACTGTTCGCTTATTATAATAAACACTTTCACTCGTTCTAGTGTGATCATAACGATACCATAACTATTTCAATCGACCGTTTGTAGCTGAGGCCGTTTGTAAACAAAATAAATAAAACTATGTTCGAGATGTTTTCTTAGCAGAAATGTAAATATCTCGACTATTTCAATCAGAAATATAAGATACGCGGACCCGTGCGATTTTCTGGTTCACACCAACATCTGATTATCTGGGTAAAAAAACTCCCAATCCACACTGAATTCCCTTCTTAATAATCCGGGAGGTGCGGGAAATCAATGAAAAAAAAAAGATTTTTCCTAAATTTTTAATGTTTTCTTAGTTTGTTTTACAATTTATAAATTTTTGGGAATAATTATTGAAAACTTCATTCATAAGCAGTTGGTATTCGCTTTTATATTGTTTATAAAATGTATTGAAGTAAAAGTTTTAAGGAACCCCTAATTTCATTATCTCTAGAAACTAAAAGTTTACAGTCTCGTGCTTTTTTTATTAGCTGTTAAATTTAGCCACGTCGCAATTTTGCCAATACAAAAAACATTGAAAAAGATATAATCTTAAAATCAGCTGAATTTTGAGAGTAAATAAATTTTAAACATTTTGTTAGAATCTGTTGATGTTACAAGGCAGTGTTGAAGATACCACAGAAATATTTACAAAAATCATAGAATATGTCGCTTTTTCCTGTTTAGTTCTTTAACTATTCTCAAACTTCATGATGTGTGATTGATATTAACAAGACCTGCAAAGCCTCTATTTGTAAAAAATTTCCTTTTTTTCGCAAAAAGTCCCTAAGTTATTCATGTTCTTGCAAGTGTCTTAGCCCAGTAAGCGCAATAGATCAACATTTTATCAATTTTCCTAGATTTCGACCATATTTTTCAACAAACCATTCTACATTACGTACATAACTCTTAGACGAAATGAAAGTAATAATTTTTCAGAAAAATTAGTTGCTGCCATTAGTGAATTTCACATTTCCTCAAACGTTAGATAGACGAGGTTTTATTAAATTTACTGTGATTTTACAAATTTTACTAATTTCATGGAAACATTTTTGTCAGTTGACTTCTAATTTATCCCAAAATCATTCAGTTTTATAAGTCTGGACTAGACCTTTCCAAATAGCCATAATTTCTTGAAAGTGGCTAGTTTTTGATGACGTTTCCGGAAATTTTCTGCTATGAGTTTTTTGACTCAATTTTACCAATTTTTGCATATCACCATAAAACTCCAAATTTTTCAATACTTTTCGGAGGAAATGAAAGTAGAGAAAATTCATAAAAAGTCGGAAATTACGACGTTTTTTGCGCTTTCTTCCTGTTTTTGTCTTTCGGGGCCTCCAAATTTCTTCAAATTTCATACAGTTGGATTCGTCTTGACTAAAGACTTCCAATTCCTTTTTTGTTGAATTTGGACAGAATTTTGATGAAGTTTTAGCAAATTTTCGTTGATTTGTAGAGCCTTTGGTGCTTTTTTTTACTAATAGTCTCGTAAAGTCCTTTTGGTCGACGCCAATCTTCCTCAAATTTTATGCAGTTTGATAGAAATTAACAAGATCTTTCTAAAGAGCCGCTATATGTTGAGATTTGACAACTTTTCGATGCAATTTGGGTCAAATTTGTCATTTTTAGCGCTTTTTTGCAAATATTCTTTTCCATTAGCACACAATTTCCTCAAATTTCATTATATTTCCTAGAATTAGTCAAGATCTTTCCAACGAGGCCCCTCTCAATGAGATTGGACAACTTTTAGATGAAATCTTAGGAAATTTTCTGTAAAACTCATCTTTTTTTGTAGCGCTGTAACGCTACAAAAGTGACCAAATTTCATCTTATTTCCTAGATCTCGATGACATATTTCCAACGAGCCATCACACGTCAAAATTAATAAAAGATTAGATACTTTATGGAGGAAGTGAATATTGTCAATTTCTTACGAGATTCCTATGAAATTTCTTATGAAAATTTCCTACCCAACTCCCTAAGCGTTAGGGGCCATCCATAAATGACGTCCAGTTTTTTCAGTGCTGCCAGCACATTTAAATCGTTAATAACTCGATAAATATGCATTCTGGCGAGTCAAGCGTGTGTTCTGCCCCCCCCCCCCGAATAGAGGGGTATTTAGGGGGGTAGAACACACGTTTGACTCGCCAGAATGGATATTTATCGAGTTATTAACGATTTAAATGTGCTGGCAGCACTGGGAGTTGCGGGAAATGCTACTTTTCAATGAAAAATACTACTGAACTTTGTCAGTTCATTAATATCGTCTATATTTGAAAAAGTTTTTCGAAAATACAAATGTGTGGAAACGTTCTCTTTTCAGCGGATATGTTTGTCTGAACTCATTATTTCACAAACAATCTGCGAAATTTTGAAAATTTAACACTATGTCGATTCCAACCTTTCACATACATTTCCAAATTTATGTTTCGTGAATTTTACGTACGGCCGTTTAGGCTCAAAAAGAATTTCGTCGACGTATTAAGTGTTCCGTATTTTTTGTGTTTTTTTTCAAATAAACGTACTTTTTTTTCCTTTTTTTTCAAGTACTGAGCTGTACTTTTTGCACATTTGCCACATTTGTTGTGCCAGTCTGCTTTTTTCATCGAAAAATTCGTTCTGAGTCAAGAAATGTGGACATGTGTTTTCACATTTCCACATTTGTTTTCACATATGTGAGTCACATGTGCCTCGCAAATGTGAAATTTTTTTTTTCAAGTGACACATTTGTCGTTCCCGTCGCACATTTGCCATGGGTCAATGCACATCTGAAAACTTTGATAATAAATGTGCCGAGATGTGCTCGAGAACGCCAGATACAGGTTGGTTAAGTAGTCACATTTGAGTATTAAAAACAGGCAAATTTGCCAAAATCGGCAAATTCGCCGAAATGTGACTGGCAAATCTCAGCACATTTACTGTCAAAGTTTTCAGATGTGCATTGACCCATGGCAAATGTGCGACGGAAACGACAAATGTGCCACTTGAAAAAAATAAAATTTCACATACACAATTTCACTCACATATGTGAAAACAAATGTGGAAATATGAAAACACATGTCCACATTTCTCGAATCAGAACAAATAAAAAAAGCAGACTGGCACAACAAATGTGGCAAATGTGCAAGAAATACAGCTCAGTACTTAAAAAAATATATAAAAACGTACGTAAATTTGAAAAAAAAACGCAAAAAAATACGGATCACTTGATCCGTCGACGAAATTTTTTTTGAGCCTACACGCATCCTAAACGGTGTCAAGTAAAATACACGAAACATAAATTTGGAAATGTATGTGAGAGGTTGGGTTCAGTTACAGCGACTTGCATAAATTTACAGGACATACGACGAGTTGCGTATTAGACACTGAATAATACAGTTTCATACTATTAAACATCGTAGACATTATTATTCCTAATATTTCTGCATTGATCCCTTATACGGATTGCAGACACAGCGCTGTGTTAACTTTTCACAATTCCCGCAACTCCCTGAAAAAACTGGACGTCATTTATGGATGGCCCCTTACGTAATTTCCTCATACCTCCGGATGGAACGGTCCAAATCACATCGAATTTCATCCAATTTCCTAGTGTTTGACTTGTTTTAGGAAATATTATGAAATTTGACATAGGTGGGTTGCGTAGTAACATCGCAAATTTCCTCAAAAATTTCCATTTTCCTGACAAATTGCGAAGAAAATGGATAGTTTTGATGAAATTTGCAGGGTCATCACACATCCTTCCAATGTCAAATTTCATCCTATTTCCTAAAGCAAACCTAGAAAATAGGATGAAATTTGATGTGATTCGGATGTTTGGTTCCGGATATATGTGGAGATGAAGCTAGGTGTAGGAAGTTCAGTAGGAAAATTTTCCTATGAAATTTCATAGGAAATTTCCTAAAATCTACTATATTCACTTCCTAAAAGTATCTAAATGTACACCGATTCAGACATGTGATATCTCGTTGGAAAGGTCTACACGAAATCTAGGATATAGTATGAAATTTGACCATTTGTGTAGTGCTGCAGCGCTACCAGTGCAGAAAAAGGTGAATTTTACCGAACATTTCCTAACGTTTCATCTAAAAGTTGCCCAATCTTATTGAGAGGGGCCTCGTTGAAAAGATCTTGACTAACTCTAGGAAATAGGATGAAATTTGAAGAAATTTTATACTTTTGAAGAAGAATATTTGCAAAAAAGCGCTTAAAATGCCAAAGTCGACCAAATTTCAACGAAAAATGGTCAAATCTCAACATATGGAGGCTATTGAGAGAGATCTTGTTAAGTTCTACCAAACTGCATCAGATTTGAGAAAATTTGACGTCAACCAAAAAAACTGTACGAGACTATTAGTAAATAAGCACCAAAGTGCTACAAAAAAATGAGGAACTCAACGAAAATTGTATACAAAAAACCGATTCATTGGAGAGCTCTAGTCAAGACGAAACTAACTGCATTAAAATTAAAGAAATGTGAGGATCACGAACAGCAAGAACTACTGAATAGAGCCAAAAGTAACGGTTTTCGACGACGTAATGTAGAATAGTTTGTTGAAAAATATAGTCGTAACGTAGAAAATTTGATAGAATTTGGATCTATTGCGCTAACTGGGCTAACACACTCAAGAGCATGGACAATTTAGGGACTTCTTGCGAAAAAAATGCCTTAGAACATCAGGAGCTTCTAATGAAGATCCATTCAAAACGAAAGTAATTATTCGGTCGGGTAGTTCTAAAACTATTTGCTCTCAAAATTAAGATTAAGATTTTAAGATTATTTCTGTTTTCAATGTTTTTTTTGCATTGTACATCCGATAAAAACGTATGAGATTGTAAACTTTCAGTTTACTAGAGATAATAAAATTAGGGGAAGAAAACATAAAAAATTTAGGAAAAATCTTGTTTTCTCATTGGTTTCCCGCACCTCACCATAATTTAGGATGCTAATTTCAACTCCAATAAAATGAAACTAATTTATACAATATTGATTTATTGAAGAATCGCCTGATTATTGATTTATTGAAGAATCGCCTGATAGAAGTCAAAAAAGTGTATCAAAACATCAACGACTCTGACACTCTTCGTTCCCAAAATTATGTTTCTACCTCATAACCAAATTACGTAACCCTAAACAATGCATGAAATCAATACTGTTAGGTACTTTGTATGTATGGAATGTCGTTCAATTTTTGATAAGGAAATCGGTTCCGGATGATTTTTAAGGCTTTTCGCTTCATATAGTTGACTAGATTTTTAAAAAGAAACATTGCAAGAGACCCGTAAGCTTCAGAATAGATGTGGCAAACAGAACAGACGTTGCATAAAGAATCAAACTAAATCTAAATAAATATGGCCTTGTGGAATTATGTACGTCGATATTAAATTGTATTGGAAATTACCGAAAGGGCAATATTGAAAAACCCGTCAAAGCAGCTGTGAAAAAAATCAAAACTTCATAAATTTTCTTTGTTTGAAAGATCTGGGCATAGTTGACAATTTATGGAAGAAACTTTCTTGAATTTGAGTACTCGGACTTAGCTAGGGCACTAAAACCGAGTCTATGCTAGGGACATATGTGCTTTTTGTGCATAACTCGAGTAAATCTTTTCTGATTTTCAAATTTTTTTGATCGAAAGGTCTAGGACTGTCTCCCGTTTTATGGAAGAAAATTTTTTGATTAGAAACCCTTGGACTCAGTCAGAACCTCAAACACTGAGTTTCTACTAGGGCCCAACGTGTTCGCTTACATAAGTTGGATAAATTCTAACTGATTTTGCTTATTCTTTTTCTACTTGAGAGGTAATCGAGTACCGACTGATACTCAAAAATAAATTTGGGCCCGATGCCTGTGTTTAGGGCTGAAGAAGGCCTCAGGTCTGTCCTAAGGTTTGCCCTAACCAAAAAAAATTGTTTTTGCTATGTTGCAGAGCAAATTAAGGGAAACATTTTCGTCTATAGAAGTATGTGTCCGAGGCATTTCCTTATGGCCCTAGGTTGGTCCTAAGGCCTGTCCTAGACAAAAAAATGGTTTTTCACTATGTTGGAGAGCAAATTGAGGGAAATATTTTTGTTTATGTAAGTTTTGTCCGAGACCTCTCCTGAGGACCCTAGGTAGGCCCTAGACAAAAAAATGGTTTTTTCATGCTGTAGAAAAAATTGAGATGAACATTTTTGTCTATTTGGGTGTCAATTTTGTACTTTTATTCGTGATTTCTTTCATTCAAAATTTTGAAGAGCGATGTCCTTGCTAATTTCGGAAAGACATAAGTAAAACAGTTCCAATAACCTTCAAAAAACCACGTTTTTTACCACTTTTTCGAACGTAACTTCGAAAGTTTTTGACCTATTTTGCCAAAATGTATTCTTGTTATTAATTTTTTGATTATCTTTCAAGAAAAAAAAGATTTTGAAAATCGAATAAGATTTACCCGATTTATATAGAAAGAACAAGTTGGGCCCTAGTGTGTAGAGACCTGGCTGAGTCCAAAAGCTCAAAATCAAAAAGCTTTCAGGGAGAAAAAAAGCTTCCTAAAATCGGTTAAGTTGTACTCAAGTTATCGTGTTGACAGACAAAGGGACATTTTTTTCATTACTGATTATTGATCTCCCGGGACCTTGAGTACAAGTAAGAAGTGTAAATTTTTTGTTGTAACCGAATATGTGGAAGACATCAAAATCAAGGCCTCTAATGCTAGCAATTGTGATAATTTATCCAACAAAAATATATGGTTCACCGTCAGAGGTCCAAAAAGTGACCAGTAAGAGGTCATTCACATATTATGCCACGCTCTAGAGGAGACCCGGAGGGGAGGATCTATGGAAATGGACGGTATATGGAAATTTGGGTTAGATTTAGCCAAAAATGCGTGACTAGGGGAGAGAGGAAGGTCATATTTCCAAAAAAATAGCGTGACGTAAAATGAGTTTGCTGTAATCAAAAGTCGGCCTATTCCAACTGTCAAAATGACGTTTTAAACGTCAAAACTATAAAGCAAACGAACAGTGAGGGAAAGTGTCTAAAATGGTGCCAATGTCAATGCCAATGCCAACGTCTGCCAATGAAAAAGAGAGTTCCGCAAGGAACAGTGCTAGGACCTCTCCTATTTTCATTGTCATTAAAGATCTTCCGAATGTTCTTCAGCGGATGATGTACAATTGTATATGCACCACGACTGGTTCGATTTTCAGGGATGTGTTGAACTTATAAACTCTGACTTAGGCAGGATATGGCAATGGACTAGATAGAATAAGTTGCTTCTGAATGAAGATAAGTCCGAAGCTATGGTATGCCCCGAGACGATCTTTAAGCTAATCAAGAATGACAGATTTTTTCAGTACTTTAGTTTCTCTTTTTAGTTCTCTCTCCTTCTTTCTCTATATTGGTTTAATGTAAATTCGAGTCATAAAAATTAAAAATAATGTGTAAAGTTAGATTTTAAGGTTTAGTGATACATATTTATTATTGTTAGCGACATCACAGGTAGTGATAAGACGTGGGGTTAGGACGAAATGTCCCAAAAAAAAATGTACCCAACCAAAATATCCCCAGACAAAATAAACGGATATAATAACCACAGTTTTTACATAGAAAAAAACCGGACAAAATATCCTCAAGCAAAATATCCCCTCAAACAAAAAATCACCTCAGAAAGTACTTATTGCGAAGTAGCAGTGCCGCAGGCCGTGAATTTAACCGGAAAATAAAAAAGCGGGGTCGAGGGGCGGCAGCCGTCGCAATAAGGGGCTCAAGGGGGAAATATTCCCACTTGAGGGGTTTAAGGGGTACGTAAGGTCGCCTGCAATATAATATCTAATTAATAAATCCTACCTATATCCACCACTTCTGAGTAGACATTACGTCTGGGGATATTTTGTCAATTCGCCATTTCGCCAATTCAAAAATAAAAACATTTTTTTATAAAGAAAAGCATTTAAGATGCTTTAACTTAAAATTGCAAACATTTTCTCGTTGTAGATGTCATGAACAAATTTATAATAAAAACAGCCTCGACCTTGGTTCAATGGACCTATCAGGAGCCCTAAAAAAGCGAGCCGACTAGGACCCCTAGTGTTATTCGGGCCATTCCACGAAAACTCCGTTCCCACGCTCGATATGCTCAATTGTTACGAAAAAATATTCATAGAAAATGGAGCATCAGACGTATTGATCCCTTAACTAGAGATTAGTAACTTTTCTATTGCTTTCATTTTGTAACTACTGAGAATTTCAAGCGTGGGAACGAAGCGGACCGTGGAATTGCCCTTCATACATAAATCGCATAAATTACTTCAGATTTCCATGAATTTTTTTTTGTTGGAAAGGTCATTAAGTGCTAAATATTTCATGGAAGAACAATTTTCAAGTTCGGGTTAGTGGGCCTAGCTGGAGTCCTAAAAAGCGGAACCGACAAGGGCCCTAACTTGTATTTTATATATAAATCGAGTAAATTCCATACAATTTTCGTAATTCTTTTTCCATTCGATAGGTAATCAATGTCTTAAGTGTTCACAAGCAAAAATTTTAGTTAGTTAGTGGGAGGTCGGATCAGCCAGCTATGGCAGCCGCCGCGGTTACCGTAGCGCCAAAAAATTTTTATGAATGAGGGTTGTAGAGATGATGACTATGATCATTCCAGTACATGTAAGAGGTGGTCGCCACCGCCAGCTATGGCAGCCGCACGAGTTGCCGTGGCGCCAAAAAAATTTTATGAATGAGGGTTGTAGAGGTGATGACTATGATCATTCTAGTACCTAAGGTGCTGGTAGCCTAAGTTGACACGAAGTGTTCCGAAGGTAGCCGAAGGTGACACGAAATGTTCCGAATGTAGCCGAAGGTAACACGAAGTGTTACAGAGGTACATAATGGTCGAAGGTAGCCGCAGGTAGTAGGTCCACAGGTCGGACCTACTTCTTGTGCTTTTTTACTTCAAACGGAATCTTCAAAATTGCCCTCAAGGCAATTTCCAAAGTATTCAAACCAAAGATTTAAACCAATAATAAGGAAACTAAGTTTTAGAAATTACATAAGCTTAGCTTAACATATATTAAGAGTTTGGGACGTTGAGGTTTTATATGGTATCGTACGGGTCCAGCGCCAGCCCTATGTTTTTAATCGAAATTTTGCATTGTATAAGGCAATGTTACTATTCAAATGTTGGATTTTTTGTTGTATTGCTGGGAACATACTGCCAATGTGGAAGAAGTTTTGTTTTAGATTGAAACACAAACTTTAAATTTTTGAACACAATTTGAAATTTCGAAAAATCGAAAACCTCAATTTTCAACCATTTTTCAACTTTGAAGCATCGTCACCGCCACCTACATGAGTCTTATGTTCCAAAAACATTTTTTTTGAAAAGAATATTCTATTACCTTTCCAACGATACCCAACACGATATGTTCTGAACGAAGAAGTATTTTATATGATCGTTTTTTCACAAGCGAATCCTAACAGTTTTCCCTAGGAGTAGAAAATTTGGAAAATTTAAAAAAGAACACTTCCTTGCAAAATTATTAGGACAGGCTTGCGAAAAAAGGACCGTATAAAATACTTCTTCGTACAGAACATATCGTGTTGGGTATCGTTGGAAAGGTAATAGAATCCCCACACCCCAAAAAAGACGTTCACAAACCCAAAAATCTCCATACAAAAACCTTTGGGACAAGACACGATGTATAGGCGAAGTTTTGAGTTTTTCCCCTCGCGCCCCTTCCCCTCCAAATTATTTTTAAAAAAACTACGTCGCAGCAGCTTTCCAACAAGCCCTTTCATCAAAATCGGTTGAAAATTGGCTGAGATATCGCCAATCAAAGATGACCAATTCCTATGGAAAAGTGGTCAAATTACCTTTCTAATTAATAACAATTTGTGTCTCTATTTGTGTAACTATGTCTCTATGTCTCTATGTATCTATGTTTCTATCTACTTTTTTTTTCTCGAGAACCGCTCGAGCGATTTCCTTAAAATTTTCAGGGAACGTCAGTCTCGGCCCCAAATGAAAAATTTCATATGTCGCTTTTCCAGGAAAATTCTGGAAAAGCCGCGGCATGTGGAAAAGTGTTCAAAGTGGTAATGCACGGAGTTTTCGAATTTTAGCTCCGAAGTGACGATAGCTAGAGAGTTGGTTTCTTCGGGAAAGTTATAGAGTTCGGTCCGGAGAATTTTTTGGGATCTTAAGGAAATGGCTGCCAGCGGTCAAACTGGCGTCATCTTGAATTTTCCCAAGCAATAAATTAGGTTTTTTTTGGTTTTCGAATTTTAGCTTCGGAATGACAATACTTAGAGAGTTGGTTTCTTCGGAAAAGTTATAGAGTTTGGTTAGGAGAATTTTTTGGGATTTTCAGAAATCTGCCAAAGTGACGCCATCTTGGATTTTTGTAAGGTATAAATTATGCTTCTTTGGGTTTTCGAATTTTAGCTCCAGAATGACACTACTTAGAGAGACGGTTTTTTCTAGAAAGTTATAGAGTTTCATCAGGAGAATTTTTTGGTATCATTAGAAAATGGCTGCCATCTGTTATAGCGGCGCCATCTTGGATTTTCGTTTATGCTTTTCGGTTTTCGAATTTTAGCTCCGGAATGACGCTACTTAGAGAGACGGTTTCTTCTACAAAGTTATAGAGTTTCATCAGGAGAATTTTTTGGTATCATTAGAAAATGGCTGCCATCTGTCATAGCGGCGCCATCTTGGATTTCGTTTATGCTTCTACGGTTGACACTACGAATGACACTACTCAGAGATATGGTTTCTTCTAGAAAGTTATAGAGTTTCATCAGGAGAATTTTTTGGTATCATTAGAAAAGGCTGCCAACTGTCACAGTGACGCCATCTTGGATTTTTTGCTAAATTCTGTATAAGAATACCTAGACAGTTGGTTTCTTCAGGAAAGTTATATGA
Organism: Pseudolycoriella hygida; assembly: GCA_029228625.1. Lineage (NCBI taxonomy): Eukaryota > Metazoa > Arthropoda > Insecta > Diptera > Sciaridae > Pseudolycoriella > Pseudolycoriella hygida. The sequence continues at coordinate 112,628,969 of CM055406.1, read as the reverse complement.
ATCAGTGGAAAGAATTCGTGACACGAAGTGTTCCGAAGGTAGCCGAAGGTGACATGAAGTGTTCCGAAGGTAGCCGAAGGTGACACGGAGTGCTCCGAAGGAAGGCGAAGGTGACACAAATATTCTGAAGGTGATACGAAGTGTTCCGATGGTAGCCGTAGGTGTTGGAGAACAAATTTTTTCGGAGAAAAATTTTTTTGGAGAAAAAACTTTTTAGTATAAAATTTTTCTTGGAGAAAATTTTTTTTGGAGAAAAATTTTTTTCGACAAATTTTTTTTGGCGCACCCTTTTTTTCTGCGAAACATTTTTTTCGCGCACCCTTTTTTCGGAGCACACCTTTTTTTTCGGCGACACCTTTTTTTTTCCACGCATTTTTTTGCGCCCCTTTTTTTTCCAGCGCGTTTTGTTTCCTAAGAACATTTTCTTTTCTGCGCAATTTTTTTGTCCACCCATGACATTTTTCCCCCCTGCAACGTCCACCCCTACTGCTCTCGCCTCCCCACCCTTCTATCCCGGGAGCGTGTGACCCGTCCGTCAGTCCAGCGTTCGACTTCCTGCTCTCGCTGGAGGTGCCGCTCTCGCAGATAAAACGCAGAAGTTTGTTTGAATGGAACCTTGTGTTAAAAGTTTTGATTTCCTGAAAAAATTAGAGCGCTTTCTTTGAAACAAAATTACGTTTTGTTAAAAAAAAATTGCGTCACAAGTGCCGCACCCACCAGCGGAATAATTTTTCAACACTTTCAGTTTTTACACGCAAAAATTTAAATTTATCTTAAACAGTCTACGCAATAAGAAACAAAAGTTAAATTTTTGCAGCGCAAAAACTGATAGTGCAGAAAAATTATTTCGTCGTTATTTGGAAAATTTTGGCAAAGGACTTACGGACTGCGTCACACTCTACCTTTAAAAAGGTTTTTGTTGTGATAGAATATTCTTTTCAAAAAAAATGTTTTTGCAACACAAGACTCATGTTGGTGGCGGTGACGATTCTTCAAATTTCGAAAATGGTGGTAAATTAATGGTGGTTGATAAATTTTCAAAGAAATATGCTCGTCGTTTTCCACGCCTTTGAATATTTTGTGTGGATAACAAATTAGTTTGCAACAAAATAATAGAAAAAAGAACACTCTAACAACAGCAAACTTTCAGTTTGAATAACTGAAAATCCAGCGCCACTTTTTTCCAGCGCCCGGGGGCTTAGCCCCACCTAGCCCATATGGATAATCCGGTATTGTATTTTGTCCGGTTTATGTGGGATATTTTGTCCGGTGATAATTTGTCAGAGGATATTTTGTCTTGGGATAATCGGACCTAGAGTCATAAGACGTTATTCTTCTGTGAAATAATTAAGTAAACATACGAACAAAGAATATCGTTCATATGATCGAAAAAGAATCTAAGCCGAAAGAGAAATCTACTTACGTAAATTTTTGACGTATAAAACGTCATTTTGACAGTTGGAATAGACTGACTTTTGATACCAAGAGGTTCATATGTAAAAGACTCCGTACACGTACGTACCGAAAACAGCAAAGAACTTCATCTGCCACTGCCCAGTCTTATCGAGGTCAGGGATATTTTTTTTATTAATATAGTTGTTCGGTCAGGGGTAAAGCACCTAGGTGACTTTTAACTGACACTGGAGGAATTTCGAAAGGTACCTTTACCTAATATTACATCATTTATTACGGAAAGCAAATGGCTGAAACCTCCCAAGAATTAAAAACGCGGAATGAATAAGCCTCGAGACGACAAGGAGGCCTCCAGTGTCTAGCATGGTAGACCAGTTTAGTAATAGTTACCTTTCTCCTGAGCTGTTGTAATTCTTTCATGTATCGGGGAATGTTCAGCAAATTGTTGAAGTTTTCAAGGCTATTGAATTTTTCGAAGAAAGCAAAGAGGGGTCCCATAGAAAAGTGTAAATGGAAGTCAATAATTTGCTAAAATAACAACATATTACCATTTTGAATGTGCCAACCTAAACAACGACAAAATTAATTTTCTTTTTTTTTCGAATAAAACTCCTATTTCGAATGACGCTCTAATCTAACACCACTCTAAAGATAAATAATTAGACTTTTTTCTTTAGCTTCCGATAACACTGATTTCCTCTTAAGCTAAATTACATTACAAATTTCCAACCCCACATTGATCTTAATCGTATACATAGACACACAAATGAAATAAAAATTTCACAATTTCCACCCTTAAACTAAACCTAAATTGCCTTAATTCGATCCAAATCTGTATAAAGCCCATATAGCTCGGCCTCTCATTCTCTTCCAACTCTGTTATAATACATAAGTACAGAACGTTACATTATATGTATAAAACATTCCATTTAATCTCAATTCTCTAAAATTGCCTTATTCTTGTTACAATGAAGGAATTTCCTTTATAATATTGATTAAATTGGTTATCTCTAATTTTATATATGGTCTGTAAATGTAGAATCGTTACCATGGGTTATATGTACATAAAGTAGGTACCTTAATAACGATCCCATTTTCCTTCTTATTCTTCTTTTTTTTTTAATTAACACAGCCTAAAATATCCAACAATGCGACCTATCTACCCTTTTCACAGATTTTTATTCTTTCAATCTCTAATAAAAATATTGTTTTTATTGGACAGAAAAAAAGCGGGAAAAAACTACACTTCATTCCCCCCAATTCCAATTCATTAAACTCATCCCCACAAATACACATTTTATAGGTTCTTATGTTTTATGACAAGGCGAGGGCAACAACCAAAGCGATGGCAATAAATGAATATAAACAGCAACCGACAGCTTACACAATGTTACGTATATACGTGTACGTTACGTACATATTGTATTGTTAAAGAATTCGACTTGAACAGAAATAATGTTATTTTTTATTCTTCGACATAAAATCTCTTCTTCTTCATCTTCCACTTTTTTTCTTCCTTGTGTCCTATTATAGCACACAACCATCCCGTCTCCATTATGCCATCAAAACATAAACCATTAATAATTGTCATAAAGCTTATCTTTAACTCAATAATTTTTATTGCAGTTCCAATAATTTACTTATGTTGTCTCGCTCTTCCACTTATCATTCCACATCTATTGTTGGGCTTATTTTCGCTTTCAAAATGTGATTTTTCCACGGAAGGGTTTAGTGGATTATAAGAAATGCCGTCTTGT
>CM055406.1:112609076-112625299 GCA_029228625.1 Pseudolycoriella hygida | reverse complement strand
TCAATTATGTCCCGTTTTTTACCCATAACTCCCTTATTTCAGAACAATATCTAACCCCGGAACATGTTTTCTCGACGTTTTGCACCATCCCCAACAAAATATCAAAAATTATTTTTTAAGTAATTTTCGGGCAGCGGAGCAAATTTTTGCCCATTTTTGTCTCCTTTGATCGACCCTGGGCACCGAACCGCTAACCCAATTTTCTTAAAATCGGTTCCGCCTTCTTCGGTGCCTTCACACTGTCGAAACCTTTCATTTGACACCTCACTGGCCTCATTCCGGCAACTACCGGCCGAGATATTGGTTAATAAGTGCTCCAGCTCTGGATAAAATCGCCAAAGAACGACGTATAGCTCGATAGTATGAAACTTTTTCACCCAACATTGTTCAGCAAATTTGTTGCCCCAAGCCTCCACTATCGATTGGCACTCAAAATGTATCTCTACTTTGTCCAACAACAAAAGTTCCCTAACAACAAAGTGAGGAAACCCCAAAATTTTAACAGTTTTCGCTGCCTTGCTCCTCCGCATGAAGTCGGATCAAAAAACTTTCTTCTACAAAGTTGTAGGCCATCAAAAACTCTAAGACTTTGCTTCCCCGACCAAATCTCTAAGACGTCATCTTAACTGACTTTTGGCCGATTTTCAATTTTCACCCTTTCTTGACCCATAACTCCCTTATTTCAGAACAATATCTAACCCCGGAACATGTTTTCTCGACGTTTTGCACCATACCCGACAACATATCAAAAAGTATTTTTTTTTTCTTCGCCAGTGTAAACGCAATTAAACGAAAAAATAACGGGATCGTGACAGACAGACTTATAGACGAATAAATAGACACATAGATAGACACATAGATAGACGCATAGACACATAAACAGACGGACATTAGCCATTTATAATTAGTAATGATAATAAATGTACCCCCCCCCCCCAAATCCCACCTCGATCCACCGGACGTATGGGACCTTTGTACTTCGTATGGGTCCAATAAATGGAATTATTGGAAATAAAATGGAAAAAGTGGAAATTTTGAAAATAAAATAGAAATTGGAAATATTGGAATTAAATTTTGGAAATGGTATTATTGGAACGCATCTTCACAAAGGGTTTCCCCCTCGATCCCGTACATTTTGTACAGGGAAAGTTAGTTCAAAGACAAAAGAAATGCTTAAAGAAGAAATACTTTGTAGTGTTAACACCAGTGTACATGATAGCAAAAGATCCACTTACCCTTAATCTGTCAGATATTTATTTCATTTGATTTTTTTAGTTAGGCCTAGCACGTTAATAGAGATATGATAAGTTGGTGCGCTTGCGACCAGATGGAAGAAACATGAAGAAGACCGCTGGTATCTGGGGAAGAGAAATGAACCAATTTGTACGCATTTTTGGGAGAATCTTCCTCCGTAGAAACCAGCTGCAATCACATATGTTCCTTCCATCTGGCCGCAAGAGTACCAGCTTCTCGTTAACCAGCTCCCGTCAAAAATCTCGAAAATTAAAATCCCGAAAATTCAAAATCCCGAATAACAAAATTCACGAAAATCTATTATCCCGAATGTACAAAAATCCCGAATGATAACAAAAATCCTGATTGATACGAGTGAATTTGAGTTTGGGGGGCTATACCCTCTTGACCCCTCACAGCGGGGGCTGCCGCCCCTCGACCGTGCTTTTTTTCCTACCTTCGCTGAGACGCAGCTCAAATAACTTCTTTCTTCATAAACCCAGTCAACAATAACCGGACCACATGCACGCCATTAAGTACATATCCTGAGGTACTTCCGGGTGACTTAGTGCTGAATTGCAGATTTTCTGGGTTTTTGTTATTCGGGTTTTTTGCACATTCGGGATTATAGATTTTCGGGATTTTTGACGGCCACCTCGTTAACCATAATGTTCCGCATAACAATTCTTTCACACATGACACTTCTCTCTTTTTGGTTGTTCTCACAAGTTGATTTCGAAAGAAACGGTCATTATTCCTCGTTTTATGGAGGTTTTAGCTGATTAACTTTTTTGACATTTCTCTAAATGGAACAAACGATGAGAGAAATCACCATGATTTCAGTCAACTCCATATTATTTACGAAGTGAAGCCTCCGTTGACTTTGAAAGAAAGTTCAGTTTCATGTCTAGCTGTAACACCCCTAATTCTTACGTTACTTTTCTCCTCTCTTCACGAGAGCGAGAGCTTAACTGTTGTTAATTAGATAACAGAATCTTTGTGGGGGCGTTTGTGTCTGTAGAGCTTCCTTGATGCGGCACTGCCATAAACTTACCTCAAATGCAATTATAAAATAACTGCATTATATCTTTGCCAAAAACGTCATCGTAAACAATGAACTCTGACTTCTTAACTTCCATCATCGAAAAATAAATCTCATAAATTGCAATAAAACACGAAAAATCTTTGCCTCCGTAATATAATCTCGAATTGTTCATTCGAACCATAAAACTAAGCCACTTTCATAGCTATAAAATATATTAAAGCGAAGAAAGAAAAAAAACCCAACAATTTTCGAAGATATCTGATCGAAATATGGAGTAATCCTTCGTACTAAATACATTCTCCTTTCATGGGGGTTAGAGTTGTTACAAAATTCAGTTTTCAATATATGTAAGTATATTTTTCTCTATACATTGAATGACAATAACTCTATGGGAAAGAGCTAAGGAGGAAAAAAACACAATTTTTTTCCACGATAAATTCAAGCTTAATATTTACAAGAAAACCAGAAAAAATACTAAAAATATAAACGATTTCGTTCTGTCTGCTCGTCTTACATTTCTATATTTTATTATCATCCCTTGTTCGCCTGCTCCCTTGTATTATTATTATTTTCATTTCCTTTCACTGTAAACGTTACATAATATCGCTTATTACTATCCAGTTTCTCTGATGGCAGTGATATCAATTGCTTATTATTTCCATGAGATAGTTCAAGTGAGACTTTATCACTCTTTCCGTTTTTCGTTGAAATTTTGGGCAAATAGAAGCTGCCCAAGCCGGCTGATTTTAACGGCCCGAATCCATATTTTGGTATCGTGTGATGATCGTATCGCATCGTTGGGACTGTAAATGTGGGAAAGTAACAAATATCAGTAAATTATTGGAATTTGTAATAACAATTATTGAGTTAAAGATAAGTTTCGTCACAATTATTAATGGTTCGTATTACGATGGTAGAAAGGTATTTTGGTTGGCGTATGAAAAGGGATTGCATGTAGAACACAAGATAATAATTTGTGAAATTTATGATACAAAACATCTCAATCAAACAAAACATTTATTAGAAAATATCGATAAGGAGATCGCTTTTCAGTGTTGTTACTCTCATGCTGTTGGAAACTTGTAGAGTTGTATTTATTTAGCATCATTATGATATGATTTAATCGGTAGAGTAATTTATTCTCCCCACTATTCTTATGCATTGTTACGCATCATATTAGATTGTTAAATTAGTTCGATACAAACCATAATCAAATATAGAATCAATTATAACGTTCAACCAAAGAGACTTTCATTGCTAATACTCAGCATCACAAAACTTGCTGTGAGTGGTGTATGGGATGTGTAACTTTACGAATTCGTAAGTGCATGGGAATCGACGCACTGGTCTTTTAACAGCCCGGTGCCAAAAGCATAACTGTGCCGTGTTAAGCATAAATGCAAAGATTCTAACCATCCCATGTATTTCTTATTGCCTTGACTGAAAGTCAAAGGGTCTTATGAAAATAAATACCTATGAGAAAAATGTATGATATCTACATGAAAAACCTTAAATACCTGCAAAAAATTTTCCTTGTTAGCACGATAACTTGAGTAATTCCTAACCAATTTTCGAAACCTTTTTTTTTAATCGCTGCGGAATTAAATTCCCGAGGTTATGTTCGAAGATGGGTTATGTGGAACTACGGATCTGGAAGTTATTCCGGAAAAACCGTTTTTTTTTTTTTTTTTTTTCCGGAGTACTTGAAAAGTATTAGATTGATACTTCGAAATGTAGTAGAATGATTTATAGAGATAATTAAATTTGGTGGTTTGCTCAACCCAATAGTAACAGTTTCTTATGGATGCAAGTTTATAGCTAGTTAGACAGTCACGTTAATAGTTGACTATCAGCTTGATAGTTGTCTAACTATCAACTTGATATTTGCCTAACTATCAACTTGATAGTTGTCTAACTGTCAACTTGATAGTTGTCTATAATTATCTAAGTTGGAGAACTATAGTTAGACAACTATCAAGTTGATAGTTGGACAACTATTAAGTTGATAGTTGGACAACTATCAAGTTGATAGTTAGACAACTATCAAGTTGATAGTTCCACAACTCTCAAGTTGATAGTTGGACTTGACAGTTGTCCAACTATCAAATTGATAGTTGGACAACTCTCAAGTTGATAGTTGGACAACTATCAAGTTGATAGTTGCTTGTATCGGCTTTTAAAAAATTCGTAGTATTTTTAGAAAATTTCAATTAAGGTCAGAAATCGAACTATCGGTGTTCCAGGTCAGACAAAAAAAAACCTAAAATTGACCCACCCTGTACTGTACAGAAAAATAATGGTTTTGCAAACCATTTTTCAATATATAATAGTCTAAATTCATACAGTCATTCTTCGGATGAACAAAGAAGTTTTGTGACGGTGTGGCCATGGCCACTTCCAACAAATGTCAACTTTCATACTTACTCCCTTCCCTCCAAGTTATGGTTTCATATTTTCGCTTTCACCCCGTGATATGAAGTTTGTTATTTTCGTTTTTCTTTCGGCGCATCTGGTAAAAAACTATTTTCACTAAATAATTGCATAATCTTCCTATGGCCTTCCCAAACCCTCTCCTATAAACGAAAAATTATTCGAAATACATATTTCCGAGTAAGAATCGATTTAATTTGGAAATGCATGGAGAATGTCTCCATTTGAATTTTAAATCTTATTATATGGCTACTGTCACTGCCACCATGCCACCATCGCATAATATTCAATTTCATTTGTTTTAGTTGGACATATTTTAATTGAATGAAATATGGTTTAAAAAATACATTGCATAGCGTTCTTGTAGTAGGGTATGGTTCTCTTGATTATAATGAAAAAGTAAAAATCAGTCAAGGGATCTGACCCACCCAAAAGGTGGGACCTAGTTGCAAGGTTTTAAACCATTGCTATTACGATACGGCATGGCATATGTTTAACATGGCAGAACTATGACAAAGTCAACGTGGTGGCGACTAATTTACCATTGAAATAATTCGCCAAAAGAGCTTCAAATATTTGCCCTTGAGGTACTAGATTTAGGTTGCTTATGCGACTTGCTCCAATCAACTTGAAATTTAGTTAAATTGGATGATCCCTAAGCATAAAAAGTAAAGTTTCTCTAGCGAGGATAGGGAATTTAACCGGTTTTTTGGTATAGGTTTTGAATATGAGGGTCTGGTAGTCGTTGTGTGTTTATTGAGGGGTCATATCTTGGGGATTGTTACTATAGGAGTTGGCCTATCTTCGGGAATTTGTTTTTGTATTTTAGGAAGATTTTCGCGAATTTTCAGGAATTTTGAGAATTTTCAGGAATTTTCGGGAATTTTTGGTAACAAATTATAATTGAAAAAAGCTCTGAATTAATGAAAGACATGTTTTTAACCATTTTTCTAACGGTTATGCGACCGCTAACGAGTTTCGACAATTTGGTAAAACCGGACGAATTCGGACGGGGGGAGGGGTTGTTGATTTCGTTGGAAGAATCTTACTAACCGATTTCAAAAAATACAAATCGACACCATACGATTTGTATTGTCCGTCGGTTAAGACTTGTTTGGATAAACGAATCTGTAGCAAATGTGGAAAATACTTCTCAGCAATTAATCAAGTCGTCCTGCACATGAAAGTTTGCCATAAAATTGCACTCATCACCTTTCCGAAAGTTAGACCACGTCGAATCGCTGCTCGAGCTAACGAGATGGTGGTTGTTATTTCAAAATACGAGAGATGTGGAATGGATAGATGAACGAGACATAGACGCAACGAAGTTGTCTGTCGCGAAAGAAACACATATCTCGAAAATAGTTTTCCTGTAGCTTCTTTGACAGATCACTTCGATAGTGTGTGGGAAGAGAAATGTACATTTAAAATATTACTATTTATTCAACAATAATAATATTTTTTAACTCAATCTTTTATTGGGGAGGGGGGGGGGGGTTAATGAAATCAGACGTCATTATTTAGGGGTACTGGAAAACCGGACGAATTCGGGCAGGGGCGTAGGGGGGGTCCCTTATGATTTTCTCCATTAGATAGGTACGATTCAATCATATGACTATGACTTTTGAGCATATATATATATACATACTGTCGTAGAGTCGAAAAATACCAAATGTATCGTCTGAGTCTTGACTCAGCTTTTACTTTCGTCTTTTAAATTGTTGTCGAATTACTTTATAGTCTCTGCTGCAACTAGGACACGGACAGTTCCATCGCGTGTGCAAATTATGTTTTCTTCCCGGCATCCAAATTCGATTGCCCAATATTTCCCGGTATCCTCGAAAATCGAATGAAATTTTCCGCTATCGAAAAACGTATTTCCCATTGGACGAAATAGCATTCACCTTGTTGCAAAATAGAGACTGAAATCAGTTTACGCGCTGCGGTGGGTAGTTTTTTAATAAATTGAATGAAATAGCACAGCGAGCGAAAAATTTTCTAGATAATTTCTCATCGTCTGGTAATTTCCACCTTTAAGTTGGTTTGCTGAGTTTTTTCCCAAAACTACACATTTCACGTCGTCAGTCAACTTGCCACTTTCAAGTTATTTCACAACATGATATTTCCCAAATTCTGCTAACTTTCCAACGTCAGTCATTTCTTTTTCTCAGGTCATTTACCTAACTCTACTAATTTTCGATAGTCAGGATATGTCCGGGTTCCTTCCCATCGTCATTTTTAATGTTCTGGGAATTTGCCATCGTCAGGTCATATCCTATTTGCAAATCATATCCTTACGTTCTAACTGTCAGGAATGATGCAAAACATTTTTGCAGGACATAAGTTATTAGAGAATCAAGGACGATCTAATCGAATGTCAACTAGTGCGAAAGTCCATCATTGATGCATTGTTTTCTCAATTTAATATCAGACTTGATTACGACATTGAATTACAAAAATTCTGCTCGAAATAACACCTGCGGTTTCAACGGAAAGACTCAAACTATGTCACACAACAATTGCACCTGATCGCGATGAAGCTGAATTTTCGGGAATTTTCAGGAACTTTTGGGAATTTTCAGGAATTGTCCGGAGTTTTCGGGAATTTGAATTCCCGAAAATTGGCCCTGCTAAACATTTGACAATTTTCATCGCCTTCAGTGAGGACTTCAGTGTAGGGCTACATTTTTTGAGAAAATTATTGAAAATTTACCGTGAAAAAAAAAACGGTTTTTCGACGGTAAATTTCCAGCACAAAACAGAGCTCCATATCAAAGATATAACTCCTCCAACAAAACTACAACAACTCCCAGACCCTTTTATTTATTCGTGAAAATAATTCGGTACTCGTTTACCTCTCAAATAGAAAAAGAATCAACAAAATCGGTCAGGATTTACCCGATTTATGTTAAAAAAAACACGTTGGGCCCTAGTAGAAACTCAGACCGGGCATTTTTTATTGCTGATTCCTCATTTCTAGACGATAATAAATGTATCCCCCAACTCCCGCCCATTTTACAATAAAACTTCTTCTTAGTGAAAAAATAATTCATTGGCAATTCCAACTCATTTCAAAACCTCAAAATTAGCCCAACCCAGTCCCCAAAAATTAATTCGGGTTCGGGTTGACTTGCGTTAGCACTCGTGACTTTTTCGGAGCTTGTGAATTGTGGGAATTAATTTCTTTAAATGAGGCCTTTTTTGAGGAACGGGTTAGCTCAGTGATAACGTACTGGCTTTCTACCAAGAATATACGGGATCAATCCAGGTGGGGACAAATTCTGTATAGGATTTTTCTTCAATGTATAGCATGAAAGTAACGTTCCTAGGCACACCCAGGCTTCATAGTTTGGGTAGTTGTGAATTTGGTGCCGCAACGATTCGTACATAAAAGAATGACAAATATGACGTCACGCATGAATACTGTGTACAAATATCTGAGTCTAACTTTAGACGGAGATATAATTAGCACCAGAAGAAATCCTAATGGTAAAATGCAAGCTACCGTTAGGCGTGGTTCGAAATTCACGTTAAGCATATTGTCCAAAAAAATGCCTGCCGGTAAAACATAGGTAACGAAAGCATCTCTAAGAGAATTCATGTGAGATCACAAAAATTTGCGGAACTAGTAAATAAAATCATCTAGCCTCTGACCCGGACGGGTTGTAACGGCAGATTATTATATTACATGAGGCCTTGCACAATACTCGGATGTTCGAGAAATTGGAGCGCCGAACTATTTTTTTATCTCAATTAACATTTGCAAGTGCTACTAAATTCCACAATGTCCCCTTCATTCTCTTAAGACCTAACAATGGGCGCTTACGGCGAGCATATAAGCGTGCTAGGAACTAACTTCAAAATATGATGAAATATGCTTCCGGGGTATTTTCTCTGCAACCGCTGGCCACCTAGGAAGGTTCGCTGGCGACTTGCAGACTGAGACTTTCGCAGCACTGATGATGGGAGCGCGGTAGGCAATTCCAGCGGAGGCTTGTGGGGAGAGTGTCATAGTCTGTTCTGACAGTGAGGCGATAATTATGGCGCTCATGTAGCCTTTCGTGACATCCAAGCTAGTGAAAGAGTTGAAGGAAACGCTGAATGGGACTGAGAAATCAGGCAACGATGGTCTCTGAGTTCACGAACACTCTAGCGTAGAGGGAAACGGGAGAGCGGATACGTGAAAGCGATGATGAGTTGACGGTTATGAGTTCGGTTAAACAAATCTGAATTGTTTACAGCTGAAATCCTGAAATTAGTTGTACCCTCGTCTGAGTAGGTTAGGTTAGGTTAAGTAATATGCAAAAAATTAGAATATTGATTGCTTTTCGCGTCTTTTTCAATCTTTAAACTACTAAAATTTTAACAATAAAAAAATCTGTAAAATTCCGCCATCGAACTTTTTCCGAATTTTCTAGTTGGGCATAAACTATTTAAGATACGAAAGTATCAAGAATTCTCATTTCATAAATTTGGAAAAGTCTGGATGACTGTAATAGTATATTATAACACAAGGGCTGTAATTTGAGGTCTCGTATCTGGGTGGGCGTCAGCCCGAAGTTCTTTAACCCTCCCAGATACCAGATCTCAAATTACAGCCCGTGTGTTATACTATATTTTATTGCATTGGTGCCTATAAAATGCCAATTATAGCACTCAAAATCGCGAAAAATAGTAGTATAATTTGCCGATTATAGTCGAGTCCCTTGTGCTGACACAGAGCCATAATTATATTATTATGGTAGAGTTGACTATAATCGGAGTGATTAGGTCCACAAAACACAACATAATGGCCAATTATACACGAAAGTAAGCGTTTAACATCCAAAAACATGTCACTGCTGAAAACTTGAATGCAAGCGACTGCAGAATGCTTCCATTGCGACGAGTGAGAATGGATTGCAGAATTGTTCAAAAATTGTAGTCACTGATTGTCGCGCGATGTCATTTGATAAACGTCATTGCTATCGTTTCGTATAAAACGGGATGTAGGGTTGCATAAGAATTTTTTCTATTTTTTTTAACGTGTTTAGGTGATATCGTTCGATACAGTGAGATGTTTCCGGATGTTAAAAGACTAAATTGCTTGATTAAAGTCTCGGTACGTGGATTGACCTCGGGCTGTAGTGAAATGACCTCCGTGAATGACTTCGGACTGAAGCCCTCGGATCATTCACTACACCTCGGCGCGCGAATAGACGTTGCACCACAGCCCTCGGCCCATTCACTCCACTTCGACTATAATCGCGATATTATAGTCCTTGTGTTATAATATACTATTATAACACGAGGGCCTCAAACTTCAGTTTGAGCGCTATAATATGCACATTATAGCCCCGAGATTTATAAATTTATTTTTTTACTGTTGACTATTAAAATTTCCCAAAAATTCCTAAAATTTCCAAAAAAATTCCCAAAAATTCCAAAAAATTCCCAAAATTTCCCAAAAAACATATAAAAAATTTCGAAATAATAATTTAATAGTAAACTTTATGATGAAGGGCATCTCTTTCCAGAGAAGTTAAAAATTCGTAATTTTGGATTGTCTGCTCAGCAAAATTTTAATTTTTAAATTTCAATCTTTATTAGGCTCCAATACCTTCATTTTGGCACTAATTTGTATTTTCTGCGAAGAGTGATGGCTGAGATATGCACTAGGGCTACCCTCGTAAAGGCCCTCCTAGCGCTCAACAAGAAAGGGGTAGAACAAATGTTTTTCGTATCAGATAATGTAGCACAATAACATTGTTTTCAACCGGTTATGAGTGTTGTGAGGGATTGAAATCAAAATTTCCCAAAATTACCCAAAATTTCCCAAAAAAGTATAAAAAAATTCTCAAATTGTAGCTGTATCTGTATTTAAACGATTTGAAATAAACAAAATACTAAAACTAATGCCCACTAAGCGTTTCTTCCCGGCAGATGCTATTTGCACTCGAGAGTGGGTTGCAAATGACACTAATCATGGGCACGCGGTAGCAATGCGCAATGTGGACTTACACATACGTACAAAAAATTAAGAAAATTTCTTTTCGTAGACGGCGGAACTATACAGCTAATTTTTGAATTTTTTCCCTTGCGTTGTATCCCCCTGAGACCCGGATTCTACGTAAAATTTTGATTGAAATCGACATTTTAATTATTGACATCCGTCCAGTCGGTCCGAAGATATGACCTTTAGAAAATCGTCATTTTCCATACAAAATGTGCTTTTTTATAGAAGCCAAAGTTAATGGAAACATCCTACGTTAGTGGGTGGGTTAGTTAGTTAGTTAGCTCCAGAACCATTTGTATGAAATTTTCTAGGGACCTTCGGGTGGGCATTCTACGCCATATGAGATTTTAAAAAAGGGGGGTACCGGCCTCGTTTGGGCGCCGTGGCTCTTAGAAGGCGTCATATAAAGCCCATATAAAAGAGGGTTTGGTATGTGTGTGATATGGGTCAAACATGAGCAAAATTTTTGGACTGTGTTAGGATGTAGATAGATGTTTGGTGTCAAAGGAAAAGTTGTTGGGTTGGGTGTGTAGTGTGCCAGGGTGACCAACAAAATGGCCGACGGTGGTATGGGACGGACTTAGGGAGAAAATTAATTTTTTTTTTGGGCTGGAGATAGATGTTTGGTGCCAAAGGAATTTTTTTTGCCGCTTTTTTTCGCCGGAATTTTTTTCGCCGGAAAATTTTTTTTCGGTGGAAATTTTTTTCGCCGGAAATTTTTAAAGCTTCAAAGTATTTAGGCTTGCTTGACAGATTTTCGGGCCAAGGCTGGACTCGTTCACTCGTCGACCTTGATTTCCCTGCAGCGCCAATGACTTTCACTCATTGAGATAGGCACGATGAAAGTATCGCGCCACACCCAAGGCAAAATCGTTTGGTCCACAAACCGAGTGAGAGTGTAACTCGGCGGGTGATACAAGGCAACAGAGTGTCAGAGCAATGACGCCAACACTGAGCAGCACAATAACTAGGCAATGCATTGCTCCGACGCTTAATTGCTTCCAGAGATTCCGAAATCAACACAAATCTGCTTGGTTATCAACGTACATTACACGTCATACAAACACAGAGCAACTGATTTACCCCGGAACATCGTTAACAATCTATCACACCACCGCTATTGTGCACATGCAAAACAATACATCGAATTCTAATGCATTGTCATCAATGCACCCAAAGCCGTGTGTTTACGCTGAAATAATTTTAAGAAAAGCTATGAGCCTTTCCTTAATATATTATTCCTGAAATTCCTAAAATTGAATTTAGGCACAAAGTCAAAGTGTTCGCACATTCACGCAAATGATGCAACATTTTACAACAAAGAAAATGTTCGCCAGGCACGTGGTTGAAAACGGTTCACAGATTTCACTCAAAACAATAACAATAATAAGACAAAATTAATAGCACAAAATTAAAATATAGGCAAAGCACAAAATGTAACACTTCGGCCATAGCACACAATTGAAAATTTCAGCCACTTTTTCGCCTTTCTTAGTGAGAGAGCTTAGCTCATGACTCTTGATGTTAACACAACGGCGGTCGAAAGCCAAAAGCCTCATTGCTTGACAGATACAATTTATACTCGTGGCACACTCAATTTTTATAAACTGTATACGGCGTTAGTTTAACGCCGAATAGATGAGATGGGGAGATGAATCGGTAGGGTTGGGGTGGTGTACAAGGAAAATTTTACCAAAAAACGGTGAGTTATGACAGTAAAATATACGCACAACAGCACAATAAGATGTTTTCAGAGTGCAATTTATATCGCTCACGTAGGCCATAATTCGATCAGCTGATTCGCTTCCTTAAAAGTCTCTAGACACAACACATATTATGAATTCAACATCAAAGTATTTTTCTTGATGTTTTCCCGATCCAAATTGTATTGTCTACGTATCCAGGAGCTATTTACAAGAAAGCAAACATTTCTGTTTCCAAGAAATTTTAATGCTATCAAAGTAACCTTGGTATGGATGTTGGATTATACGGCGAGCAGCACATTTCAAACATACTGTACACATTCCCTACTTATAGCCAATTATATATATGGCATGTGTCTGTAAAACATGCTGATTTGACTGATTTAAAAGTATCATTTTGAAGCCGTTTATGGACGTGCTGCAAGTATGCATATATGTGTTACAAGTATATGCATAAAAGCTGCAAGTTACGAGTCACACTACCATCGAGTGTAACGTAAAATCGGCGTCGTCGGTCGTATGTACTTCTGAAGGCATTTCTCGTGTAATTGACTTTACACAATTTCTTCTCATCTGAAAGTTGTAACCAAATTTAGAAATATTAAGTTGATGTTGACTTAGGATTTCGCTTACAAAACTTATAAGCCGTCATTTCGAAGTATAAAGTTTACTGCAAAAGTAAATAGGAGACGATTTATTTCCCAAGAGGCCGTACAATTTATGCTCTTATATAATCTGAAAAACAATTCAATCAACAAGACGGCATTTCTTATAATCCACTAAACCCTTCCGTGGAAAAATCACATTTTGAAAGCGAAAATAAGCCCAACAATAGATGTGGAATGATAAGTGGAAGAGCGAGACAACATAAGTAAATTATTGGAACTGCAATAAAAATTATTGAGTTAAAGATAAGCTTTATGACAATTATTAATGGTTTATGTTTTGATGGCATAATGGAGACGGGATGGTTGTGTGCTATAATAGGACACAAGGAAGAAAAAAAGTGGAAGATGAAGAAGAAGAGATTTTATGTCGAAGAATAAAAAATAACATTATTTCTGTTCAAGTCGAATTCTTTAACAATACAATATGTACGTAACGTACACGTATATACGTAACATTGTGTAAGCTGTCGGTTGCTGTTTATATTCATTTATTGCCATCGCTTTGGTTGTTGCCCTCGCCTTGTCATAAAACATAAGAACCTATAAAATGTGTATTTGTGGGGATGAGTTTAATGAATTGGAATTGGGGGGAATGAAGTGTAGTTTTTTCCCGCTTTTTTTCTGTCCAATAAAAACAATATTTTTATTAGAGATTGAAAGAATAAAAATCTGTGAAAAGGGTAGATAGGTCGCATTGTTGGATATTTTAGGCTGTGTTAATTAAAAAAAAAAGAAGAATAAGAAGGAAAATGGGATCGTTATTAAGGTACCTACTTTATGTACATATAACCCATGGTAACGATTCTACATTTACAGACCATATATAAAATTAGAGATAACCAATTTAATCAATATTATAAAGGAAATTCCTTCATTGTAACAAGAATAAGGCAATTTTAGAGAATTGAGATTAAATGGAATGTTTTATACATATAATGTAACGTTCTGTACTTATGTATTATAACAGAGTTGGAAGAGAATGAGAGGCCGAGCTATATGGGCTTTATACAGATTTGGATCGAATTAAGGCAATTTAGGTTTAGTTTAAGGGTGGAAATTGTGAAATTTTTATTTCATTTGTGTGTCTATGTATACGATTAAGATCAATGTGGGGTTGGAAATTTGTAATGTAATTTAGCTTAAGAGGAAATCAGTGTTATCGGAAGCTAAAGAAAAAAGTCTAATTATTTATCTTTAGAGTGGTGTTAGATTAGAGCGTCATTCGAAATAGGAGTTTTATTCGAAAAAAAAAGAAAATTAATTTTGTCGTTGTTTAGGTTGGCACATTCAAAATGGTAATATGTTGTTATTTTAGCAAATTATTGACTTCCATTTACACTTTTCTATGGGACCCCTCTTTGCTTTCTTCGAAAAATTCAATAGCCTTGAAAACTTCAACAATTTGCTGAACATTCCCCGATACATGAAAGAATTACAACAGCTCAGGAGAAAGGTAACTATTACTAAACTGGTCTACCATGCTAGACACTGGAGGCCTCCTTGTCGTCTCGAGGCTTATTCATTCCGCGTTTTTAATTCTTGGGAGGTTTCAGCCATTTGCTTTCCGTAATAAATGATGTAATATTAGGTAAAGGTACCTTTCGAAATTCCTCCAGTGTCAGTTAAAAGTCACCTAGGTGCTTTACCCCTGACCGAACAACTATATTAATAAAAAAAATATCCCTGACCTCGATAAGACTGGGCAGTGGCAGATGAAGTTCTTTGCTGTTTTCGGTACGTACGTGTACGGAGTCTTTTACATATGAACCTCTTGGTATCAAAAGTCAGTCTATTCCAACTGTCAAAATGACGTTTTATACGTCAAAAATTTACGTAAGTAGATTTCTCTTTCGGCTTAGATTCTTTTTCGATCATATGAACGATATTCTTTGTTCGTATGTTTACTTAATTATTTCACAGAAGAATAACGTCTTATGACTCTAGGTCCGATTATCCCAAGACAAAATATCCTCTGACAAATTATCACCGGACAAAATATCCCACATAAACCGGACAAAATACAATACCGGATTATCCATATGGGCTAGGTGGGGCTAAGCCCCCGGGCGCTGGAAAAAAGTGGCGCTGGATTTTCAGTTATTCAAACTGAAAGTTTGCTGTTGTTAGAGTGTTCTTTTTTCTATTATTTTGTTGCAAACTAATTTGTTATCCACACAAAATATTCAAAGGCGTGGAAAACGACGAGCATATTTCTTTGAAAATTTATCAACCACCATTAATTTACCACCATTTTCGAAATTTGAAGAATCGTCACCGCCACCAACATGAGTCTTGTGTTGCAAAAACATTTTTTTTGAAAAGAATATTCTATCACAACAAAAACCTTTTTAAAGGTAGAGTGTGACGCAGTCCGTAAGTCCTTTGCCAAAATTTTCCAAATAACGACGAAATAATTTTTCTGCACTATCAGTTTTTGCGCTGCAAAAATTTAACTTTTGTTTCTTATTGCGTAGACTGTTTAAGATAAATTTAAATTTTTGCGTGTAAAAACTGAAAGTGTTGAAAAATTATTCCGCTGGTGGGTGCGGCACTTGTGACGCAATTTTTTTTTAACAAAACGTAATTTTGTTTCAAAGAAAGCGCTCTAATTTTTTCAGGAAATCAAAACTTTTAACACAAGGTTCCATTCAAACAAACTTCTGCGTTTTATCTGCGATAGCGTCACCTCAAGCGATATCATTAATTTCGGAAGCGGACTTACGGACTGCGTCACACTCTACCTTTTAAGAGGTTTTTGTATGCGATAGCAGTAGTTTTGGAAGTTTTCAGTTGTTGGAAAAATTTCCATTTTTTGAAAAAAAAATTTCTCAGAAAAGAAAATTTTCTTAGAAAAAAAATCTCTTGAAAAAAAATTTTTTCCAAAAAAAATTTCTTTAAAAAAATTTTTCTCTCCGAAAAATTTTTTCTCCGAAAAAAGTTTCCCGAAAAATTTTGTCTCGAGAAAAAATTTGCCCGCCAAAAAAATTTTCTCCGAAAAAAATTTTTCTCCAAAAAAAATTTTCTCCAAGAAAAATTTTATACTAAAAAGTTTTTTCTCCAAAAAAATTTTTCTCCGAAAAAATTTGTTCTCCAACACCTACGGCTACCATCGGAACACTTCGTATCACCTTCAGAATATTTGTGTCACC
>CM055406.1:112589355-112608576 GCA_029228625.1 Pseudolycoriella hygida | reverse complement strand
CCAGGGAAAAAGGCAACAAAAACGGACTCCTATAGACCAATCTCTCTGCTTCCTATCATGTCAAAACTTTTCTTGAAAAGACTAAAACCAATCATAGAAGAAAAGAACCTGCTACCGAATCATCAGTTTGGATTCAGACAGAGACACTCAACAATAGAACAAGTGCATCGACTCATCGACATCATTGAAAAAGCGTTAGAAGGAGAAGAAGTCTGCTCTATCATATTCCTAGACGTATCGCAAGCTTTCGATAAAGTGTGGCATGAAGGATTACTACACAAACTTGATCAATTCCTGCCAATACAATACGTGAACCTACTCACATCGTATATAACAGGCGGAATGTTCCGTGTCAACCATAATGCTGATTACTCAGAATACAAGGATATAAAGGCTGGAGTTCCTCAAGGAAGTGTTCTGGGACCAATCCTGTATCTTCTATTCACCAGCGACCTACCTCAAACAACAAATGTTATGACAGCTACCTTCGCAGATGACACAGCTAATGCAGCCACAGCCAAAACGGATGCTCAATCAACGGCACTTCTTCAAAATCCAATGACGCTGTTGAAAACTGGACAAAGAAATGGAGAATTAAACTGAACGACCAAAAAGCAGTTCATGTCAATTTCACAAACAAAAAAATACCGCACCCCAAGAGACTAAGGATGAATGGAAACCTCGTTCCACACAAAAATTCGGCGAAATACCTTGGAATGAACATCGATGCTAAAGTCAAATGGCTAGAGCATATCAAAACCAAAATAACCGAACTAAACATCCGATTTCGAGAAATGTATTGGATACTGAACCGAAAATCGAGAACTTCAATCCACAACAAATTGCTCATCTACAATCAAATCCTTAAACCAATCTGGATGTACGGCATCCAATTGTGGGGATGTGCGAGCGAATGTCACATCAAGACAATCCAAACGTTTCAAAATAAAGCTTTACGAACCATCGTTAACGCCCCCTGGTACATCAGAAACAAGGACATCCATCGCGACCTTAAAGTTCCTATGGTCTCCGAGGTCATCAAGACGATCGCAACAAAGCATGAAAATAGACTCATTCAACATGAAAATCCTGAGGCCCTTCGCTTATTGGACCACGAACAGAACATAAGACGACTCAAACGCACCAAGCCACATGAACTCGTCCACAGGAATAGACAGGAATAGTTGCAATATAACAACTCTACTCAATCCCATCCAACACAGACAAAGTGCAAAGTCTATCAATGGATACTTTGTGAAATCCTAAAACCAAAACAAACTCAGATGTAAATTAATGGTTGGTCATCTCATGACCAGTTTTAATAAAAACTTTACAAAAAAAAATTCCGAAGCTAAAATTCGAAAACCAAAAAAAACCTAATTTATTGCTTGGGAAAATTCAAGATGGCGCCGGTTTGACTGCTGGCAGCCATTTTCTTAAGATCCCAAAAAATTCTCCTGACAGAACTCTATAACTTTCCTGAAGAAACCAACTCTCTAGCTATTGTCACTCCGGAGCTAAAATTCGAAAACTCCGAGCATTACCTAAAAAACCCTCAAAATTGACCACTTTTCCACATGCCACGGCTTTTTCAGAATTTTCCCGGAAAAGCGGCATATGAAATTTTTCATTTGGGGCCGGGACTGACGTTCCCTGAAAATTTCAGAAAGATCGGCTGTCTAGTTCTCGAGATCGAAAATTATTAATAGATAGATAGATATATAGATAGATAGATAGATATATAAATAGATAGATATATAGATAGAAAGATAGATAGAAACGGACAGATCAGAAAAAAAGTTTCCATAATGATGAGAACAATAGAAAAATTATTTCTCCATAGAAAAGTGTCATTTTCAAACCTCGATATCTCAGCCAATTTTCAACCGATTTTGATGAGTGAGGGCTTGTTTGAAAGCTACTGCGACGCAGTTTTTTTAAAAATAATTTAGAGGGGGAGGGGGGCGAGGGGAAAAAACTCAAAAGTTCGCCTATGTATGGCTCCTTGTCCCAAAGGTTTTTGTATGGAGTTTTTTGGGTTTGTGTGGACGTTTTTTTTTGTGGTGTGGGGACTGCGTCACGCCCTCCGCTACCGCTGCGGGCATGATCAATACGATGTACCTAAGATTTCCACTATCTAAAAGTTTGACCGAACTATTTTCAATTTGTAAAAATTATTGAACATTTGTCTACCAACTTTATGTAATTTAAACCAATTCCTTTAAAGGCAGTTCATGATTATCAATTTTGTTCTCAACAAATTCCTTTTCGCTTTCCCTTTGCCTTTGAGTCACACCAAAATCAACTCTTATAGAGTCGGGCTCGTGAATACTTTGTTTCATGAAGTCATCGAGAGTTCTTTTCTTACACGTGACTTAAGCATTTCGTCACTTATGATGGTCACGAAATCGGATTATTACAAACCCAATGGTGAACACATAAGTCTCGTAATCTTCGTACGGGTCATCTTTCGATAGAACAGATAAATCCTTCGTTTTCGACTGATGACACAAAGCTCCCACTTTGTTTGTAAGAAAATTATTCCGCATTAACGACAACCGCCAGTTTGAGTAAATTGTTTAATGTTCAGCTGTCAAAAAATTGTGGCATGAATTTCGGTGGCAAAGTTCGTACATCCCCCACATTTTCCACGAAAAAATTATGAAAAACAATTTTGTAAATAAAAATCAAAGGGAATTTTTTGTTACGTACATAATGAAAATGATGCTTATAGTGTTGCTTGGCAGCTACAGCAATATTTGTCATTCTTAATCATTTTTATTTTGAGGTTGGTGGGATAATTGGAGATAAACTTTAAGAAACGTTGATATTGAGGAAAGTTTACGGGTTTTGTCAATAGAAGTGGCGGAAAGGGTAGGCCGTCTGCTGTGCTTCAGGAACTTTCAAAGAATGGCGATTAACAGGATCTGTATTGTCTACTTCGGGGTCACGCCTCAAAATGAGAATTAATCAAATCTGAAAGAAAAATTACCCAATGAAGCAAAGGACCAATAGTAAGAATTTAGGTAGACATTCCGCCTCAAAGAGAGGCCACAACCCCAAATATTTTCTTGAAATAAAAATGAGCAAACAACTCAATGTTTTATGTTCTTTTTGAACTATCAAAATGAAAAAGATCCACGGAAGTTATCCAAGGTAATGTCAAAGGCCCTACCGAAGTACGTCTTATGACATCTGACACCATTGATTCCGTTGGCCGAAATGTTCTCCTCTTCATCATATCACAAATTAGAACCAACGTACAGGAACGGAAAAGTGAAAACCGACAAGTTTCTGATTTGCATGGTAAATTCGTATGATAAAGGGGCCATCCATAAATGACGTCCAGTTTTTTCAGTGCTGCCAGCACATTTAAATCGTTAATAACTCGATAAATGTGCATTCTGGCGAGTCAAACGTGTGTTCCACCCCCTCAATTAGGGAGGTATTTAGGAAGGTAGAACACATGTTTGACTCACCAGAATGGATATTTATCGAGTTATTTATGATTTAAATGTACTCGCAGCACTGAAAAAACTGGACGTCATTATTTATGCATGGCCCCAAATCAGAAACGTGTCGGTTTTCACTTTTCCGTTCCTGTGTAGTTTCTTCAAAAAATCCTGAATCTACTTTCTCTAAAATGTAATTCTGCTAAAATCTAGTTTACAGAAATAGCTTGGATTTAAATTTTTTGTGGTGGAACGGGTAGGGGGAGGTACCCTGATGACGACGTATCAAGATGAATTTCGCCGCGGAAGATCCTCCCCGGGGAGACGCGCCCTCTCAAAGAAAAAAATATTTTTCTATATTTCCACAATAAATGCAAGTTTTTTGGGCAGGTAGGGGGAGGTCCCCTAATGAGGTATCAAGGAGAATTGCTGCGCGGAAGGCCTTCCCATATTATCCCATATTTCTACAATGAATTCAAGTTTTTTGGGGGGACTGAAAACTAGGTGGCTAATAAACTAAAAAAATTTGTCCTTTTACGAAATGTTACAAAACATTAGGTTACTAGGAAATGTCACAAAAAACTATATGGCTGATAACCTTAGGGAATTCGTCCTTTTTTGAAATGTTACAAAATATTAGGTGATTAAGGCGGGTTCTTAGGAACAGAGTCCCTAGCGGGGTTTGGGGCAGAGCCTCATGTACTAAGGGCCGCCTGTAAGTTGTTATCTAGCTCGCCGCAGGCAGACGTGAGGGTGAAAGGGCAGATCCCCTAACAATAAAATAGATTTCATTCAGATTTCGCAACTCCTGGTTTTTTTGGCGTCTGGGGATTATGGCGCCTGCGCATTATGGCGCCTGCGGATTTCGAGGTCTTCGGGTTTTGATGTCTCCGGAATAACTCATTTTTTGAAATGGCTAGGAAATAGGAAATAGATAAGGTGGCTAGTAAATTTTCCCTTCTACGAATGTCACAGATTACCTAATCTGTTGACAAACCTAAGAAATTTTCCTTTTTACGAAATGTGTGTGGCTGTAAGCGGTATAAACAACTTGCATATATCGTAAAAATCTGCAAAAATAATTTTTCCTTTGAGAAGGCGGGACTCTCCTGGGAGAGCTGCAGCACTCCAATCCAGCATAAATTCCCATCATAGGACCTCTCACTACCTGCCCGACAAAAAAAAAACTTTATTTATTGTAGAAATATGGAAAAATATATTTTTCTTTAATAGAACGGGGCATCCCAGGGAAGGGCTTCCGCGCTCCAATTCTTCTTGAACTTTCATCAAAGGACCTCTCCCTACCAGCCCATCAA
Source organism: Pseudolycoriella hygida (assembly GCA_029228625.1). Taxonomy (NCBI): domain Eukaryota; kingdom Metazoa; phylum Arthropoda; class Insecta; order Diptera; family Sciaridae; genus Pseudolycoriella; species Pseudolycoriella hygida. Next base: position 112,603,808 of record CM055406.1, on the reverse strand, counting down.
AAAAAAAAAAAAAACATAAATCTAAGCTGTTTCCGTAAACTAGATTTTTGACTATAATTCTCATCAACTTTGCCTTTGGACGCAACTTTCTGACTGCCATAGTTCTAGAGACATGAGTCATCACTATCAATTCTAAAAAAGGTCACATTCTAGGATTTATTTTTTGCCAAAACCCTGAACGAAGTGTTTTCCAAAATGTTATTCTCTACAACTTTGCCTTCGACAGTAAAGCTCCATTTTGCATATTTGAGCAATTTTAAAATTCCAATTCATCTCAGATTTCAAAACACCTAAGAATTGTAACATCTCATTCTACGCGGATGACACTGGTCTTATGGCTGTTGCTAAACACACCAGAACGATCATCAAAAGATTACATAATGGTCTCAAATCTTGCAATAAATACTTTAAAAAATGGAAAATCCAGCTCAACGCAACCAAAACCCAGGCCATATTGTTTCCATTCAATAAATCACCGAAACGCAAACCATCCACTTCACTTACTTTCAATGGCGATGAAATCAAGTTCACTAAGACTGCTACATACCTTGGCATGGACTTAGATGAAAAACAAACCTTCAAGCCACAAATTAAAAAAGCCAGTGAAAAAGCGCCAAAAGCATTCAGATCACTTTATCCATTATTAGCCAAGAAATCCAAACTGTCGCTAGTGAACAAAAACATTTTGTACAAATCCATGATTCGACCTATCCTGACATATGGATGCCCGATTTGGCACAGATCAGCGCAAACTCACTTAAAAAAGCTCCAAATTGTTCAAAACAAATGTTTAAAACTCATTAATAAGCTGCCTTGGAGGTATCCGACAAGTCATCTTCATCAAGTAACTCGCTATGAAACCATGGAAGAGCATATGCATAAATTAGCTCAACGTTTTAATAACTCATGTGAAAACTCCAATTTTGAACTCATAAGAACATTAGCCGAACATTAGCGGCCCACCAGGCGAACTTGCCCATCTCCATGGAGGCGAAGCAAGGATCATCGTCAAATCCTACAAGGTCAAAGCTCCTGATAAATATTGGTATGCGAGCATGTCAATATTTATGTGTTCAACACCTTCGGCCCATTTAGTTGTTAGTGCTTTTTATAAAAACATCAAATGAAGGTTTCGTCTTTTTTCCTTCAATTAATTAAGCTGCCTTAGCAAAATATCTTCTTCGCTTAAACTATTTTATTTGCTGTAAAGTTTTCTTAAGGACGAAACTAAATCTCAAAAATTTGTTTCGTAGTTGTAATATACACCAATTATATTTCTGACGAATAAAGAAAGAAAGAAAAAAAAAAAAGAAAAATTCCAATTCCATAAAAAAATTCCAAAAATTCCACAAAAATTACAAAAAACATTCCATCGAAATTCAAAAAATCCCATCGAAATTTCAAAAATTCCACAAAATTTCCGAAGTTCAGAAGTTTCGAAAATTCCAGAAATTCCAAAGATTCTTAAAATTCCACAGAAATTCCGTCGAAATTCCAAAAATTCCATTTCAATTCCAAAAATTCCATCAGCGCAGCGTGTACCATAAAAATAAAGCGGATAACCCCTCGGAAAATCACCTCCTTTTTGTATATGGCCGAAAAACTCAATACCAGTGCCCAGACCACTACCTCGATGTCCACAAAAAAAACTTTCCAAGTTCTGTGAGATCAAATTCTATCATTTGACACCAAAATGAACAATTTCCGCGCCATACTTGCTGAGATGCTTGCGTAAAAGTTTCACCGACACTCGAAAATCCTTGTTTTTGGACACTTCTTCGACCACATCTACGGAACTACTTCACAGATTTTGCTCATCTTTGAACTTGAATCATGGGACATGTGTACCTTTCACGGGAAAAAAGGGTAGGGTGATCGATTGAGCCGTTTAGAAAAAAGTGAAGACGGACGGACGATCGGACATTTTTTTATCTCTAGATAATAGATGCATCCCCTCGATCTACCCCATGTTACAATAAAGTTGTTTGTAGTAAACGTAGAATTTGTATAGAAAAAACTTATGAAGGGACCCGTACGTATCAGAATAGATGTGGCAAACAGAGTTGATGTTACGAAAAGACTCGAACGTATTTAAGTCAATATTGCCTTACCTCTTAAGTGTATGAAATTACGTCCACATTAAGTTGTATTGGAAATTGCCGATAGGGCAATATTGAAAAACCCGTCCGAAGAAACGGTGTAAAAGAACACTCCCGAAAGCACAAAATTGATCTCCAACTAGACAAAAATGTTCGCCTCAATTTTCTCTACAACATAGCAAGAAACAATTTTTTTGTTAAGGGCCGACTTTAGGACCGACCTAGGGCCATAAGCAAATGCCTCTGGGGGTCATCCCTAAATTACGTAACGCTTTTTCAGTGTTGCCACACATTTTAAATCTGTGATATCTCGCAATAGACGCATTCCAGAAGGGTCAAATGTATGGGTGACCCCCCCCCCCCATTTAGGAGGGGGGGGGGGGGGTAAATGGGGGGGTCGGCCATATATTTGACCCTTCTGGAATGCGTCTATTTCGAGATATCCCAGATTTAAAATGTGTGGCAACACTGAAAAAGCGTTACGTAATTTAGGGATGACCCCCTGACAAATACTTCCATGGACAAATTTTTTTCCCTCAATCTGCTCTGCAATATGACAAAAAAATGTTTTTTTGTTAGGGCTGACCTTAGGACCGACCACAGGCCCACTTGATCCCCACTTGAAGTTTATGACAATCGGAATGCCCTAGCTAACTTGAACTTGGACTCAAATCCAAAAAAGTTTCTTCCATAAATTGTCGGCATGGTCTTTCAAACAAAAAAAAATTTATGGAAATCGGAAAATATTTGCTAGAGCAGCTCAGTGGCCCTTGCCCTATCTTCAATCACAAAATTAATTTTTCGATTACGTCCGCGTGAAAAAAAGTTGAAAATCTGTTTGACTTACTCGTGTTATCGGACTGACGAACGAATGGACGGACATTTTTTTTGCAAATATACAGAATTTGTCGAAATGAAAAATCCTCAAGACGCACTTAGATACGGCCCTGTGTACAACAGCATTTAAACTAAAGCAATTTATTATGCAAGTGAATAAATCTTGCATGTCTGTGGAGATAAAAGCAAAGGGAGTAAAGCAATGCTAAGAAAAACATTCACGGGATTTAATAAATACTTTAAACAAAATATCTCAAATTATCAGCTGCAGAGATTGAAGTTAATGGATGGACGTGGACAAAGAAACTTTTCTTTTCACCATCTTAAACCAGATACGAGTCGATAAATTGGAAAATGAGAAAGCGCCTTTGTTGGAGACAGAGTTTATAGGGAAAATTGTGTGAGGAAATCAATTTAACTTCCAAACTTTCACCTCATAAAAGTTCGTCAACAATGCTGTTTGTCAAGTTTATAGTTATTTTTTTTTCTCAAATTACCGCAAATTGATTGTATTTGGAAAAGTTTCTCTCTTATTTGATGTAGTAGTTATTTTGTCATGGCTAAGGAATTGTTAAAACGAAAGACGGCAGATGATTGTGTCTGTTAGCACTGAGTTAAACTTTAATTGCAACTGCAGGGTGTTCGTCATTATTTACGATTATTTCTGAACGTTCTGGACGATAACAATTCGGTACGAATGTAGGGAGCCTCCACTGTATGTTATCTTATGCTTTCTAAAAGCTAAATCTATACTAATAAACTCTTCCAAATGCCAAAAAACGATTCTCATAAAATAAGGCATTTTTTTTAATTATGTGACTTTTAGCGGTTTTTCAATAAATTTTCACGAGTTTTGAAAAGACCGATTATCACGTGACTATTTTTGAGAGGCCTCTCATCACCTATTCGTTACTAGAGAGGTGCGCCGGTATATGGTTTATCAGCGGCGGCGGCGTCATCAACTTTTAGTGGGCGGCGGCGCGTCGATTTTCAAAACACATCGGCGGCGGCGCGCCGTCGGCGTGTTAGTTCAAAATGGACTTTTAAAATTAAAATGCATTTTATGTCGTATAACCATTTCGAAAACAACTTGTTTTTAGTTTAGAAAGTTGATAACCTTCAACTGTGAAATAGAGCAACAGATTTTGAAAAAATTTCCTTGTCACAGGATTCTGTTTCCGAAAACTAAATTTGAATTTCTTTTGACACGTTCGATTTTCTTGAAAGTCTACTCTTGAACCTTTTTCAAATTTTGGCAACCAATTTCTTCCACAAATTTTGAGGGGAATTTTCTTGAAAATTCTTTATTTTTTAATTTCTAATACAGAACATACGCTTTGCGGACATACGTATTCCCGTTGCAAGGATTGTCATTGCAAGTATTCCCGCTGTATATACACTGTAGAAATATTCGTTTTGAAAATTGATCACTATTCCAACTTTTGATAATTTCAGGTCTAAGGCACCAGAAAACCCTGTAACTGTTACTTTTAATCAAGTCTCCACAACAGTGCACAAAAAACATAATCATTAAAGCAATACTTATGGAAAACCAACAACTATAGTGTAGGGTAGCGTAGCGCGATTTGGACCCTAAATAAGGACCCGAAACCCCGAACTACTTAACAGATTTTAACCAAATTTATTGTAGTGGTTTCCTGAGCCCCATCATTTAAAACCTTAAAGAGCCATTTCCGTGCGTAATTCGCGGTGGAGATAAGCGGGTCGAGCATTTTTCGAAACCCGGCCCGGACCGAACCCGACACGATTCAAATTTTCGAAACCCGAAACCCGAATTGTTTCAAAACCCGACCCGGACCGAACCAGACACTCAAGTTTTTCGAAACTCACAACTCAAATTACTTCGAAACAAAAATTATTTCAAGGCCCGACGTCTGCATTCTTCACGGACCTCAGACTAAAACAAAATTCGTGTAATGTAAGATGATAAAATTTAGACGAGTTTTGTAAAATATAAAAAGTCAATAAAGGATCGGGACCGGAATAAAATGATACAACAACCCCACCGAACCCGACCCGATAAAATTTGTCGAAACCCGAACTGTTTCGAAACCCGAAACCCATGAACCCGAAAAAAAAATGGGTTTGGGTTCGGGTCTGGTTTTTCGAAGTTTCGAGCAACCCGCCGCTCATCTTTAATTCGCGGAGATATGAGCGAAAAAGTTTCACCGACCTTCAAAAACCACGTTATTGACCACTTCATAATGATCCCAAACAATCCCAATAATCCCAAATAATCCCAAATAATCCAAATAATCCCAAATAATCCTAAATAATACCAAAAAATGACGAAAAGTTTAACTTCAAAAAACTCTCTAAAAATAACCAATTTGTCTTGCAAAGTACGCATTCTGAGATTGAAACTGCGCAGTCTTTGATTCTATGATTTTGTACGCTAGGCGTACCTACCTATCTAGGCTTTATGGGATCGACATCTTTCATTTGACACCTGCCGATCACTGCTGACCGAGATATAGCCGAAGAACTGCTCCCGTTCGTTGGCGACAAATCGTATCGAAATTTTTCAACCAACATTTTTCGGCAATTTTTTTGCACTGAATATCGATTGATATTCAAAAGCGCATTCCACTTCACACAACAGCACCAATTTCATACCAAAAAATTTACCAAACCCCCAAATTTGAATAGTTTTCGCTGCTCTGAATAAAATAGGATGAAAACATTTTCTTCTGTGAAAATGTTGCTAATAAAAATCATTAGACTTTTTTCTCCGAGCAAACCCCAGAGTTAGATCCCGGAAGCCACTAGTGGATACGCATTCGCAGGCGTTGGAGCGGGTGAGTGTGAGGGCACTCGAAGGCAATAAGCGAGAACGTGCATAAAGCTGCGATGCGGTTAACAGAATTGTGTTTTTATACTAGCAGCCCCCTGGACCCCCGCTTATTATTAGTCTGCGATGCTTTATGTGCCTGTGGCGCTTTATGTGCCTGCGGCGCTTTATGTGTCCGCGGCGCTTTATGCGACTACGGAGCTAAAGATCTTTTATAACCTTCATCAGATTCGCCGTCCACATCCCCTTCACACCCCTGCAGACATTGCAAAAAAGGTGTTTAAAACATGTTTGCAAGCTACCGCAGCGTCACCCCACTGTTGATCTATTCACAGTACAGTGCCCCGGAGTCTTGAACATCAAGCCTTTATAAACAGAACATTTGTAGCTTCATGCATAACTCGATCTGTGGACAGTCTTACAGTACGATTCAATTCAAAACAACTTTTCATAAGTATGGAACCAGAAATCGTCAACAACTCTACTGTGCTTCAACACGAATGAAGTTAGGGAAAGGGGCTCTAACCATATCTGATAGTGCTCTGTACTGTTCTCTCTCGACATGCGTCACAACCCTAGACCCACTTTCAGAAAAAGCTAAAACAGTGGCTATCGGAACAGCAGTACCCTGGCTGAAAGCTTAGATGCTATGTGTCCTTTCCAGCTCCGTCAAACAATATTTACAGTATGAGATTCAATTAGGGGTTGTAGAGTGTGGGCCTACCGAACGGTACTCTCCATCTCAAATCTCAGAGTGTTAATTCACATGTGGTATTGGGATGGGAAGAACAGGGTCGTCATTATGGGCCCATGTGTTTTTATTCCCTCTTGCTTGACATTTCATAAATCACTGAGATATCGGAAGTAGGAACAGCTCGCGCTTGTTCGGGTCACCACTCCAATTTCCAATCCTTAAAAAAGCCCAAAATAAAAAAAAATGCACTAGGCCCGATCTTAGAACCAACCTTGAGCACTCAGGAGAGGCCTCTGATCCATTTTCCATGAACAAAAAAGTTCGCCTCTTTTTTCTCTGCAACACTGCACAAAAATCTCATAGTTACAGAAATATTCACAAAAAACCACCAAATATCGTATAGGATCGCGTAGCGTGAGTTGGGCCCACACTGAGGACTCTACAGCCGAACCACTCAACAGATTTTGACTAATTTAATTTTCGTGATTTTCTGATGTCTAGATCTTTTATTTAAAACCTTAAAGAGCGATTTCCGCTCTAATTTCGCAGATATATAAGAGAAAAAGTTCCTCCAACCTTCAAAAATCCACGTTTTTTACCACATTTTCGACCGTAACTTCGGAAGTTTTCGACCGATTCTGCCCAAATTCAATCTTGTAATTAATTTTCTGATTATCTTTCAGGAAAATGAAGTTTTTGAAAATCGGCTAAGATTTACCCGATTTATGTAGAAAAAACACGCTGGGTCCTAGTATAGATTCAGTTTTAGGGCCCTGGCTGAGCCCAAAAGCTCAAAATTAAAAATCTTTCTTCAGGGATGCCCAGGCCTTTCGAACAAAACAAAAATTATCACAATCGGAAAAGATTTACTCGACTTATGTACAAAAGATCAAAAACCACTTAAACGGCCCTAGCTCAGAGGCCCTTGGGCCGACAGTGCTCAGATTTAATCCCATAAAAAATATTTTGATTATCTTTCAGGAAAAAAAGTTCTTGAAAATCAGTTGAGTTCGAGTTATCATGTTGACAGACAGGCGGACGGACGGTCATTTTTTATTGTTAAATCGTCATATAGGAACCATGATCGAAGCACTCCCCCCACTCCCGGGTCAAAATTGGGGTGGTTACAAACGTCGTGGTAAACGCATAGGACCCCTTTTCGAAGAACTTCGTTCTTCGAACGTGTCTAATCAAGTCAAACCCATCCTAACTCCCGTCGACATACCCTTCCAAATCCCCTTTCAAATACGTTTCCCAATCTCCGTCTTAACTCCTCCATTCAAATACCCTTCAGAACCCCGTCTTACCTCCCGTTCAAAAACCCTTACAAATCCTTGTCCAAATACCTTCAAAAACCACCGTCTTAACGTTCGTCCGAGCCTCCTGTCCAAATTCCCTTCAAAACATAGTCTTAACTCCCGTCCAAATACTTTTCAAAATCAACACACGTCCAAATCCCATCGTAATTTTCGTCCCAAGGCCGTTCCAAGTGACACTCAAAATCCCGTTTCAAATCCGACATTATTTTTGCAAAGTCATCCATTTTGTGGGTTCCGGAATCTAACATTTCTGTGTGACATACTTTATGAACGGCCCTTTACGAGATTTAACATTACTTGTCGTGATTTTCTGGAATTTTATGTGTCTTTTCGTGATTTTGGACGACTTTCCAGAACTTTCATGCATGACTTTTCGTGACTTTATGTGATTTTTCGCGATTTTCTGACTTTCCGGCTCACTTTTTAACTTTCCGGATGACTTTGTAACTTTCAGGATTTAATGTTATTTTGTCTGTGGTGGTCTACGACTTTCCGGAGCTGTTTCCACCACGGTAAAAACCTTGACGACAGAGATACATACACAAATTCCGTTTTAGTTCCAGAGGCTAGAAAATATTAACATTGGTGACTGGTGCATTTGTGAATTGAGTGGACAAGCATATATAAGGCTGATGCACAGTTTTCGCCTGATAAGCGGAAAAACATTCAAAGATCAAGCTTTCGCCTAGTCATTTTCAATTTCAACAATGTCATTGTGTTAGACGTGCTTAAGATCGCTACTGCTTCTTTTTTGAAAAAGTCCTGTATAAGTCCTGTGCATTGGTGAAATTTTGGAGTTGGACGATTGTTGAATGGTCTGTTTATACAGACATGACATAAATTTGGTGAAATTTCACAGTTTGAAGTAAATAAATCACAAAACTTACTTTTTGATAAAAGTTGAATTTCGAAATAACGGATCATCAACCGGCATATATCAATTCAACTGAATGTAAACAAGCGAACCCATTGCAAACTGGCGTTGGAAACCACTGGTTGATTTGTATTTGTCCATCCTTCAGATTTAGTGGAGTTCTCAGTCGCGTGTGATATCGATGTTCTATCGATTTTTTATGTTTTGATTTGCAAAAAAAAAAAAAACACTTCCAAGGCTGTTTGTTTACCTGTTATTATCGTCACATTAAAGCTGTCATAATTTTCGGTCGAAGCCGTCTACATTTATAGCCATGAATTTTTTTGCAAGGCGATTATTTTAAATTGATGAAGACATAATTTTTCTTGGACTTTGCTGCAATAACGATTGGTAGTGGTGTACGTGATCCCGCCACTTCGGATTTTCATAGTTCGGTGTTGGGAGTGCACATAGTCCAGAGCTATTGAATCACAGTTCGGTGTTGGGAGTGTGCATAGTCCAGAGCTATTTAGTTCTTGCATAAGCAGTAACTTTTTGTGGCGCTGGTTTTTATAACGTTTCTGACGTAGTTAGACTACTTGCTTACAGGTAGGGGATTGATTTTAATTCTCTTTTTGGGCCGAATCTGTGCGAAATCTCGTTTTGCTTGTTATCGTTTCATATCATTTCATCACTTGGATACTAAAACGTACATCTACCGCCGCTGAAGTGCCCTCCCAGCTCAAAAATAACCACACGTCATCCATCAGCATGGCCAGCAATCATGCGTGCACTGATGCTTGCTTCGCCGCAAGGAATTCAGAAAAATTGATGATACACTGCTATTTTTGCGAAAAAAGATTTAACTCAAAATGCTTCGAACTATCATCACAACATGCCATTAAATTACTTTCATCCTCGAATGCAGTTTTCATGTGCCGGAAATGCATCGATCGTGTTACCAAATTCAAGCAAAGTCTTCGCAGATCAAACGATACTGGTGCAGCGGGTCATACTGCACAAAATAACGAACCTGAGCGTAATGACAATGTAATTATATCAAATATGTTGTCTACGTTGACGCAGTTGAACGAAAACTTTTCTCGTCTCAACAACTCCAACGAAGAATTCAAGCGGTTGCTGCCCACGGCCGACCATAGCAGCATTATGACTCAGTTCGCTTTGATTAATCAGAACGTTACCAACTTACATGCGAAAGTCGACCACGGACTTAAATCTCAATCGTTATCCAGTACGCAAGTAACTTCTTCGATATTAGAGAAATTAAATCAACTTCAAGATAAAGTTCTTATGCCATCGACTCCCCTCAGTAATCGCAATGTTGACCCCATTTCAACAAAGAAAAAGGGATTCCAAGCACCACCAATATCTGACCCTCAAAATTGGTCATTCTCAGTCGATCATTCGCTAATCTCAACTGATAACAGTGAACTACACCACCTTCTACATAGCTTCGAACGTAACACATGGACATCATTTGATCACATTAACCATAAACTGCAGGAAAACATGGACGTGTATTACAAATCCAAGAAATTTGTAAGGATTTTCGTTCCGGAAATATGGAAAAACAGTTATCCTCGCCAGTGGTTGATTCAATAACACTTGATAATCTCCAAACCATTAATGATAAATGCGACAAAATTGAGAAAGCAATCATTGAATTAGACGCCAAAACATCAAAATTGCATGACGATCATGTTGATGACACGCAAGAGATTAAAGAGCTTCGTAATAGATTTTTACATCTAATAGACGATGACCTCAATAATAAAATAACTGACCTACATCCACCTACCACAACGACAGCAATAGTAAACGATACAACATCATCAGAGGCGATTAATCCAGAATATTCAATATTCTCTGCTGAAGCAACGAACAATTATGACTCACATATGAAGGATCTACATCTTCTCGGCAACAGTATTCAGTCCTCAAAACTTGACAAGGCGTTCCACATTTCTCCGTTTGACATATCTGTTACACCTGCTGATTTGATTGACTTCATAGCTGCTAATTCTCGAATTGACAAGAAACATATAAAGATACGTCGACTAACGAAACGTGGCCAGGACCTTACCGTATTACGGCATGTGAATTTTAAGATTGAAACCAATGACGTTATTTCTAAAATTATAAACCGTTCGAATTTCTGGCCAAATCATGTGACAATAAAACCGTGGACTGTTAAAAGCGTGACAGATGCTTCACCCATGAATTTTTTGGCCAACACAACGACGTAACTGATTCACCATGTAATTCGGTTGAATTTGAAACAAGTCCCGTTCCGTCTCGCTCGTATTTGTCCATTTACTACAACAACATTCGTGGAATGGTTGGTAAAAAAGATCACATCCTTCTTTCCACTTCAACTTGCGACTACGATTTAATTGTTCTTTCTGAGACTCATTTACAGAAGACTAAATTTAGTGCCGAGCTTTTCGATCCCCAATATATTGTATTTCGGAAGGACCGTGAGGACACAGATGTTGATGCGAGCAAATGTGGTGGTGTTCTCATTGCTGTTAATTCAATGTATGATAGTGAAGTTGTTGACGTACCAGAACACAAACATCTAGAAGCGATTTGCATTAAAGTCCATCTTCGCTCATCCAATTCAAAGCTGTACATCTATGGGCTCTACATACAATATGGCTCCACTGAAGAAGTTTATTTATCTCATTTGAAAGCCATTATTGCAGCGCACTCAATGATTGGTCATGGTGATATTTTCGTTGCAGTTGGTGATTTTAATATGCCTACAGTTCAGTGGTCATCCAATGAAGATGGTTTTGATTTTCTCCCATCGATTGGTGATTCAGAATCCCGACAAGCGAATATTGCTAGAACGATGACCTCCTCTCTACTGGAATGTGGTCTGTTCCAGATGGCCGATCTACAGAATAAATCACACAACGTTCTTGACCTTGTTTATACAAACATGCCAGAACTGTCCATTGTCAGTGTAGCCGATCTGCCACTTATACCTTCCTCGATGCAAGATGTGGCTCATGTTCAGACTCAGTGTTTTATCGAATGTGAACCGGAGGTCTATAATTCATCTCCATCGTCCGAAATTTTTTACTGTTTTAAGAAAGCTCCATTTGGTCGTATTCGTGAAGAGCTATCTAAAATTGACTTCGCATCCCTTTTCGATGGACAAAATCTCGAAGACATGCTAAGCACTTTTTACAACAAATGCTATGAAATTTTTGACCTTCACATTCCCAAAGCTTCGATCCGTACATCAAATCATCCTTCTTGGTTCAATGGTAAATTGATTAATCTGAAGAATAGGAGAAACCGAGCCTACAAGCGCTACCAAAGGCAGTCTATTGAAAATCCGAAAAATGCAGATATCTCTTCGTTTTTAGCTGCTAAGGATGAATTTGAGAATTATCGTGACGAATTGTACAATGAAAACTTGCGTGACATAGCCGCCAACTACAAGAAGCAACCCCGGAAGTTTTGGAATTTCATAAACTCAAAATACAAGAAAACGAGCTTACCCGGGAAGATGTTTTACGGAAACGAGAGTGCTACTACTGACGCTGAAAAAGCAAACCTTTTCGCTAAATACTTTGCATCCGTATATAGACAATACCCGAACGACGATGAAGAGGATTCCAAACTTCTCTCTTTCATTAGATCTAGAAATGACTATGGATATTTTAACGTGACGATTACAAATGAGATTGTTCAAAAAACCCTTATGAATATGGATTTGAGTAAAGGCATAAGTCCTGATAGAATGGCACCAATATTTTTGCGCGAATGTGCTGATATTTTGTCTATGCCCCTTGCAACAATCTACTCGAAATCACTGCTGGAAGAATATTATCCAGATCTCTGGAAGATTGGTAACCTGACTCCAGTTTTTAAATCCGGTAAGAAATCAGAACTCACTAACTACCGTGGCGTGTGTGTCTCACCAAACCTTGCGAAAGTGTTTGAAATAATTGTTTTCGAGCAGCTTAGGTACAACATCTATCCGCATTCATCACCTAGTCAACACGGATTTTTTCCTGGTAGAAGAGTAGAATCCAACCTAATGGAGTTATCGATCCTGGTACATGAATCCTTCGATAATGACATGCAAACTGACTTATTTCTTGCTGATATACACAAAGCCTTCGATGTTATTTACTGTATTCAGTTAATTATGCAATTGGCAAATGATATGTACCGAATCTCCAATTCCCTACTCCTTTGGTTCCGATCCTTCTTCCAGCGCAGAAAGCAGAAGGTGAAAATAAATTCCATAGAATCGGATTTAATAAATGTTTTCTCTGGAATCGGGCAAGGCTCCGTGTTGGCCACTCTATTTTTTGTGGTGTTCTTCAATGATTCCGATTGTGCCACTCATCCTACCAACTTCGCCGATGATAAAAAAATTGTTCATAACAGCATCTCTTCAATTGAAGATACGGTCTCAATGCAGGACTCAATTGACAAGTTCGTGAAGTGGTGCTCCGACAATAATTTTGAATTAAATGCTGACAAATGCAAGATAATTTCTTTATCTCTTAAGCGTTCACCCATTTTGGCTAACTACCAAATGAATGGTCACTTGATTAATCGCGTTCATAGCACCAAGGACATCGGAGTTACATATAACGACAAGTTTTGCTTTAATGATCACTATGAGCTGGCCTCAATGAAAGCTACTTCGATGCTATCATTTGTTAAGCGCCAGTGCTACGGACGATTCAACGTCAACGCTGCAAAAATGCTTTTTTCAGCCGTTGTTCGCTCACATATTGAGTTCGCTAGCACGATCTGGGCACCTCATCATGCTGTTCACATCCAGCGGTTAGAGAGTGTTCAGCGGCAATTTGTTCTATACGCTAACCGTGATAGACACATCGACAGTGACAATGAAAGTTATCGTTTACGTCCATATGCCGACAGATGTGCCGAGCTCAGCCTTAAATCACTTCTACGACGCCGCACCGACGCAGCAGTTTTTTTCATTCACGATATTCTGACTGGTAAATTGAATTCGAAGTTTCTCCGCAATAAGATTATTTTGAATGACGGCTCTAGAGTACTACGTAAATTTTCTATGATTCGGATAACCGGTACCAACTGTGATTATTCACAGTTTTCACCATTTAATTTCGCCTGCCGGTTATTCAACCTTGCTGTTGCTCATGTAGATCCGACGCTTCCTTCTCTCGAATTCAGGAATAAAGTACATGGGCTTGATGATTCGATTTTTGGCTCATTTGGTTTGGTTGGATAGTGTTTGCTTGGTGCTTCCTTTCCACTTCTATGACAACCGAAACCGGAAGCACAAACCCGGTGATTAACTTTTTTATACTTTTCAAATGTTTTAAAAATGAAAATAAGATTTTTTTTTCATGTGGCCGATATTTTGCTGTTCGAGTATTTTATTTGACGACGCCTACGGCTCAACTTGACGACTCCTTCTTAATTATTATACTTAGTGTCGTTTATTTATTTATTTATCTTATTTATTTCACCTTTGACGCAGCTTTTTGCGAAATACTTTTTATTTTTGCTTTAAATTTTATGACCAAGCTCTTTGAGTGCTTTTTATTTACAATTTTAATTTTGACTACATAGTTTTTCTTTCTCTTTGTTATTATTATTGTTTGTTTTGACTTCTTTCTGTTTTGTGATTTTTATTTTTTATTTTGTGATTTTTGTCTGTGATAATGTTATTGTACTTTAGGAGTATTATTTGTAACGTTTTCATGGTTTTTTAACGAGGGTTATGACAATAGTCATAGCCACTCTTTTTCCATGTCAGCTTGAGAAAAGTAGACAATAAAATTAATATTCATTCATT
>CM055406.1:112554993-112581183 GCA_029228625.1 Pseudolycoriella hygida | reverse complement strand
TGAGGTCTCATGTGTTTAACAAGAAGGAATTAAGTAGTGGCACAAAGTTAGCTATTCACAGATCAATCTTCAGGCCAACAATTTTATATGGTAGTGAAAGTTGGGTGGACTGCGGGTACCTTGTGCATGGCTTGGAGGTTTCAGATATGAGGGTTCTTAGGAGCATAGCAAAAGTGAATCGGAGGGAACAGTGGGACAATCATATCAGGAACGACGGCATCAGAGAAAATTTAGGAGTGAGGTCAGTGGAGGAAGCGGCAAGGGTTAGTCGTCTGAGATGGTACGGGCACGTTCAAAGGATGGGTAATAGTAGGCTCCCAAAGAGGATATTGAATGCACAGGTCCCGGGTGTACGTCCTAGGAGTAGGCCAAGGAGAAGGTTCATAGACTCAATTAAATCAAATTTAGAAGTCAGGGGGCTTTCACTGGGCGAGGAAACCATCTCCTTGGTAGAGGATAGAAGGGTATGGAGGGGGTGGTCAATGACCACCGGGTTGCAGCTTAAAGACCCCGCACCGAAAGGTATAAACGGTCTATAAAGGTTGATGATGATGAGAGGTAATTGGAGAACGTCGAAAATTTATGTAAAAACCATTCCAAAACATAGAAGGGACCCGTACGTATCAGAATAGATGCGGCAAACAGAGTTGATGTTACGAAAAGACTGGAACGTATTTAAGTAAATGTTGCGTTCACATTAGACTGTATTGGAAATTGCCCGTAGGGCAATTTTGAAAAACCCGTCCGAAGTAACGGTGTAAAAAATTCTCCGAACGCACAAAATTGACCTGCAAATAGAGAAAAATGTTCTCCTCAATTTTGTCTACAACATAGCAAAAAACTATTTTTTGGGCTAGGGCCAACCTTAGTACTGACCTAGGGTCTTAAATAGAGGCTTCGGATACATACTTCCATAGACAAAAATGTTTCCCTCAATTTGCTCTGCAACATAGCACAAAACATTTTTTTATATTAGGGCCGACCTTAGTACCGACATGAGGCCCATTTGAGCCCTAAGCACAGGCAAAAATTCTTCTATGAATTGTCGGCCGTGCCGAGATCTTTCAAACAAAAGAAAGTTTTTGAAAATCGGAAGAGATTTACTCGAGTTATGTACAAAAAACACGTAGGGCCCTAACAAAGACTCTTTTATAGTGCCCTAGCTAAGTCCAAAGACTCAAATCGAAAAATGTTTCTTCCACAAATTGTCGGTCATGCCCAGATCTTTCAAACAAAAAAAAATTTATGAAAATCAGAAAAGATTTACTCGAGTTATGTGCAAAAGACCAAAAACGACTTAAACGACCCTAGCTCGGCGGCCCTTGGGCCGACAGTGCCCAGATTCAATACCATAAAATGTTTTTCGACTACCTTTCAGGAAAAAAAAAGTTTTTGAAAATCGGTCAAGATTTACTCAAGTTATCGTGTTGACGGACAGACAGACCGACAGACCGACAGACAGACAGACAGACGGACATTGTTTTTTTCGTTGAGTTGTCATCTGGAGGCAACAAAAAAAGTTTTCCCCTTACTCCCGGGTTCGAATTCGCAATGTAACAAACGTGGTAGTAAACGCATCAGACCTACGTACTTCGTACGGGTCTAAACATATGAGAAAAAACATATCAGAATAGATGCGGCAAACAGAGTTGATGTTACGAAAAGACTGGAACGTATTTAAGTAAATATTGCATTTGAATAGTATGAAAGTTTGAATGATTCATAAAAATTACCCAAGGTAATGTTGAAAGCCCTCCGTTTAAAAATTTAATTCTCTAAAACTTTGTCTTTGGAAGCAACTTTCTAACTGCCATAGTTCTAGAGGTAGGAGTCATCACTCTGAATTCTACATGTGGCTAAATCCCATGATTGGGACATTTTTCGAGAAAACCCTAAAACACGTGTTCGCTAAAATTTAATTCTCTACAACTTTGTCTTCGGGAGTAAGTTTCTATGTTTCATAATCATAATAAACCATAGGTTGATGAAAACCCATCTCGTATTGTATATGGCTGAGAAATAAAATTTTCGCCATTCCGTGGGTTCCAGTACCCAAACCACTCAACCGATTTCGACAAATATTTTCTCCCAGTTTTGTGACATCTAATTCTTTCATTTGACGCTAATTTGAACAACTTACGTGCTGTACTTGCTGATATATGCGTGAAAAAGTTTCACCGACCTACGAAA
This sequence comes from Pseudolycoriella hygida, assembly GCA_029228625.1. NCBI lineage: Eukaryota > Metazoa > Arthropoda > Insecta > Diptera > Sciaridae > Pseudolycoriella > Pseudolycoriella hygida. The sequence goes on along the minus strand of CM055406.1, from coordinate 112,578,993 downwards.
AACCACGTTTTTGGACACCTTCTCGACCATATCTCCGAAACTATTCGACCGATTTTGCTCATCTTCAAACTTGACCTCAGTTTTTCGACTACCTCTCAGGAAAAAAAAGTTTTTGAAAATCGGTCTCATTTACTCAAGTTATCGTGTTGACGGACAGACAGGCAGACCGACAGACAGAGAGACCGACAGACAGAGAGACCGACAGACAGAGAGACCGACAGACAGAGAGACCGACAGACAGAGAGACCGACAGACAGACCAACGGACATTTTTTTTCGCTGATTTGTCATCTGGAGGCAACAAAAAAAGTTTCCCCCTTACTCTCGGGTTCGAATTCGCAATGTAACAAACGTGGTAGTAAACGCATCAGACCTACGTACTACGTACGGGTCTAAAAAGTATTTTTAATTTTACACGACGCCGACGAAAAAATGTCGTGGCCATTTTTCAGCGGCGCGGCGCACACCTCTATATTTGTGACTGACTGAGGTGAGTGAACTTTCAATGAAATGACTATAATCAAATATCAGTCACATATCACTACTCGCACAGGGTGCTTTAGCTAAATGAATTGAGGACACAATTTTATCGACACGAATGGAAGTTGGACAATTCCACGGACCATTTCGTTCCAACGCGTGAAATTCTCAGTAGTAAGAAAATGATAGTCATAGAAAAATAACTAACCTCGAGTTGAAGGATCAATCCTTCTGATGCACCATTTTCTATGAATATCTTTTCGTAACTACTGAGCATTTCGAGCGTTGGAACGGAGTTTTCGTGGAATGGCCCGTTGTTCCTTTTACGAAATTATTCCCTAAACTAAATGAACTGAGCCCACGAAGAAAAAATTGTTCCTTCTAATCTACGAAAAGGAGGGAGCGTGCAAATATTCAACAATATATAAAAGCAGAGACTTGATATTGATATGGCTCCCCAGATAGGCTAAAAATGTGCAAATGTCATCATCGTTTGGCATTTCACCACCATACAAAATGCGAAGAAAAATTTCTACATTATGACAAATTCATGATGAATGGACATTTCCCCTTTCTGCATTTAACTATTCTTCGTTTCATCAGATTTATAGTCTGTGTGGGGCACCGAGCCGCTATATCATGTCTCTACAAATGTCTTCACAAATAAACCAATTCCTTATAGAAAAACTCTAAGACTAGGGAACTAAGGAGGCCGTTCATAAAGTACATCACGCCGGGGGAGATAAAATTTGTCAAGATAATAACTCGTCGTTGCTCCTCGGCTAAATCCATCACTAACTTGCTACCTTTATGGTTAGACGGATTATTAGTACCTTATTTCAATAAGCTAAATAATTTAGGTATGATTTTTGATAAAAGGATGGATTGGAAAGACTAAGTCGATGATGTTTTTGGGAACATTTATAAATGTCTTAGAAGTGCTAGTTCCCACTTTAATACAACTCCCCAGATGACTAGGAGAAAACATGGAGAGGTTAACTTCCAACTGACACAGTTTCTGTCTAGCCACGGATCTTCAGGAAGTACCTGCACAGGTTTGGATTCACGGAGTCACCTTTCTGCACGACATGCGAGAGGGAGGACGAGACTGCAAAGCACGTGTTATTTGTCTGCCCCGCTTCGAACAAGAACGAGGTGAGCTGATGACTTTGAATAGGTCAGATGTAAGTGCCGAAAACATAATATCGGAGATGTGCCGCGTTGAGGAGGTGTAGAAAGTGGCAGATAATGTAGTTGCGAAAGTAATGACGAAGCTGCAAATTGCATCGAGAGACGATCAAAGAAGACTGCCAGTTGAACCATCGTGGCGATGATTGAACTATAGTGGAGATAGTTGGACTATTGTGGCTGTTGTTGAACTATAGTGACTCAATAGATGCGATAGTGTGGCCGAACGAAGCTAGGGTCGTAATCTTACCAGTGAGATTAATTGTTCGAAAACAGAGTTTAGTTAATCAATTGAAAAACGTTTACCAGTGCTAGTGTAAGGTTTACGGTAAGAGCGAAGCAATGACCGTTGTCTCGCTAGTTAAATCATTTGTTCACTTATAGAATTTGATAGCTCAATCACAAAAGGTTTACGAGTGTGAAGTAACCACGCAAGTTAAATTATTTTTTCAGAAAAATTTTTCGATTGTGAAGTTGGCGGGCGGAGTGAAGCGAGGGCTGTAATTCCACCAGTTAAATAATTTGTTCTGGGGGTTCAAAAAAGGGCCATTTTTGCGTGACATACTTTATGAACGGCGACAATGGTCTAACGAGCATAGGAAGTTTGTCCATGTGGGTCCTACATTACGCTCTAGCTGTATCTCAGAAACTACAGCAGCTACAAAGTTTTTATGTTCCACAATATTGTTGGAAGGGACGAAACAATTCTCTTGCAAGTTTTTTGGACGTCCACATAATTTTCTAGATATCTGCGAAAGAAAGTCAAATGTAATATAAGGAACGCTGGAATGACCCTTTTACGAGATGGCCACCAAACATGACATTGCGCTTTACAAAATATCACGAATTGGGGTATTAGTAATTAGATAATAGTCTGGAAAAGTTTCTCGTTTACGAAATGTCACAAAAACGAGGTGGTTAACAAGCTCATGAAGTTTGCCCTTCTACAAAATGTCACAAAATAGGGTGGCAATTACAAGTTTCTCCACAACATATACATTTTTCTTTCCTTTTTTTTGAACGCCCCCCTCCACCTTAGAGTGATACTCGAAGCACCACTCTCGGAAGCTAAAATGTACCCACAACTTCCTCTACAACATTATCTAAGTTGATTTTTTGATGCTACCACCAACCACTACTTCCGGCCACCCATTACGACCAACTACCCCTAATTACCAATCATAATCAAGCAATCCGTCATGAATCATCAATCTTCAATGCAATCCTTTGAATGTTATTCGTGCCAAGTGCCAATTTTTATATATCACTATTCGCACCAGGTGCAAATAGTACCTACCGACTTTCAAATTAATTAAAATCAAAGTAGAAATAAATTTCGTCTTTCGATCAAGTTAGTGAATTATAATACAAGAACCTAATTTTCTGTGAAAAGTTTTACATACAATTTGCTTGTTCCTGTTCGTTCAGTCAATTTGAAAAAGGTCAATTAGCTCACATTCCTATCGTAAAGGGCACTAAAATGTAAGCTACGGTTTTTACTTGTTATAATCCTTTATTGATTCTTTCAAATGTTCTTTTACGATTATAGGATTTTGAAGCTGTTTTCATTCTTTCGTCGAGTTGTTCAGCTGTTGATGCGAGTAGACGAGTCTATTAAAATGAATAAATTGAGTTATTTAATGAGTTAATTTTTAAGAAAAGTGAATTTATAAAGTGCTCTCGTTTTGAACTACATTTCCAGACAATTTTCATGCAAAAAGTTATTAATCTCGTGTTCTTTGCAACTTTTTTGGGGCCCTTATTTCACGAGTATTGGACGCGGATTGCATCGCGTAAAGTTAGCACTAAAACTCAACGAATTTAATTTTATTTTTAATGAAACCTTACGCGATGCGCTACGCGATACAAATTTTGTCCATAATTTTTTTATCCTTATTCCGACTTTCAGGCAGACCTTAGGCCCACCTTTTGAGCCTACCTTAGGCCCGACTTTTGAACCCACCTTGAATATTTCGTTTACCACTCACGTAGAGCCTTACACGACGCTCACTTTTAGGGCTTCAGCTTTTGTCATTAACATTTTAAATTGGACAATGACGATACAATTTATTGTATTTTCTTTTGTTTCATAATATCAGATACCATTTTCAAACGTTTGTTTGTTTGTCTTGAGACCGCACTACCAGCCTTTTACGGACAGTTACAAGTTCAGTCTGGACGACCGGCTTAACGTGACTTCCAAACCACACCTCGACGTATGCAAATACTTTCTGAAAATGCTCGGTGTGTGTAGGCTAATGTAGGCTAGCACACAAATTCAACCAATTTGAGTTACGTCATACCGAACGTCATACGAATCCAAATCATTTAATTTGAACATCCTTGCAGGCACCAAACACATTGCAACTATCCAAATTATTTAGCTTCAGTTAACTTTAGAACATTACTCGCTAGGAACATTAATCGCGAATTGTCTGTCCAGGGATCGAGCCCGAATCATTTCATTTATATACAAAAGACTCAAAATCACTTGGGTGGTCCTTAGCCCAAAAATGCGCTAACTCAATCCCATAATTCCTATTTTGTTTACCTTTAAGGGGAAAAAATTTAAAAATCACTCACTAGAGGACAACACAGGCCTACGGACAATATCAACGTAAAACCAATGACTTCGAGCTGATTTCGCTGTTCCCGATAACAACGAAGATGATGTAGATTAACGAGAGTACCTGGCATAGCCTTAACCGGACGACCCCGATGGGCGTGGAGTTGGGATACACCCAATCAGTGCGAGTGTGAAAACTGGACCCAAATGCATTCCTTTCACTCTGGGTCGGAGCCTAGACCTATCTTAATCTCTAATGTTTTGTTCGAACGGCACAGTCACCGAATTAACACCACAGTCACCACGTTATAGCACCATTAGGCGCCTCAAGCATAGATGTTGTTGATACTTGAGTAAGGCTCGGAACAGGTCGGGTTTGACCTGACCTGAACCTGAAGTCATTTGACCTGAAATTTTCAGGTCAGGTCAGGTTTTTTTTTTTAAATGACCTGAACCTGACCTGACCTTATAACCTGGTTTATTTTTATTTAAAATAAAACTATACTGCGTCCAGCTGTAAGGGAACATCCATAAAGAACGTCCGCATTTTTAGCGACTTTTTCGACCCTCCCTCCCCCCAAGGACGTCCGAATTTGGCGAAAAATGCACGAATTTCCCGAATTTTTGCTTGAATTCTTCCGCCACTTACAGTGTAGAGAAGTCTGAACGGATATATTACAAATGTTGCTCATAGCAAAAGTTTCATCTGGGATCGCCACACCTTCCAAGTTTATATAATCCCGAAGATGCCACTTAGCGTCTTCTGTTTCGTTAACATTTACATATGTTAGACGGATATCCGTCTAGAACATCAAATAAATTAACACTCATGTGCATTTCAATCAGTTTTGTTTTAAATTTTCATATTAATATCTCTTTTTTAGTGAAAAGACAGACCAATATTCTTTAAAGGTAAACATGGTTCGGAAACTAAATTTGAAAAACTAGTACTTTCAGTACAAATTCATTGAAAATCTTGGACATATTTTCACTTCGCTGATCTTATATCTCAACTGCAACCAACTTCGTTACAATAAGGTTACTATAACTGTAACTAGAGTGAAGTTGCTACGAACCGAGATAGTGCAGACATGATGATTATACTAGATTCGATCGCAGCGCTGTGGTGGCCAACCGTGTTTTTCTATTAAGAATAAGGAGCATAGTATTTTACTACTAATTATTTTAATCAAAACCCTGTATTTTACTAATACTTGTATTCATGACTAAAGTCAGTATAACTTACTCATACCCCTAAACCAATTAACCATTAACCAATCGCCATTACCTCAACCTGCCCTAGATAGTACATAATGTAGATAGAGATAGATAAGCTTGCCATTATATAAACAATATGAATGGCAAAATAAATTCAAAAATACTTGATATTTACAGCCGCTTCAAAGTTACATTGAACACTACTATGAAATTTATGACTTTTAAAAGTCAAAGGGAATGGGATGTGTTCACCAAACGGGCGCCAATTTGAATTCGCATAGAACACGCGGACGTTCGATGCAGAATTCAACAAAAGAAAATGTTAACGTGAACATGTTTCTTGTTGTTGACAATTAAAAGTCTGATAATTCATTTAGTGTTCAGTCTAACTTTGATGCGTCTGTATATAAAGACCATTGTCGAAGTTTGGTCGGGTCATCAGGTCACGTCAGGTTTTTTCAGGTCAGGTCAAAACAGGTTTCAGGTCAAATCAGGTCAGGTCAGCGCTTGAAAAATCAGGTTCAGGTCAATTCAGGTTTCAGGTTTTTCAGGTCAGGTTTCAGGTTGACCTGACCTGTTCCGAGAGAAGAACAAACGCACGTGCAGAGTGAACACCTCACCACGTGGGGAGTGTCGACCCCACGCACCCGAGCAGGTCTAGCAGTGCCGGGAATTCAAATTCCTAGCTGGATTAGTCATTCGTGGCTATGAGCCCTACCCGAGGGTCTAATATCGGAGGCCCTCAAGTAACTTGACTAATCCAGCTAGGAACTTGAATTCCCGGCACTGCTAGATCTGCTCGGGTGCGTGGGGTCGACACTCCCCACGTGGTGAGGTGTTCACTCTGCTCGTGCGTTCGTTCTTCTCTTCCATTTCCCATCTATTCTGTCATTCATCCAGCAGTTTTTCCCTGATATGCTGGGTTCTTTGGGGCTTAGTCAAGCACGCAAGTTCCTCGCTATCGACTGGGTCTGTGGCCAAGAGAGCGACACCCCTCCTTCATCTTGAAAGCATGCCGAATAGTAAGACTGAATTTTTGTTAAGTACAGCCATGAAATAATATCTTCCCAAGAACAAGACAATGGCGAAAATATTAACTAGTAAATCGCAATTTCAGCAAAGAAAGTCTTCCATCTCTTGAAATAATTGATGTCGGTAGATCCTTTTAGTGCAGATTGATAGGTCGTGATATCCGACATTTTTTTTGACAATGATATCTCAGGCAGCAAATAAATAATACGTGCGTCCAATATGAATGATAGATCAAGAAGAACTCTTTATTTACATACTTCAACTAACGTCCAATACAGTGAACTGATCTGGGTGATCATATAGGCAGTACTGACATCTTGTACACATTTCTCACATTCCAACAACTTTAAAATTGCATTGTACATGTATATAAAGTCGCAATTTCTCTAAATTTTTCATCAACAAGGAAATTGTACAAATTTTCTTTTTGGAAAGTAATTGGTTAATTTTACGCAAAAGTATCCCAAACTTACACCTATAACGCAAATAATATTCATAAAATCACAACCTAGACTTTTTCCCTGCGTTGAAATCGAATTTCGTATTTATCCCATAAAATTCACGCATGTAGAATCTACATTGTAGATCCATATGTAAAAGATATATGCGAAACAAACGTTAACATGCGCGGGTATCGCACGAATATTCAGGTATGTATTTATTAATTTAAATTTTGTAAGATAAACTGAATTGGTACGGTTGTATGCTTTTAAATTTACGTACTTTCATGCTATATTTTATTTATTTATTTATCAACTCAAATTTTAAAGGTGATGCTGCAGTAAACAAGTCGGGGAAGGCAGGCTGGGCCAAAAAATTATATTAGGGAAGTTTGAATCTACTATCCAGTACATTACGGCGCAAAACTTTTTGATTTGGCACCAGGCTGCCCTCTATGTGACCTTGATCAATGAAAAAGAAAGCAGTCTGGTGCCAAAAATTGAAGAATGTCACAATGACGACATTGACAAATGCTTCACAACGCACCAATTTTCATCTTGGCACCGGGCTGCCGCTGCTTTCTACATTTAAACGAGCATAGCTCAAGAAGGCAGAAGATAAAAATTGATGCGTTTTGAATCATTCGTCAATGCCGTCATAGTTATATGCTTAAATTTTTGGCACCAGGCTGCCTACTCTGTGCCGTCGAACCATGGTAAAGTACGGTGCCTGGTGTCAAATTAAAAATTATTTTTCCAAGGAGTATTTGCTATTGGCTTTAACATTGCCTTACATCATTTATTGATCCCAACATAATAGCCGAACATATGAAGGGACCCGTACGTATCAGAATAGATGTGGCAAACAGAGTAGTTGTTACGAAAAGACTCGAACGTATTTAAGTCAATATTGCCTTAAATCTTAAGTGTATGAAATTACGTCCACGTTAAATTGTATTGGAAATTGACGAGAGCGCAATATTGAAAAACCCGTCCGAAGAAAAGCCTTCTGAAAGTACAAAATTGACTCCCAAACAGACAAAAATGTACATTTCAATTTTTTCTACAACAAAGGAAAAAACAATTTTTTTTGTTAGGGCCGACCTTAGTACAGACCTGAGGCCCACTTCAGCCGTAAGCACAGGCATCGGGTCCAAATTTGTTTTTGAATATAAATCGGTACTCGATTACCTCTCAAGTAGAAGATGAATGAACAAAATCTATTAGGATTTATCCAATTTATGTAACCAAACACATTGGACCCTAGTGGAAACTTAGTTTTAGGGTCCTGACTGAGTGCAAGGGTTTCTAACCAAAACATTTTCTACAACAAAATTTGAAAATTGGAAGAGATCTACTGGAGTTATGTACAAAAAATATGTAGAGCGCTAGCAGACACTCGTTTTTAGTGTCCTAGCTATATCCTAGGGCATAATCTCAAAAAAGTTTCTCCTAAAAATAGTAGGACTTTCATAGACCTGTCGATTAAAAAAACAGTTATCAAAATCGGAAAAGATTTACTCGAGTTATGTACAAAAAACATGTATGGCCCTAGCATAGAATCGTTTTTAGTGCCCTAGCTAAGTCCAAGGACTCAAATCGAAAACGTAAATTCCATAAATTGTCAGCCAAGCCAAGATCTTTCAAACAAAAAAAAATTATGAAATTCGGAAAAGATTTACTCGAGTTATGTACAAAAGACCAAAAACCACTTAAACGGCCCTATCTCGGCGGCCCTTAGGCCGACAGTGCCCAGATTCAATCCCGTAAAAGATTTTTCGATTACCTGTCAGGGAAAAAAAAGTTTTTGAAAATCGGTTGAGTTTTACTCAACTTATCGCGGTGACAGACGGACGGACGGACGGACAGTGTTTTTATTGTTGATTCGTCATCTAAGCACCACGATCGATGCTCCCCACCTACTCCCAGGTCGAAATTGGGGCGGTTACAAACGTCGTGGTAAACTCATAAGATCCCTTTTCGAAGAACTTCGTTCTTCTTACGGGTCTAAAAATGCAGTCTTCCACTTGTTGTAACTTTTTGAAGGCTGCGTACTTCGGATTCAAGATCCAGTAGTTTCATGCACTAGAGGAAGGATCATTATAGTGCATGAAAGAGCTATGATTGCTAAATGTATTAGAGATTCTCAGTAAAACTGTAACACAGAAAAAGACCAATAAAAAATGAAGGAAAAGGAAAAAAAAACACAGTGTTTTTGCCTCATAACTTTCTTAACTTCCAAGTGCCTCCCACTTTTCATTTCAAATAACATCTTTTTTAGCATTGATACATGTGAGAAGTTAAAAGTTAATGTTTTCTTGCTACTGCCCTGAATGCAAAATAGATTGATGACCTTGAAAACAGTAAAACACGTACATGTGTACTTTGAAACACACGGTCGAATCTCATAAAATGCGGGAAGTTATTCATGCACGGCTGTAAAGAAAAATGAGTCATTCATTTGTAGTGTTACCGAACAATTTAACTTCAAGTGAAGTTCTTAATATGTGAAACGAATCAAATTCATATTTCTAGTGTAAACATTGAAGTTGAGAATAAATAGTATGCAAATCAATTAATAATATAGATATTATTATTTACACAGTAGAAGTTAAAATTTATGCAAAAGATGTTAAAATTACTAGTATCGTTTCTTGTAACAATAATTATTCGGTTCTGAGCTCCTTAGCAGTGTAATGCACATTCGTACTCATGTATGCGGCTGTGTGTTTTTAGTGTAAGCAGAAATTTCATTTTGATAAATAAACAATCAATCAATTAAATGGACTATGGTACAATAAATCGAACGATTGAGCACGCGTCTGTAAAATTTTTTATTGGTTCATATACGAATCTGTATGCTCTATGCACTGATATGCCAAAGAGAAAAAAACTTGGGTAATTTCATTTATTTTATTTTATTGAAATTATACGATTTGAAAATTTTGAATTTTTGCCCACCTGTGGCATGTTCTCAAATGCACTGAATTAGCTTTGATGAAGTTGGTAATTATGAATTTTGAACTTGTAAAAGACGTAGGTTTACTGCTGTACAGAATACCAATTTATTACGGTTTATTTGGTTACAGAGAGGTAAATGTTATTACTTTAGATTGTTTCTTTGTAAAACACGTCACAATCCCCGGTCTGGGTGAAGGTCGGTAACGCGGTATCGCGGTATCGCGGTCCTCTGGCTGGTTCCGTGGGAGTGAACTACGCGTTGTTCCAAATGGAGTGCCGGTGAGTCTTCTCCTACCAAAGTGCCCAGTGCTGAACTAACGAGCTGCTGAACTTGCGACTGATTGACGGGTGCGTATGCTAGTTTGCAAAGGAGGAGTTGAATACTTATTCTTGAAGATACGTGTAGGTATAACTCACCAATACTATTATTCTTAGGGGTATTGTGAAATTCGCGGACGGGACGTCCTGCTAGTCCCTGGGTTTATCAGAAGAAATGTATCTTCTGAGTATGGTGTCACTTGACCGTTTTAACTTTGATGATAAATATGTCGGTCCGATCTTGATTCTGACGGGACGTTGTCCTAGTCGTGGAATAGATGAATAGAACCAATTGCAAAAGTTATATATTCTGTAAATCCAAAAGTCCGAAGACTAAAAGAAATTTGACGGGACGTACGGCTAATCCACTAGTCTTAAGGTTGATGAGATTCTTCTCGATGTAGATATAAAACCCTTGATGGTGTTAAGTAGACGATGGATATCCTAGTCCAATACTAATTCTGACGGGACGTAGTCCTAGTCGCGGAATAAATGTATGGATTGAATATCTAACGTGAATGATATCTCTACGGGAATCTCACCAATATGAAATCTCTCTAAGAGTGTATCGTTGACGGGATTTATTACTAGTCTCCGTTTCCTCTAATTTAAGGTAGGGTCACGTCACGGTGTTCTCTAACCTTAATGGTGTGTTCCCTTATTGCAATGATAATAGACAGTTTCTGCCGATGTTATCATACCAAGAGTGCAAACCAAAGTGATTTCTTCTATGCAATACCGCTTCTATTTATACGACAAAATTCATCATGGCTGACTGACGCTTTCTGCAGTGTTGTCATATTGTCGTTATGTCGTTCATATTTTTAGGGTTGCTATCTTGTAATCTTATATTTTGTATCGTTTTAGGGTTGCGATGTGTTTCATATTTTATTTCTTCCAAAAGTGTTGGTGTCGTTAAGGCATAAAATATGGCAGGGTGTTACAAACTTTTCAAACACTTTCAGGACGATTTTTGAAGGGCCGAAAGGGTGCCGAAAAAGTTAATATGACTATGTTGATGTGTGGATATATATATAGCTGAGTAATCCATTTAAATCACAAAAAACATTTTCTGCGATTTAGAAATAGAAAAAAATTTTTTGAGTTGATACATTTGCAAACGTCAAATCACAATAAAGATGGCCGCTATTTTTATTTGGAATCATCAACTCAAAACTATTTTATCAATTTCTGACTCGTAAAAAATGTTTTCTGTCATTAAAATTGATTACCCAGTTAAAGATTAAGTGAGGAAACACATTGGTCGAAAATATTATGCATTTCGAAGTGTTTATTGACTAGAAAAGCTGAAAAAACTGACTTTTGCAATGAAATATTGGAATTCACATTTCTAGCAAATGAGAATGTTTTTATGAAAACTGTTTCCGCAATTTTCTTTAGAAATAGGTGAACTATGTAATGATTACATAAACACTGGTTCGCATTGAAGACTTTAAGAGAAAAACATTACACAAAAGTGTCACATTTCCCATACAAACTTTCATTAGTTGAAAAACTTCCACCAGATGGTTGGCTCTTTAGTACGTAGTGTAAACTCTTGTCATCGCAATGGTCGTAACGAATACTATGTGTTACATAAATTTCAACTCGGCACCAGACTGCTGCTGCCCTCTATATTTACAATAGAAAATCTCAAGTAAACAGCCAGGTGCTGAGTTGAAATTAATATGACGTAAAATATTCGTTACACTGCCGTTGCGATCAAAGTATATAAACAGAGAAGGTAACGCAAATCGTCAGCGGATCAGAGTTTTTACGGTAAACCAGTTTGAGGTGAATATGTATTTAATCGATGTCCCACCGAAAACTTGTCATTGCATGCATATGTGCACCCCACGGAAATCAGTGGCGCCGACTTGGCAAAATGAGTAACGGTACATTTTGATGACGATAAAACTATTTCATTGTATTCTTTGAAGTATTTTAGATAGACTTTCTGGGGGTGGCCCAGAACAAAAGTCGTATCCTTCATCCTTAAAAGTCCATTTGAACGTCGAAAAACATGGCAAAATTCATATATTTTTGTTAAACACAGCAAAATTTAGTAAAAAATTGCGTGTTTTTGAGAGTTCAAACTGATTTTTGAGTGTGAAGGAAACGACTTTTGTTCTGGGCCACCCCTCCTGAAAGTCTACCTAAAATACTTTAAAGAAAACAATGGAATAATTTTGTCATCATCAAAATGTACCGTTACTCATATTGCCAAGTCGTACGTTAGGGCCCCTACCGGAAACTTCTCATTACATGTAGATCTGCATGTATTGGCACGTTTTCGGATGGGACACCGATTAAAACAGCATACAGTGGGGGGTGCTTAGTAAGTCATCCATTCTGGATCATTTTGTGACACTCGCAAACTCATTCGTGTATTTTTAAGCAACTCGCTTTAAAAACTGTTTTTGGCTCGTGCAGTTGTATACCTCGCCTTCGGCTCGGGATACAAACTATACAGTGTATAGTATACACTCGTCGAAAAACAGTTTTCAAAGCTTTTGCTTAAAAACACCCTCTTGAGTTTGGCTCGAAAACTGCTCGATAACTTTTCTTGACATTTTGCAGGAACCTTCGGGAGGGAATTCTACACCATATGAGATTTTAAAAAAGGGTGGTACCGGCGTCATTTGGGCGCCAGCGCTCGTGAGTGTATTCAAAGTTTGGGTCAAATATGAGCAAAATTTGTAGACTGTGTTAGGATGGAGATAGATGTTTGGTTTCAAAGGAAAACTTGATGGGTTGGGTGTGTAGTGTGTCAAGGTGACCAACAAAATGGCCGACTCCCGTACGAATCCTGTCGTGTACGTACTATTTCCCATCTCCCCACCTTAAAAAATATTTTAAAAAAATCTCTTTATTCGTCAGTCCATGCCTGCGTCATATGGTCATCAATGGAAATTACAGGCTTTTTTTTAATTTCCTTTTGTTTTTTTTTTTTTTGTTCCGGAAATCGACTCATCAGAATATTCCACGCTGTTTATATTCAACCAGTCGGCTTCCTCTAAATCGTCTCGGGCTATAATTGCCAACAGTTCGTTGGCTCCAAGAGCGGCGGTACGTTTCGGTCGCACTTTCGGAACGATTGTCTCCTTCTCATGTAAATGTTTTTTGTGTTCTTTCAGCATCAGTAGTCTCGCAAAGTACTTCCCACATTCGGAACACGTTAGCGAACTGATAATTTTCGACACTGAAGGGCAGTACACATTGTATGGAACTTTTCCATATACTTTGAGACTTTCAGGCACAATGTCACTCAAAGAAAGTCGCGTGAAAAGCGACGCATAGTGGCGGTTCTCTTCACACGCTTTTTTCGCATCTGACACACCTTCATCGTTATGTTCGGCGGAGGCATCAAGGTGAAATTACGAAACAATTGAAACAGGTTGCTTCGTAATTTGCCACAGCAATCTTCGTTTCGACATTTCACGATTTGTGTGAAATACTGACTCGTTTGAACGTGCTGGGATTTCAACCTTGCGTTCTTTTCTACCAGATATTCAACATCGATTCTTTTATCGATTTCGATGATAACCCAGATTTCATAAGGCAGAGATGCAATAGAAAATCGTTTAAATTTTTCGTCGACTCTAAATGCATGTCAGTTGTCAACTTAAAATATTTTAAATAAATGCATCAAATGGATGTTATGATTCAGTTAATTTCTTCGTACGTACAACCGCGCTCGACTCCTCCCCCCCCCACCATACGCTTCCGTACGAATTTTGAAACCCCCTCTACCCCTTTCCCCCCCCCCCCCCTAAGTGTGTACGTAATTTGTGGACAGCTCCTAAGGGGGAGAATTAATTTTTTTTTTGTTGGAGATGTTTCGCCATCTTTTGCCGCTTTTTTTCACCGGAAATATTTTTTCGCCGGAAATTTTTTCTCCAATGTCTCCTCTTTTCTTCCTACTGATATCACTACAAAAACCCGGAAAAATCCAAGTTTCATGGACGAAGTGGGGGAGGGGACAAGAGGGGGTGGTAATGATAGGGGACCACCCCCACATCAATAATCAGTAGTTATTAGGCGGTAGTCCCTCAAAGGGAAACACATTAGCAGCCTCCACGCGTCGTTCCCTGGGTGGATGTACACAACGTTTGTGTACGTTCAGCGAATGCTAAGGAAACCGTTCAACTTTCACTTTAAAGCGCACAAATTCTTTCCTTTGCGCTTTTTACAGCGTACAAACTTGGTTTTTTCAGCTATTTAAAGCGCCTAATACCCTCCACATCCTCCCCCACCTTTCCTTCAACCTCATTCCACCTTTAATTGCCTTCTCGCCCTACTAATCAGTAGAAAAATGCAAAAAAAAAATTTTCCAACTTTGAACGTACCCCCCATCCCCCCCTTGAGGGACCGCCACCTAATAACTACTGATTATTGATGTGGGGGTGGTTCCCTATCATTACCACCCCCTCTTGTCCCCTCCCCCACTTCGTCCATGAAACTTGAATTTTTCCAAATTGTTCACGGGCGGTTGGGTACGAGAGGGAGCATTAAAGTCACTTTTTTTTAATAATTTCACCCTAACATAAAAGTGTTGCATTTTACGAGGTATACGCGAAAAAAGAAATTGTAAACTGTACAAAACGTTTTAATTAAAAATATTATCAAAGGAATTAATTTGATTGTTGTAATGAACTGGATCTTTTGAAAAGTATTTATGAAATTTAAATTTCACAGAAAATGGCTTCAACGTATACGGGCAACAAAACAACATTTTACTGTTTCTAAGTTTGTCTCGATCCTGCGGATAATTAAATCTTGAATTGACTATTGTGTGCCAATGTCTTCACATCAATATAGCATTTTAATAGATTCGTTTGCGATATTCGTCAGATTTAAAATCATAATACAAGACAACCGAAATTCCGCATAACGTTCTCATTAAATAGAATAGGAAATTTTAGTCGAAATTTTCATTGCGTTATCGCAGAACAGAGGAGCTGGTGAACATGAAAGGGTTTCACCTTATTCTTCGAACAGAAAAGACAGAAAACTTTCGGAAACATTGCTTTGAGCCATTCAACAAATAGCTCAAGGTGTATTTGAGTTGCGAGTTTGGTAAGCGATGAAAATATAGGAACGAAATGATATTGTTATGTAGATACTTTCACTTAATGGTAGGATGTGTAGCAGTAATGTTGAAAAGAACCGACAAAAGCGTCGGGATATTCCATTTGGCAAAAAAGGATGAGAATGAATTTAATTACAGTGAAAAAGCTTATGGTAATTCATTATGTATTTACGTGAAGTATAACATAAGATGAAAACAATATACCCAACCATTTCCTACATGTGCTTTCATATATGCAACGCATTCCATTGCAAAATGAATTCACAATGAATCAGACATTTGATGGGAATACCACTGAAGGCAATGCAAACCCTCAGCAGAAAAGCTGTCGCATGTTGTTGGAATTTCTAATTTTCCCAGAATATAACACAGCGTTTGTCATGTGTACGCGTTGTGAATAACCGATTTTATCCACGAAACATAAAGCGGAAATTTTTTGTAGACGTTTTCATAAACAAAAACAAACTGACAGTTCAGAGGAGAAAATTTCTATTTTGGCTCGAGACAAAGACTAAGCGCTTAGGAAATAAACCATTGACGTGGATATAGTAACGTAGCGATAGAGTGAAGTCAAAGAAGTTGATTCCCTAGGTGCAGCTAGGTGCAGTGAAGTGCAGCTAGGTGCAGTGAAGTGCAGCTAGGTGCAGTGAAGTGCAGCTAGGTGCAGTGAAGTGCAGCTAGGTGCAGTGAAGTGCAGCTAGGTGCAGCTAGGTGCAGTGAAGTGCAGCTAGGTGCAGCTAGGTGCAGTGAAGTGCAGCTAGGTGCAGTAAAGCGCAGCTAGGTGCAGCTAGGTGCAGTGAAGTGCAGTGAAGTGCGGCTAGGTGCAGTGAAGTGCAGTGAAGTGCAGCTAGGTGCAGTGAAATTCAGCTAGGTGCAGTGAAGTGCAGCTAGGTGCGGTGAAGTGCAGCTAGGTGCAGTGAAGTGCAGCTAGGTGCAGTGAAGTGCAGCTAGGTGCAGTGAAGTGCAGCTTGGTGCAGTGAGGTGCAGCTAGGTGCAGTGAATTGCAGTTTGGTGCAGTGAATTGCAGTTTGGTGCAGTGAGGTGCAGCTAGGTGCAGTGAGGTGCAGCTAGGTGCAGTGAATTGCAGCTTGGTGCAGTGAGGTGCAGCTAGATGCAGTGAAGTGCAGCTAGATGCAGTGAAGTGCAGCTTGGTGCAGTGAAGTGCAGCTAGGTGCAGTGAAGTGCAGCTAGGTGCAGTGAATTGCAGCTTGGTGCAGTGAGGTGCAGCTAGGTGCAGTGAATTGCAGTTTGGTGCAGTGAATTGCAGTTTGGTGCAGTGAGGTGCAGCTAGGTGCAGTGTATTGCAGCTTGGTGCAGTGAGGTGCAGCTAGATGCAGTGAAGTGCAGCTTGGTGCAGTGAGGTGCAGCTAGGTGCAGTGAAGTGCAGCTGGGTGCAGTGAAGTGCAGCTAGGTGCGTGAAGTGCAGCTAGGTGGCAAGTGGAAGTGCAGCGAGGTGAAGTGAATGCAGCTAGTGCATGAAGTGCAGCTAGGGTGCAGTGAGGTGAAGCTAGGTGCAGTGAAGTGCAGCTGGTGCAGTGAAGTGCAGCGAGGTGCAAGTGAAGTGCAGCTAGGTGGCAGTGAAGGGCAGCTGGTGGCAAGTGAAGTCACGCTAGGTGCAGGGAAGTTCAGCTAGGTGCAGTGAAGTTCAGCTAGGTGCAGTGAAGTGCAGCTAGGTGCAGTGAAGTGCAGCTAGGTGCAGTGAAGTGCAGCTAGGTGCAGTGAAGTGCAGCTAGGTGCCGTGATGTGCAGCTAGGTGCAGTGAAGTGCAGTTAGGTGCAGTGAAGTACAGTGAGGTGCAGTGCACAGAGGAACGGACAGGAAGGGTGAAAACATAAAGTAGCTATCGCTACTTCATAAACATTCTCACTCAAATTTTGTCATCAGACAAAATGTAAAGAAGGTGCTATCCTCTCACCTTATTTTGGTGGAGAAAATTTATGTTATTCACAGCGCACACATGAAAACACACAGACCATGATGTCTAGAATCAGCGATTATAGGATAATTACAGACATGTCTTTTCTGCAAATTTGTCTGATTTTGACCCAGGATCGAAAAACTAACCAACTCCCAAGTAGAAATTTGACTAAAGACAAACAAGGCGGTAAGTACATAAAGCTACGAAGCACTTAGACCTCCTCTTCCATTGTACGCAAAAATGTGTATTTATTTGAGTGACTTGGGATTTGAATGTCGTGAATTTTATTTGAAAAAAAAATGCGCCCCAATAACCAAAATTCTCTAATTCATATCTGCCGCATTTGTCTTTACTTTACGGGTGGTACTTGCCCTTTTGCCCCTTTGAACTCGGCGCCACTGAGGATGTTTTCACCCTTTAGATGTCATCGAGGCGTTGCTTCCCATGGGAGGCAACTACCCCTGTCGACATCGTGAACTCGGCGCCATTATGAATTGCATCTGGTTAAAGCTCAACAAAAATTTTCAGTTTTGTTATGGAATGGGCCATGGAACAATCTTTATGGTGTAGCAGCGAGCAGACAATTATATTTGCAATTTCATATTAAAAGGATTTAATTGAAGCAACGAATTACATAAATTTTGGTATTCATGGAAAACGTGTTAGTCGAAGATTGTGTGTTGTCGCTTGTAACATACCACAGTAGAAAGAAAAAATCTTTTCATTAAAATTTCCCGTCGTTGAACACTATAGGGACGAGCAAAAACTTTTCAAACTTCTTGACTTTAATTGTTTAATTGTTACTCTCAACCAAATTGTATTCATGGCTAAAAATTTCACAATAAGTAAATTCTATTTCGTTGTGTCATAATTTTTAGACCCGTACGAAGTACGTAGGTCTGATGCGTCTACTACCACGTTTGTTACATTGCGAATTCGAACCCGGGAGTAAGGGGGAACCTTTTTTTGTTGCCTCCAGATGACAAATCAGCGAAAAAAACAATGTCCGTCTGTCGGTCTGTCTGTCGGTCTGTCCGTCAACACGATAACTTGAGTAAATCTTGACCGATTTTCAAAAACGTTTTTTTTTCCTGAAAGCTAGTCGAAAAATATTTTATGGGATTGAATCTGGGCACTGTCGGCCCAAGGGCCTCCGAGCTAGGGCCGTTTAAGTGGTTTTTGGTCTTTTGCACATAACTCGAGTAAATCTTTTGTGATTTTCATAAATTTTATTGCTTGAAAGATCAGGGCATAGCCAACAATTTATGGAAGAAACTGTTTTTAATTTGGGTCCTTGAACTTAGCTAGGGCACTAAAAACGAGTCTCTGCTAGGGCTCTATGTGTTTTTGTACATAACTTGAGTAAATCTCTACCGATTTTCAAAAATTTTTTTTTTGTTTGAAAGATCTGTACATGACCGACAATTTGTGGAAGAAACATTTTTCGATTTGAGTCTTTGGACTTAGCTAGGGCACTAAAAAAGAGTCTTTGTTAGGGCCCTACGTGCTTTTTGTACATAACTCGAGTAAATCTCTTCCGATTTTCAAAAATTTGTTTTTGTTTGAAATATCTCGGCACGGCCGACAATTTATAGAAGAATTTTTGCCTGTGCTTAGGGCTCAAGTGGGCCTCATGTCGGTCCTAAGATCGGCCCTAACATAAAAAAATGTTTTTGCTATGTTGCAGAGCAAATTGAGGGAAACATTTTTGTCTATGGAAGTATGTATCCGTGGCCTCTATTTAAGGCCCTAGGTCAGTACTAAGATCGGCCCTAGCCCAAAAAATAGTTCTTTTTTCTATGTTGTAGACAAAATTGAGGAGAACATTTTTCTCTATTTGGAGGTCAATTTTGTGCGTTCGGAGAATTTTTTTACACCGTTACTTCGTACGGGTTTTTCAAAATTGCCCTACGGGCAATTTCCAATACAGTCTAATGTGTACGCAACATTTACTTAAATACGTTCCAGTCTTTTCGTAACATCAACTCTGTTTGCCGCATCTATTCTGATACGTACGGGTCCCTTCTATGTTTTAAGAAACTTTGACTTATGTACTGTGTCACCGAACTCTTTTTGCAATGAATGAAATTGATTCGTTGGTTCACATCGACCCTATGAAAAAACCAGTAGCTCCACCCCAGGTTCGACGTGATCCTTCATTTCGTGTACACATCGAATGTTTAGCAAATCGTTTGATAGTTAAATTTTTCACATTTTTTATTTTTTTAAAATTTAATGAGTGTACAATATGTGAGCAGAAAATGTCAATTCATTTTTTTCACTTATTTTTCACACATAGCGTGAGCTAAGCATCGTGGTAAGGTGTTATTCACAAACTACGCACGCTACTAAGGGGGGAGGACAGTGGCGTGACAGTCTTTCGTTTCAATCTTTACAATTATTACTCAACGTGAAGTTAGCTAGAGTTGCGACCAAAGCTAACTTCATTGCAGATAAAATCAGCTGATTTCTTTTATAAATTTACCATGAGCGAGCAGCTGAGTTCACTGAAAAGTTCGAAAATAAGCAACGAAGTTTGCCTCGGTCGCAACTGTTGCATCTGTATCAACTGCAGCACGTTGAATATTACTTGCAAAGATGAAAAAAGGCTGTCACGTCCCTGGGGAAGGAGGATTCGAAAAAAGCGTACTACCATACATTCTCACGTATAAAAATATGCGTCCAAGGGGAGGGGGGGAGGACTCCAAATTTTTTTTTAGCGTGAGTACTTTTTGAAAGGCCCCTAACACAATGCATCAAAATTAACAATAGAAAGCCACAAGTAGGCAATCCATTTCCAACGGAATTCCAAATTTTATTCTAAACGGCTCAACCAATCATCGTAAAATTTTTCCCCCTGAAAGGTACGTATGTCCCATGATTAGAGTTCGAAGACGAGCAAAATCGGTCAAGTAGTTTCGGAGGTATGGTCGAAGAAGACATGGCTTTTCGTGGGTCGGTGAAACTTTTTCGCAAATATCTCATCAAGTATGCAGTATGCACGGAAATTGTTC
Source organism: Pseudolycoriella hygida (assembly GCA_029228625.1). Taxonomy (NCBI): domain Eukaryota; kingdom Metazoa; phylum Arthropoda; class Insecta; order Diptera; family Sciaridae; genus Pseudolycoriella; species Pseudolycoriella hygida. The sequence continues at coordinate 112,558,767 of CM055406.1, read as the reverse complement.
ATTTTGGTGTCAAATGAAAGTATTTGATGTCACAAAACTGGAAAAAATTTTTTGTGGAAATCGGATCAGTGGTCTGGGCACTGAGACTATTGGAATGGATTAAATTGAGTTTCTTGGCCATATACGAAAGCTTTTCGTCTATATTTGCTTAACTATGCGATAAGGAGATTTACTGTCAAAGACAAAGTTGTAGAGAATAAAATTGTAGAGAACACGTGCTCCTTGGTTTTAGGGAAAAATAATCAAGTCCCGGGATAAAGCAACTTTTAGAATTTTGAGGTATGACACATGTCTATAAAATTACGCAGTTTGAAGTATGCTTCTTGAGACAAAGTTGGTAAGAATTACATTTCAGAGAAAATAGTTTCAGAATCTCTTGAAGAAACTACGTTGCAACGCGTTGGTCCTCTTTTTGATATGGTGCAGGGGAGAACATTTACGGAATTGAATTTGTGCAAAATCGGTTAAGAACGTGGCTTATTGAAGGTTGGTGGAACTTGTTGACTTGTATCTCTTCGACATCAGCACGGAAGTCGCTGATCAAGATAATATTTAAAGATTTTGGCTTCAGAAAATCACGAAAGAAAAATTGGAAGCTGACGCTACGCGACACTACACCATAGTTAGTGGTTTTTCACGAATATTGCTCTAACGGTAAGGTTTTCTGGTGTAGTGTTGACCATGCAGGTGTGGCCGCTTTCTGGATCTGTCGAAAGGCTTTTGGAAGGGACTGAGGAATACCGTCTAGAGCCATATTGTGGATCTATGAGACGGTGGTCAGACCCATGTTGAGCCATGGCTGCGTAGTTTGGTGGCCTAGGCCCAACGTGGAGTGCGCGAGGAAGGAGTTGAATGAAATTCAGGGTCTCGTGTGCATTTGTGTCACGGGAGCTATGAAGACTACTCCCACAGCAGCAATGGAAGCGCTCATTGCGCTATCGCCCATCCAGACGATCGTTAAAGCAAGAGCCTTTGCCTCGGCAGACAGGCTGAAGCAAAATGGTCTCTGGATGAAGAATTTTGAATCTGGCCATGGAAAGATCCTGAAAGTGATCAACGACAGGATCTTTGATATGCCCAGAGATCGCATGATTCCACAAGTCGACTTTGTGAGGCGCTACCAGATCGCTACACCGGACAGAGCGGATTTGCTAGAAAACTGGCCGACCTGCCTACCGGCTGATGGACTGGTGAGCTTTACGGATGGGTCGAAAACTCAGGAAGGTGCGGGAGCTGGGATCTATTCGCAGGAACCGGCGAACTGCGACAGTCTCCATTTGGGAAAGTTAGCGAGCGTCCTCCAAGTGGAGACGTTTGCGACGTTGATGGGAGTGATGAATTTAGTTCCAGAAGGAATGACGGGTGGCAGAGCGACCATCTGCTCAGTGAGTCGATGATAAAGGCGCTCGCGTCGCCTGTGACAACGTCAAAACTGGTTAAAGAGCTGAAAAGGACCCTAAACCGATTGGGACTGAGAAATCAGATCACGATCGCCTGGGTCCCTGGGCACACTGGTGTAGATGGTAATGAGAGAGCAGACGAGCTAGCCAGACAGGGTTCAGCATTTGCGATCGAGGGCCCAGAACCCCACATCCCGATCTTACATTCTCTGTGTGAAAGGGCGGTGGAACACTGGGTGCGGGCTGAGTCCGCAAAGAGTTGGTGCGTATACGGCGGAGGAAAGCACATAAAACTCTTCTTCCCGGCGTCTGACGAGAAGTGGGCCAAGGAGCTTTTCAGAATGGACCGTAGTGGCATTAGGAGAGTAGTAGGAGCCATTACGGGTCACTGTGGCTTGAACAAGCATTTGGCCAAAATGACCATTTTGGCTGATCCAAGATGTGACTGCGGCTTGGAGGAGGAAACGGGCGTCCACGTAATATACGAATGCCCGAAATTCCACCTGTTAAGGAGCATGACATAGGTAGTTTTGTGATTCGACCCTCCGATATCTTAGACCAAGGACCTATCGCCCTAGATAGGTTCTTGGTGAGAACCGGAAGGTTTTAAATAATTTACAGCATCAACGGGAGGAGAACAAAGGATCAATAGATCTGTGTTTTAGGAGCCAGAAATGGCCCATCCCACCTTGATAAATCTAATGGTCCATTGGCCTTTCTAAGGTCAGCCCCAGCCCAAAAATTCTTTTTTGCTGAGTTGTGCAGTAAATTAGGAAACATTTTTGTTCATTAAACATTGGATGCAAGGCCTCTCCTTAGTGCTCTATATCTGTTCTAAATCTGTTGAACTTTTTTTTTAAATTTAGGGATTTTTGTGGAGATTTGGTGAGGTTTTTACACCGTTTCTTCGGCAACTTTTTCAAAATTGCACTTTGACAATTTCCAATCCAATTTAGTGTGTTCGTAATTGCATATACTTAACAGTAATCCGATATTTACTTAGCTACTTTCGGATTTTCCAGCATCGGTTCTGCTTGCCACACCTATTCTGATGCGTAGATATCACCTGCATATGTTGTAATGTCCAAGCATGGAAAACATAAAACGTAAGCCAAAATCTGAGACGTATTGGTCTTCGAAATAACTTGAGTAAGATTCTTGAAAAGGTTCTGTATGATAGGGTACTGAGATGCTGTCTGATAATCAGTACATTTACAACATTTACAACATTTGTTAGTACCTTATGAATGATAAGGGTTGTGCACAAATGACGCTCAGTGTTTTTGGACGAGGGGGTCAGCAATTTGGAACGGTGTATCGGACGGGGGGAGGGGTGTCTGAGCCCAACGGACGTTCGAATTATTTATTTAGAGCCAACTGGCATAAATATTACTGGCACGAAAAAGCACCCCCTTCATATATCAGTACTTTTGTTAGTCGACAAAGAAAGATTTGCGTCACACCTCCTCAATAAGTGGGCTTTTATGCTTTCCATTCCTACCGTTGCATGAGCAAATAAAATGATTTAAAATATGTTCAACTTATGTAATAAATTTTTAAGCTCAAAGTCGTCTGCATAAATAACGCAACTATAATTGATGTACACTGTACATGTACACTTTCATAATGAAAACAACTCTAAATTAAATGAATATTTAAGTTTCCACATTGAATTCGAAATTAAAAGCTTTTGAAGCTTTTAGTTGTATTCCAGCAATTGAATGTATTTATAACCCGGTTGGTCATGTAGATAAACTCTCCGTGGATTCAACTGTCACGTTAACTGAAACAAGGTCGTCGAAGGTGGGGATGCAAAGAATAAGCATTTACCAAACTTTTACGATCAGTTCTGCATATCCTTAATTTTTATACCCGTACGAAGAACGAAGGCGTCTTATGTATTTACGACGACGTTTGTAACCACCCCAATTTTGACCCAGGCGTAGGGGGGAGCATCGGTCATGGTCCTTAGATGACAAATCAGCAATAAAAAAAAATGTCCGTCCGTCCGTCCGTTCCTTCATCGCGATAACTTGATAACCGATTTTCACTTTTTTTTCCCTGAAAGGTACAGCCATGTGCTTTTAACTTTCATCATTTTCTTTAGAATTCTTTTGTATTCTTTTGTTTAAAATGGAGGTATGATGAAAGTTATAAATACTTGGCTGTAATTAAAAAATCTTTTTTGGGATTGAACCTGGGCACTGTCGGCCCAAGGGCCACCGAGCTAGGGCCGTTTAAGTGGTTTTTGGTCTTTTGTACATAACTCAAGTAAATCTTTTCCGATTTTCATAATTTTTTTTTGTTTGAAAGATCTGGGCATGGCCGACAATTTATGGAAGAATTTGTTTTGGATTTGAGTCCTTGGACTCAG
>CM055406.1:112505940-112554493 GCA_029228625.1 Pseudolycoriella hygida | reverse complement strand
TGCAGTGAAGTGCAGCTAGGTGCAGTGAAGTGCAGCTAGGTGCAGTGAAGTGCAGCTAGGTGCAGTGAAGTGCAGCTAGGTGCAGCTAGGTGCAGTGAAGTGCAGTGAAGTGCGGCTAGGTGCACTGAAGTGCAGTGAAGTGCAGTGAAGTGCAGCTAGGTGCAGTGAAATGCAGCTAGGTGCAGTGAAATGCAGCTAAGTGCAGTGAAGTGCAGCTAGGTGCGGTGAAGTGCAGCTAGGTGCAGTGAATTGCAGTTTGGTGCAGTGAATTGCAGTTTGGTGCAGTGAAGTGCAGCTAGGTGCAGTGAATTGCAGCTTGGTGCAGTGAGGTGCAGCTAGATGCAGTGAAGTGCAGCTTGGTGCAGTGAGGTGCAGCTAGATGCAGTGAAGTGCAGCTTGGTGCAGTGAAGTGCAGTTAGGTGCAGTGTAGTGCAGCTAGGTGCAGTGAAGTGCAGCTAGGTGCAGTGAAGTGCAGCTAGGTGCAGTGAAGTGCAGCTAGGTGCAGTGAAGTGCAGCTAGGTGCAGTGAAGTGCAGCTAGGTGCAGCTAGGTGCAGTGAAGTGCAGCTAGGTGCAGCTAGGTGCAGTGAAGTGCAGCTAGGTGCAGTAAAGCGCAGCTAGGTGCAGCTAGGTGCAGTGAAGTGCAGTGAAGTGCGGCTAGGTGCAGTGAAGTGCAGTGAAGTGCAGCTAGGTGCAGTGAAATTCAGCTAGGTGCAGTGAAGTGCAGCTAGGTGCGGTGAAGTGCAGCTAGGTGCAGTGAAGTGCAGCTAGGTGCAGTGAAGTGCAGCTAGGTGCAGTGAAGTGCAGCTTGGTGCAGTGAGGTGCAGCTAGGTGCAGTGAATTGCAGTTTGGTGCAGTGAATTGCAGTTTGGTGCAGTGAGGTGCAGCTAGGTGCAGTGAGGTGCAGCTAGGTGCAGTGAATTGCAGCTTGGTGCAGTGAGGTGCAGCTAGATGCAGTGAAGTGCAGCTAGATGCAGTGAAGTGCAGCTTGGTGCAGTGAAGTGCAGCTAGGTGCAGTGAAGTGCAGCTAGGTGCAGTGAATTGCAGCTTGGTGCAGTGAGGTGCAGCTAGGTGCAGTGAATTGCAGTTTGGTGCAGTGAATTGCAGTTTGGTGCAGTGAGGTGCAGCTAGGTGCAGTGTATTGCAGCTTGGTGCAGTGAGGTGCAGCTAGATGCAGTGAAGTGCAGCTTGGTGCAGTGAGGTGCAGCTAGATGCAGTGAAGTGCAGCTTGGTGCAGTGAAGGTGCAGTGCTAGGTGCAGTGAAGTGCAGCTAGGTAGTGGTGCAGCAGTGAAGTGCAGCTAGGTGCAGTGAAGTGCAGCTAGGTGCAGTGAAGTGAGCGGTGCAGTGAAGTGCAGCTAGTGGCGGTGAAGTGCCTGCAGCTAGGTGCAGTGAGGTGCGTGCAGCTAGAAGTGCGGTGCAGTGAAGTGCAGCAGTGCAGCGTGAGTGAAGTGCAGCTAGGTGCAGTGAAGTGCAGCTAGGTGCAGTGAAGTGCAGCTAGGTGCAGTGAAGTGCAGCTAGGTGCAGTGAAGTGCAGCTAGGTGCCGTGATGTGCAGCTAGGTGCAGTGAAGTGCAGTTAGGTGCAGTGAAGTACAGTGAGGTGCAGTGCACAGAGGAACGGACAGGAAGGGTGAAAACATAAAGTAGCTATCGCTACTTCATAAACATTCTCACTCAAATTTTGTCATCAGACAAAATGTAAAGAAGGTGCTATCCTCTCACCTTATTTTGGTGGAGAAAATTTATGTTATTCACAGCGCACACATGAAAACACACAGACCATGATGTCTAGAATCAGCGATTATAGGATAATTACAGACATGTCTTTTCTGCAAATTTGTCTGATTTTGACCCAGGATCGAAAAACTAACCAACTCCCAAGTAGAAATTTGACTAAAGACAAACAAGGCGGTAAGTACATAAAGCTACGAAGCACTTAGACCTCCTCTTCCATTGTACGCAAAAATGTGTATTTATTTGAGTGACTTGGGATTTGAATGTCGTGAATTTTATTTGAAAAAAAAATGCGCCCCAATAACCAAAATTCTCTAATTCATATCTGCCGCATTTGTCTTTACTTTACGGGTGGTACTTGCCCTTTTGCCCCTTTGAACTCGGCGCCACTGAGGATGTTTTCACCCTTTAGATGTCATCGAGGCGTTGCTTCCCATGGGAGGCAACTACCCCTGTCGACATCGTGAACTCGGCGCCATTATGAATTGCATCTGGTTAAAGCTCAACAAAAATTTTCAGTTTTGTTATGGAATGGGCCATGGAACAATCTTTATGGTGTAGCAGCGAGCAGACAATTATATTTGCAATTTCATATTAAAAGGATTTAATTGAAGCAACGAATTACATAAATTTTGGTATTCATGGAAAACGTGTTAGTCGAAGATTGTGTGTTGTCGCTTGTAACATACCACAGTAGAAAGAAAAAATCTTTTCATTAAAATTTCCCGTCGTTGAACACTATAGGGACGAGCAAAAACTTTTCAAACTTCTTGACTTTAATTGTTTAATTGTTACTCTCAACCAAATTGTATTCATGGCTAAAAATTTCACAATAAGTAAATTCTATTTCGTTGTGTCATAATTTTTAGACCCGTACGAAGTACGTAGGTCTGATGCGTCTACTACCACGTTTGTTACATTGCGAATTCGAACCCGGGAGTAAGGGGGAACCTTTTTTTGTTGCCTCCAGATGACAAATCAGCGAAAAAAACAATGTCCGTCTGTCGGTCTGTCTGTCGGTCTGTCCGTCAACACGATAACTTGAGTAAATCTTGACCGATTTTCAAAAACGTTTTTTTTTCCTGAAAGCTAGTCGAAAAATATTTTATGGGATTGAATCTGGGCACTGTCGGCCCAAGGGCCTCCGAGCTAGGGCCGTTTAAGTGGTTTTTGGTCTTTTTGCACATAACTCGAGTAAATCTTTTCTGATTTTCATAATTTTTTTTGTTTGAAAGATCTGGGCATGGCCGACAATTTATGGAAGAAACTTTTTTGAATTTGAGTCCTTGGACTTAGCTGGGGCACTAAAAACGAGTCTCTGCTAGGGCTCTATGTGTTTTTTGTACATAACTCGAGTAAATCTTTACCGATTTTCAAAAAATTTTTTTGTTTGAAAGATCTGTACATGACCGACAATTTGTGGAAGAAACATTTTTCGATTTGAGTCTTTGGACTTAGCTAGGGCACTAAAAAAGAGTCTTTGTTAGGGCCCTACGTGCTTTTTGTACATAACTCGAGTAAATCTCTTCCGATTTTCAAAAATTTGTTTTTGTTTGAAATATCTCGGCACGGCCGACAATTTATAGAAGAATTTTTGCCTGTGCTTAGGGCTCAAGTGGGCCTCATGTCGGTCCTAAGATCGGCCCTAACATAAAAAAATGTTTTTTGCTATGTTGCAGAGCAAATTGAGGGAAACATTTTTGTCTATGGAAGTATGTATCCGTGGCCTCTATTTAAGGCCCTAGGTCAGTACTAAGGTCGGCCCTAGCCCAAAAAATAGTTCTTTTTTCTATGTTGTAGACAAAATTGAGGAGAACATTTTTCTCTATTTGGAGGTCAATTTTGTGCGTTCGGAGAATTTTTTTACACCGTTACTTCGTACGGGTTTTTCAAAATTGCCCTACGGGCAATTTCCAATACAGTCTAATGTGTACGCAACATTTACTTAAATACGTTCCAGTCTTTTCGTAACATCAACTCTGTTTGCCGCATCTATTCTGATACGTACGGGTCCCTTCTATGTTTTAAGAAACTTTGACTTATGTACTGTGTCACCGAACTCTTTTTGCAATGAATGAAATTGATTCGTTGGTTCACATCGACCCTATGAAAAAACCAGTAGCTCCACCCCAGGTTCGACGTGATCCTTCATTTCGTGTACACATCGAATGTTTAGCAAATCGTTTGATAGTTAAATTTTTCACATTTTTTATTTTTTTAAAATTTAATGAGTGTACAATATGTGAGCAGAAAATGTCAATTCATTTTTTTCACTTATTTTTCACACATAGCGTGAGCTAAGCATCGTGGTAAGGTGTTATTCACAAACTACGCACGCTACTAAGGGGGGAGGACAGTGGCGTGACAGTCTTTCGTTTCAATCTTTACAATTATTACTCAACGTGAAGTTAGCTAGAGTTGCGACCAAAGCTAACTTCATTGCAGATAAAATCAGCTGATTTCTTTTATAAATTTACCATGAGCGAGCAGCTGAGTTCACTGAAAAGTTCGAAAATAAGCAACGAAGTTTGCCTCGGTCGCAACTGTTGCATCTGTATCAACTGCAGCACGTTGAATATTACTTGCAAAGATGAAAAAAGGCTGTCACGTCCCTGGGGAAGGAGGATTCGAAAAAAGCGTACTACCATACATTCTCACGTATAAAAATATGCGTCCAAGGGGAGGGGGGGAGGACTCCAAATTTTTTTTTAGCGTGAGTACTTTTTGAAAGGCCCCTAACACAATGCATCAAAATTAACAATAGAAAGCCACAAGTAGGCAATCCATTTCCAACGGAATTCCAAATTTTATTCTAAACGGCTCAACCAATCATCGTAAAATTTTTCCCCCTGAAAGGTACGTATGTCCCATGATTAGAGTTCGAAGACGAGCAAAATCGGTCAAGTAGTTTCGGAGGTATGGTCGAAGAAGACATGGCTTTTCGTGGGTCGGTGAAACTTTTTCGCAAATATCTCATCAAGTATGCAGTATGCACGGAAATTGTTCATTTTGGTGTCAAATGAAAGTATTTGATGTCACAAAACTGGAAAAAATTTTTTGTGGAAATCGGATCAGTGGTCTGGGCACTGAGACTATTGGAATGGATTAAATTGAGTTTCTTGGCCATATACGAAAGCTTTTCGTCTATATTTGCTTAACTATGCGATAAGGAGATTTACTGTCAAAGACAAAGTTGTAGAGAATAAAATTGTAGAGAACACGTGCTCCTTGGTTTTAGGGAAAAATAATCAAGTCCCGGGATAAAGCAACTTTTAGAATTTTGAGGTATGACACATGTCTATAAAATTACGCAGTTTGAAGTATGCTTCTTGAGACAAAGTTGGTAAGAATTACATTTCAGAGAAAATAGTTTCAGAATCTCTTGAAGAAACTACGTTGCAACGCGTTGGTCCTCTTTTTGATATGGTGCAGGGGAGAACATTTACGGAATTGAATTTGTGCAAAATCGGTTAAGAACGTGGCTTATTGAAGGTTGGTGGAACTTGTTGACTTGTATCTCTTCGACATCAGCACGGAAGTCGCTGATCAAGATAATATTTAAAGATTTTGGCTTCAGAAAATCACGAAAGAAAAATTGGAAGCTGACGCTACGCGACACTACACCATAGTTAGTGGTTTTTCACGAATATTGCTCTAACGGTAAGGTTTTCTGGTGTAGTGTTGACCATGCAGGTGTGGCCGCTTTCTGGATCTGTCGAAAGGCTTTTGGAAGGGACTGAGGAATACCGTCTAGAGCCATATTGTGGATCTATGAGACGGTGGTCAGACCCATGTTGAGCCATGGCTGCGTAGTTTGGTGGCCTAGGCCCAACGTGGAGTGCGCGAGGAAGGAGTTGAATGAAATTCAGGGTCTCGTGTGCATTTGTGTCACGGGAGCTATGAAGACTACTCCCACAGCAGCAATGGAAGCGCTCATTGCGCTATCGCCCATCCAGACGATCGTTAAAGCAAGAGCCTTTGCCTCGGCAGACAGGCTGAAGCAAAATGGTCTCTGGATGAAGAATTTTGAATCTGGCCATGGAAAGATCCTGAAAGTGATCAACGACAGGATCTTTGATATGCCCAGAGATCGCATGATTCCACAAGTCGACTTTGTGAGGCGCTACCAGATCGCTACACCGGACAGAGCGGATTTGCTAGAAAACTGGCCGACCTGCCTACCGGCTGATGGACTGGTGAGCTTTACGGATGGGTCGAAAACTCAGGAAGGTGCGGGAGCTGGGATCTATTCGCAGGAACCGGCGAACTGCGACAGTCTCCATTTGGGAAAGTTAGCGAGCGTCCTCCAAGTGGAGACGTTTGCGACGTTGATGGGAGTGATGAATTTAGTTCCAGAAGGAATGACGGGTGGCAGAGCGACCATCTGCTCAGTGAGTCGATGATAAAGGCGCTCGCGTCGCCTGTGACAACGTCAAAACTGGTTAAAGAGCTGAAAAGGACCCTAAACCGATTGGGACTGAGAAATCAGATCACGATCGCCTGGGTCCCTGGGCACACTGGTGTAGATGGTAATGAGAGAGCAGACGAGCTAGCCAGACAGGGTTCAGCATTTGCGATCGAGGGCCCAGAACCCCACATCCCGATCTTACATTCTCTGTGTGAAAGGGCGGTGGAACACTGGGTGCGGGCTGAGTCCGCAAAGAGTTGGTGCGTATACGGCGGAGGAAAGCACATAAAACTCTTCTTCCCGGCGTCTGACGAGAAGTGGGCCAAGGAGCTTTTCAGAATGGACCGTAGTGGCATTAGGAGAGTAGTAGGAGCCATTACGGGTCACTGTGGCTTGAACAAGCATTTGGCCAAAATGACCATTTTGGCTGATCCAAGATGTGACTGCGGCTTGGAGGAGGAAACGGGCGTCCACGTAATATACGAATGCCCGAAATTCCACCTGTTAAGGAGCATGACATAGGTAGTTTTGTGATTCGACCCTCCGATATCTTAGACCAAGGACCTATCGCCCTAGATAGGTTCTTGGTGAGAACCGGAAGGTTTTAAATAATTTACAGCATCAACGGGAGGAGAACAAAGGATCAATAGATCTGTGTTTTAGGAGCCAGAAATGGCCCATCCCACCTTGATAAATCTAATGGTCCATTGGCCTTTCTAAGGTCAGCCCCAGCCCAAAAATTCTTTTTTGCTGAGTTGTGCAGTAAATTAGGAAACATTTTTGTTCATTAAACATTGGATGCAAGGCCTCTCCTTAGTGCTCTATATCTGTTCTAAATCTGTTGAACTTTTTTTTTAAATTTAGGGATTTTTGTGGAGATTTGGTGAGGTTTTTACACCGTTTCTTCGGCAACTTTTTCAAAATTGCACTTTGACAATTTCCAATCCAATTTAGTGTGTTCGTAATTGCATATACTTAACAGTAATCCGATATTTACTTAGCTACTTTCGGATTTTCCAGCATCGGTTCTGCTTGCCACACCTATTCTGATGCGTAGATATCACCTGCATATGTTGTAATGTCCAAGCATGGAAAACATAAAACGTAAGCCAAAATCTGAGACGTATTGGTCTTCGAAATAACTTGAGTAAGATTCTTGAAAAGGTTCTGTATGATAGGGTACTGAGATGCTGTCTGATAATCAGTACATTTACAACATTTACAACATTTGTTAGTACCTTATGAATGATAAGGGTTGTGCACAAATGACGCTCAGTGTTTTTGGACGAGGGGGTCAGCAATTTGGAACGGTGTATCGGACGGGGGGAGGGGTGTCTGAGCCCAACGGACGTTCGAATTATTTATTTAGAGCCAACTGGCATAAATATTACTGGCACGAAAAAGCACCCCCTTCATATATCAGTACTTTTGTTAGTCGACAAAGAAAGATTTGCGTCACACCTCCTCAATAAGTGGGCTTTTATGCTTTCCATTCCTACCGTTGCATGAGCAAATAAAATGATTTAAAATATGTTCAACTTATGTAATAAATTTTTAAGCTCAAAGTCGTCTGCATAAATAACGCAACTATAATTGATGTACACTGTACATGTACACTTTCATAATGAAAACAACTCTAAATTAAATGAATATTTAAGTTTCCACATTGAATTCGAAATTAAAAGCTTTTGAAGCTTTTAGTTGTATTCCAGCAATTGAATGTATTTATAACCCGGTTGGTCATGTAGATAAACTCTCCGTGGATTCAACTGTCACGTTAACTGAAACAAGGTCGTCGAAGGTGGGGATGCAAAGAATAAGCATTTACCAAACTTTTACGATCAGTTCTGCATATCCTTAATTTTTATACCCGTACGAAGAACGAAGGCGTCTTATGTATTTACGACGACGTTTGTAACCACCCCAATTTTGACCCAGGCGTAGGGGGGAGCATCGGTCATGGTCCTTAGATGACAAATCAGCAATAAAAAAAAATGTCCGTCCGTCCGTCCGTTCCTTCATCGCGATAACTTGATAACCGATTTTCACTTTTTTTTCCCTGAAAGGTACAGCCATGTGCTTTTAACTTTCATCATTTTCTTTAGAATTCTTTTGTATTCTTTTGTTTAAAATGGAGGTATGATGAAAGTTATAAATACTTGGCTGTAATTAAAAAATCTTTTTTGGGATTGAACCTGGGCACTGTCGGCCCAAGGGCCACCGAGCTAGGGCCGTTTAAGTGGTTTTTGGTCTTTTGTACATAACTCAAGTAAATCTTTTCCGATTTTCATAATTTTTTTTTGTTTGAAAGATCTGGGCATGGCCGACAATTTATGGAAGAATTTGTTTTGGATTTGAGTCCTTGGACTCAGTTAGAACACTAAAAACAAGTCTCTGCTACTCTTTTCCGATTTTCATAATTGTTTTTCTAGTCGACATGTCTATGAAAGTCCAACAATTTGTAGAAGAAATTTTTTTGAGATTGGGCCCTAGGATATAACAAGGACACAAAAAACGAGTATCTGCTAGCGCTCTACATGTTTTTTGTACATAACTCGAGTAAAACTCTTCCGATTTTCAATTTTTTTTGATCGAAAGGTCTAGGACTGTCTCCCGTTTTATAGAAGAATTTTTTTTTATTAGAAACCCTTGGACTCAGTCAGGACCCTAAAACCGAGTTTCTACTAGGGCCCAACGTGTTTTCTTACATATTTGCTTATTTGAGAGGTAATCGAGTACCGAATTATATTCAAAAACAAATTTGGACCCGGTGCCTGTGCTTAGGGCTGGAGTGGGCCTCAGGTCCGTCCTAAGGTCGGCCCTAACCAAAAACATTTTTTTACCATGTTGCAGAGCAAAACATTTTTGTTTATTGAATTATGTGTCCTAGTCATTTCCTTATGGCTCTAGGTCGGTTCCCGCCGAGGATCGTTTCGCCGCCGAACATTTCGCCGCGCATGTTTCGCCGCGTTATCATTTAGCCTCGCGATCATTTCGCCGTTAGGCCAACTCACCGCCCAATTTTTTCGCCGTGCAACATTTTGCCGCTGGAACTTTTCGTTGCCAAACAAATCGCCACCAGCGCTGCGGAGTGTTGGACAATCAATTAATGATGAATCACTCACTTTCGTGTCATTTTTTGAAGTGGGGAACTATTCTCTTTTGTGAAATTTTGTAAAAGGATGAATCACTCGCTTTCATGTCATTTTGTAAAAGGATGAATGACTTGCTTTCGCGCCATTTTGTAAGAGAATGAATCACTCGCCTTTGTTACATTTTGTAAAAGGATAAATCACTCGCTTTCGTACCATTTTGTAGAAGGATGAATCACTCGCTTTGGTTACATTAATCACATATAACCACATACACTGAGGAAATGTCTCCGGCTTAATGAATCTACGGCCAAACGAGTCCGCGGCTAAACGTTCCCGGCGGCGAAATGATCAGCGGCGAAATGATGGGTCACCCTCTAGGTCGGTCCTAAGGCATGCCTTATACAAAAAAATAGTTTTTCCGAGGGGTGACGCACTTCATTTATTCCATTTATTCTTTTATTCCATTTATTCCCAAAGTTTTTTTGTTGTTTTTGCGAAATATCTCAACTAAACACATCACCTATTAGACAAATAAGTTCAAAAAAAGGTTTGCACAAATTATAAAGCATTTAAACCATTTTGAGATTAAATTTTATTTTTTTTTGAATAAATGGAATAAATTTATTTATTCCATTTATTCCATTTTTCAACAAAAATTCTTTTAAGTTTTCAAAAGTGGGTTTTTTCACTTTTTGACACATTAGAATGGTCTGTTGTTTGCGTTGCCATCAAAATCAAGTCTATTTGAGGCTTTGACGAATTTGAAAAAATTATCATTTATTCCATTTATTCCAATATTTATTCCATTTATTCCCATTTATTCCATTTATTCCATAAACCGCAGAAGTGCGTCACCCCTCGAGTTTTTCACTATGTTGTAGAGAAAATGGAGGGAAATATTTTTGTCTATGTAAGTATTTGTCCGAGGCCTCTACTGAGAACCTTAGGTCGGTTCTAGGGTCGGCCGAGACAAAAAAAAATGCTTTTTTGCCGTGTTGTAACAGAGCTGTACAGGCGTAGATGGGACATAGAGGTGTTTTTTAAATTTATCAAGCAAAACCTGGGATATAAGCCTTTTTTAAGCCATACCATTTTTTTTTTTTTTTTAATAATTCATTTATTATCATTCCTTATACAACAGCATGTGCGGAACACGAACATAATCTTATATTAAAACAAATAGGAAATTTTAGGACATAAATAAAAACGTAAAATAGGACGAATCAAAAAAATAAATAAATAAATAGTTAATTAAAGAAGATAGGAGTAAAACTACATATAAAATTAATGACGAAATATCACAGGTCTAATAGGTTCTATAGGTTTAATAGGTTCAATAAAAAACCTTGGGTCAAGTCACATTCAGTTTATGTAATAGTACGGTGATATTGGATAGAATTCGGAACTATTTAACATAAACTTCAACTTCAACTTCACTGCAGCTTTAAACGCGCGAATACCAATCAGCTGCCGCGTATCCAATTCAAGTCCATTATACTCATTTGTGGCTAGCATCAACGCTGAGTTTGACCTATTCGATGTGGAGTACGGATTTGCAATGTAAACGTCATCTTGGTTACGAAGTACATACTCTTCCATGCATGGCAAAGACGCTCACAAATCGAAAATTATTTTTTCTTAACGAGTTCATCAGCTTGTACAGGTTACAGACTCTTTCGACAGACACCATTAGGGTTACAGGCATAAGCGACGTACTATAGAGATATGAGGTGGAAGTGAGTCTGGGAAGGCGAAACAATGCTTTAAGGCATCTATTCTGTAGAACTTGCAGCTCCTTTAGCTTTGTCGCACAGCATTCTCCATAGATAGGGAGCATATAAGATAAATGGCTTTGTACGTATGCGTAGTACAAAGGTTTCCGCTTCGCTATCGGAATGTATTTTCCACTTCGCCACATCAATGACACGAAGGGCCTAATCAACTGTTTGACATGATCAACGTGCTCATTAAATTTCAAGTCCTCATCAACAATTAGCCCAAGATACTTTCACCCTTTCGATCGCCACACCGTTGCTTAAAATGCTGAGAGCGTTGTCGTTTTTCGCTTTAAAGAACGTCATATAGCAAGTTTTCGATGAATTCAAGGTAAGGACATTCCTGTTAAGCCATTCGTTCAGTACTTCTAGGTCACAGTTTAATTGAAGTTCTAGTTCGGCAACGCTATCGCAGACAAACACCAAGACCGCATCATCAGCATACAATAAAAGCCTACCAAGAAAGTTCAGTCGAAGCAAGTCATTTATATAAGTAATAAAATGAAGCGGTCCCAATACCATGAATGGCATGAAGGTATATATTTACATGATTATTCCTATAGGGAAATGGTTGTTCTTGTTTTTCGGTTTGATGCGGCGTTGACGAAATGAAAACAATAATTAAAATGGGTTTATGCTATATTTCGGTCCTCTGGTTTGGACCATCATCAGGCTCTGGATAACAAAAAATTACGGGGGATTAATGTTTGTTTGTCTAATGTACGTTGGCTATCTGTTTACCTTTTTTAAAAAATAAAAAATATCATATTTGATCGAGCTATGCTCGCTTAAATTTGTAAATAAATTGAAAAAACTAATTGGTGGGACTAACTAGGACGTGCAAATAAATTAAAATAAATAAGATATTGACTAAAACATTCTTAGAGACCTGTTATCACATATTGAATGCTATAGGTGGGTCGATGTTTTGGCGGTTTATCAGCTGTTTCGTTAGTGAAGTTGCGTTTATATCGCTGATGTCTTGGGATTGTCGTGTGCAGTGTTCTCGTGTCTTGTGTTCCGGGATCGTTGTTTGGTTGAGCTGTGTACTTTCCTGGTTCCAGTATCATGACCCAACGATAGTAAGGGGTCACGGCAGGTTCACAAGAAATTTTTTTGTAGACAAAGGAACATATATACAGCAACTTTTTGACTCCGGATTTTTCCCGGATTCTACGGAAAATTTTAGATCGAAGTGTCCTTTTACTCATTAAAATCGGTTTTGTAGATCCAGAGATATGAATTAAACAATCCGCCAAAAAACCTCTTACAGAGGAGGTGTGACGCAAGTCTTTACGTCTGCTTACAAAAGCTTTGAAATCAGAAAAGTGTGACGCATTAATCATCTAAGGTAAAACTTTTTTCTTCCAGTTACAAAAGTTCTGAAATCAGAGGGGGGTGACGCAACAAAATTATGTTGAGTTCAAAAAATTGCGTCACAAATGCCAGACCCACCATCGGAATAATTTTTCAACACTCAGTTTTTAGACGCAAAAATTTAAATTTACCCTAAACGATGTGATAAGAAATAAAAGTCAAATTTTCGCAGCGTAAAAACTGAAAGTACAGAAAAATTGTTTCGTCGTTGGGTCTGGCATTTGTGACGCAATTTTTTGAACTCAACATAATTTTGTTTAAAAATGTTTGTTGCGAATCGAAGCTTAATGCGTCATCCCCCTCTGATTTCAGAACTTTTGTAACTGGAAGAAAAAAGTTTTACCTTAGATGATTAATGCGTCACACTTTTCTGATTTCACAGCTTTTGTAAGCAGACATAAAGACTTGCGTCACACCTCCTCTGTAAGAAGTTTTTTGGCGGATATCAGTACTTTTGTAAGTTTGTAAGCAACTTTCTAGCTGCCATAGTTCTAGAGGTAAGAATCATCACTCTGGAATCTGGAAGTGGCGTTATCCCGGGATTAGGCCATATTTTCCCAAAACCATGAAAAACGTGTTCGCTTAAATTTAAATCTCTACAATTTCGCCTTTGAAACCAACTTTCTAACTCTCATAGTTCAGGAGATCTGGGTCATCCTGCCAAAAATTGCCACAAAGAAAGAAAGAAAGGTTTACCAAATTGACTAGTTAAAAATATTCGATTGGAGTCCATTTCCATACAAAATACCAAAATTGCTTAATTCATATCTCCGGATCGACTGAACCGATTTCAATGAGTAAAAAGACACTTCGGCCTAAAATTTTCCGTAGTATTCGGGAAAAATATTATCCGGGGGATACGCCTCTCGAGGGGGGGGGGGGAGGGGGGAGTCAAAAAGTTCCTGTATATATGTTCCTTAGTCTACGAAAAAATTTCTTGTGAATTTTTTGGCGTGGTCACTTCTGTCACGGCCCCTTACTACCGTGGGGCCATGATATTGCTATTTTGTATGGAAACGGACCCAAATCGAATATTTTTAAATAGCCAATTTCGTAAACCTTTGTTTGTTTGTTTGTTTGTTTGTGGCAATTTTTGGCAGGATGACCTAAATCTCCTAGATGGTGATTGATTGGTGAATCACCGATGATTCACAGAGGAACTACCGATGATTCACCGAGGAATCACCGGTGATTCACCGAGAAATCACCGATGATTCACCGAGTAATCACTGATGCTTCACAGAGGAATCACCGATGATTCACCGAGTAATCACCGATGATTCACCGAGTAACCACCGATGATTCACCGAGGAATCACCGATGATTCACCGAGGAATCATTGATGATTCACCGAGGAATCACCGATGATTCACCGAGGAATCACCGATGATTCACCGAGGAATCACCGACGATTCACCGAGGAATCACCGATGAATCACGGAGTAATCACGGAGGAATCACCGATAATTCATCGAGGAATCACCGATGATTCACCGAGGAATCACCGATGATTCACCGAGGAATCACCGATGATTCACCGAGGAATCACCGGTGATTCTCCGAGGAATAACCGATAATTCACAGAGGCAGGATGACCTAAATCTCCTAGATGGTGATTGATTGGTGAATCACCGATGATTCACCGAGTAATCACCGATGATTCACCGAGTAACCACCGATGATTCACCGAGGAATCACCGATGCTTCACCGAGGAGTCACCTATGATTCACAGAGGAATCACCGATGATTCACCGATGATTCACCGAGGTATCACCGATGATTCACCGAGGAATCACCGATGATTCACCGAGGAATCACCAATTATTCATTGAGGAATCACCAAAGAATCACCGATGATTCACCGAGGAATCACCGAAAATTCACAGATGAATCACCGATGATTCACCGAGTAATCACTGATGACTCACCGAGGAATCAACGATTATTCACCGAGGAATCACGGAGTAATCACAGAGGAATCACCGATGATTCATCGAGGAATCACCGATGATTCACCGAGGAATCACCGATGATTCACCGAGGAATAACCGATAATTCACCGAGGAATCACCGATGATTCACCGAGGAATAACCGATAATTCACCGAGGAATCACCGATGATTCACCGAGGAATCACCGATGATTCACCGAGGAATCCCGATGATTCACAGAGGAATCACCGATGATTCACCGGGGAATCACCGATAATTTACCGGTGTATCAGCGATGATTCACCGAGGAATCACCGATAATTTACCGGTGTATCAGCAATGGCTCACCGGTGAATCATAGAGGAATCACCGATGATTTCACGGTGAATCATCTGTGACTCATCGAAGAATCACATATGATTCCTTGGTGAATCATCGGTATTTCCCCTGTGAAGAGTGAACAGACTGACGGGAAGGAAGGTTTTTTGTTTATTCGTCGTGGACGGATCAATGTCGGGTTTTGTTTTTCGGTTTTATGTGGCGTTAGAAAGGTAATAAATCAGTCTTAACGGGAAAAATAAATTTGAACGAAATAGGTCGCACTGACGTCGCTTTAAAGTACAAAAATTAAGTTTTCGATCATTTCCTTAAAAAATTAAAAAAAATATATTTTTGCCGTTTTCAAGGCCAAAAAATATTTTTTGTGGGGTTACGGAATCGATTTGATAATCTTTGATAGCTTGGAATTTTTTACCAAAAATATTAGAGTGCACTTTTTTTTCAGAACTTACTTATCCCCACACCTGTTTTCGCTGTAAACTCTCACAAACGAGCAATGAGCGCCACTTATCGACTGTATATTTGAGATGAGGGAATCCACCCTTCAAACGTTCACCTCAATCTTTTTACCTTAACATTTAAGAGCTACATATCGGCTAATTGACATTTTTTCTCCATAACAGTTAACAGGTCTAGGCTTCGTCGGTCTGGTAATGTCGAATATATCCGTGTGTTAAATGTGATAACATTTCCGGCTCAAAAACTTATGTCAATGCTCTTAATTTTAGTAAATTCTACGCAACTGAAATGACAAAGTTTGTGAACTGCAGCTGGGAGTTCCATAAACAAACATTTTTGTAGTTTTTTTGTGGCAGAACAAACTGAATAAAATTTTAATTGAGAAATTGCTTCTCTCATATTTCTATGTAAATTTATTAATATCCCCTGAAACATTAACTAAAATTTATAGCTGAAAATATAGTTGCAAAGTTCCGCTGTGGTTTACGATGTTGTGGCTGTTATTGTATGTACGATTGCTCCATTGCTAATTAAAAGACAATTCGTCTGCAGCTCTAGTTCATTTGCAGTCTACTCACACTTATCTTTAGAAATGAGAAGCAATCTTCTGCAAATGTATTTTCTTATTGCATGATAGTTACGATATCATTTGTGACAGCTGTGCCTTTAGCCTAAATATTTTCATAGCGACTATAAAATTTTATTCATTCTTTTAATTTTTTTTTTCATGAAATGTTTTGAATAAGAGCGTTGAAGATAAAAAAAAACTTTATCTCAACGTTATGCAAATTTATGACATGGTTTCAATTGTAAGATACAGACACAATTCTATTCCTTGCAGGAGACTATAGGGTTCTGGGCCCTTCAGTGTGAGGAAAAACGTACTTTTAACAGACTCGACTTTACCTCAGGTCATGGCAAAATTGTACTTGTACATGTACTTCTGCGATGTTAAAAATCTGTGCATAAGTACAAAACTCATATTCATTTTGCCATGCCTGTAGAACCCTTACAAAATCTTGTCCAGCGAAAAAATCAAAATTTTCTTCCTCTCGTTTTGGAAGAAGACGCAAACACTTGCGCCCATTGCTCTTTTTATCGGTTATTTTGTAAGCTCAGTTCTCTACTACTTCTCCATCTGCAGTATGTGATGATTTTTTGCTGAGATTGGCTTGTTTCATATAGATTTTGATGTGTGATTGTTCGTTGGAACGGGGATTCAATTTAAATTTTTCAAACAATTTTGCGACTGAGGGGACTCAAAAGTTCGTCTATACATGTCTCAAGGGTGGTTCTGTGAGGTTTCTACGCTACCGCTCCAGCCATTCTACTTCATTTTATGTGTTACCTTTTGAAGCCCTAGAGTCAAGATTAGGGGTCGTCCATTAATGATTAGGGGTAGTCCATTAATTACGTACGCAGCGAGGGGGGGTGGGGGTACGTGAAAGCGTACGGCTGCGTACGGAACTTTGAGGGGGGGAGGGGTTTGGTACATAAAGTACGTACAACAAATTAATTTAAAAAAAATCTATGCACAAGGTGCGAACGTATCGAATACTTAAAACGATTGTGATCTCTTATCATTATCTTGTAATAATATACGAACGGTTTGATTTTATTTGTAATGAGACAAAAGGAAGAAAAAATATTAGTCTGCCGATTAAATGGAACCACATGCCTTCAATATATTTTATTATCGTTACACGCAAGGAAGAATAGACCTGTCCTAATTTTATTTTTACAATTTTCTTTCTATATCTAATTTTATATTTATTTTCTGAAATTCCATATTAATTCAAAAATGTGCCAAAGAACATGTGACCTATGCACCAAATTAAAGTACAAATGAAATGTAGAATTATAGTAACCTTATAATAGCATCATTGGTGTAGCCAGTTCAAGTTCAAGGTCAAAAATTGTATATTGTAATAATTGTTTATTGTACATTTTGTTCGGTTCAAAGTTAATAATATGCAAAATCGCTTCAAAATTAATTATTTTTATCTGAACTTTTTGCGTACGTACAAAGTGAGGAGGGGGGGGGGGGGGGGGTCGGTCAAATCGTACGGATGCGTACAGGGGGGAGGGAGGGGGTCCAAAAATCACATTTTCTTGCGTACGTAATTAACGGATGTCCCCTTATGCTAACGGAATGTTGCTCAATTTGTAATTGGTTTGTAGTCCCTGGAACTAGCACGAATCAGAACGTAGTTCAAAAATTCAATCTTCAAAATTCTCACTCACCGCCCTACTTTTTTTCTTCTATTTAAATGTTTAAAAGTGATTTTGCGAAAACTTCGACCAATTTTGGAACAACATGTCCTATTTTTTCGGCCTTTCGGTTCGTTGGTCTACGTTGGTACATTTCCTTTATAAACGTCACATTTTGACCAAAATCAAATATATCTTTCACACTGTTTTATAGAATTATTTACCCCTCCTCCCAAATTTCCACACCGAAAAATAGTGTAAAAAGTTCTGCATTTCCATTTAGAACTCAACACCGTTACGATTTTTTTTGATAACCACCACCCTTCCCCTTCTGTAAAGTATGTCCTCACTTCTGAACAGCTCCTTGTCACGTAAGCAGTTACACACCATGTTCCATGACAGTTTTACTGACTTTTTTGGTTCAAAAGTGTAAAAAATCGACCTTTCTCGCAAAAGTTGTTCCAGCCGGTGACGTTTTAGCATGGTCTTATAGTAGAGTGACTATTTTAAAATCCCCCGTTTCGACTTCTTAAGTTCATCGCTGCTTCAAGCAGCTAAGCGACCCCGACGTTTTCACCTAAAATGACTAAAAACTCAGGAGTGGGGAAAGCTCCAAAGCGTCCCCCCATACAATTTCATTTGTTGGACCCGTACGACGTATAAAGGTCCTATACATTTAATACAAACAATTTTATTGTAACATGGGGTAGGTCGAGGTGCGAGTTGGAGGTATACATTTATTATCGTCTAAATATGACGAATCAGCAATAAAATATATGCAGGAGACTCGTGCTCATCAGAATAGATGTGGCCAACAGAATAGATGTTGCAGAAACATTCGAACTTATCTAAGTAAATGTCGCCTTAACTCTTAAGTATATGAAATTACATCCACATTAAATTGTATAAGCCCTAAGCACAGGCACCGGGTCGTAATTTGTTTAGACCCGTATGAAGTATGTAGGTCTGATGAGTTTGCTACCACATTTGTTACATTGCGAATTCGAACCCGGGAGTAAGGGGGAACCTTTTTTTGTTGCCTCCAGATGACAAATCAGCGAAAAAAACAATGTCCGTCTGTCGGTCTGTCTGTCTGTCGGTCTGTCTGTCTGTCTGTTTGTCTGTCTGTCTGTCTGTCTGTCTGTCTGTCTGTCTGTATGTCTGTCTGTCAACACGATAACTTGAGTAAATCTTGACCGATTTTCAAAAGCTTTTTTTTTGCTGAAAGGTAGTCGAAAAATATTTTATGGTATTGAATCTGGGCTAGGGCCGTTTAAGTGGTTTTTGGTCTTTTGCACATAACTCGAGTAAATCTTTTCTGATTTTCATAATTTTTTGTTTGTTTGTGTTAGGGCATTTGTATCTGTACATTAATCTGTTTGTCGGACCACATGCTTAGCGTGAATTCCGAACCACGCCTATATATTGTAGCTACATATAGGATTTCATCTGGTATTCATTATTTCTACGCCTTAAGATAGATTCTGTACACAGAATTCCTGGTGTATTGGTGACGTCATACATGTCGTTCTTCTGTGTATGGTTCGTTGTGGACACCATAACTACCCATTTTTGGAAGCTTGAGTATGCTTAGGAACCATACTATCATGCTACAAATTGAAGAAAAATCCTATACAGAATTTTGTCCCCACCGGGATTGAACCCAGGTCATCTTGGTGGAAAGCCAGTACGTTACCACTGAGCTGACCGTCCCGACACGGGGTTAAAGCCATTTGGGAGGGATGGCTCATATCTCTAGAACTATGGCATTTTGAATGTTGTTTCCAATGGCAAAGTTTTTCATTGATCTTATAGGTACTTATAGGTATAGGTATAGTACATATAATTTACTTCGGAAGGGTTCTCGACATTACATTACATTACATTACAATTCTGACAGTTGTAAAAAAATGTAATTACAGCGAACCGTTTATAAAAACGGACATGTCGAATTTTAAACAATGGAATTTCATTGTTCAAAATTTGACTTGTCCCTTCTTATATTCGGTTCGCTGTACATTTTTTTGCTCATTTTGAAAACTTTACAATATATATTCTGATAAGGGTACGTATGGGTCTCTGCTTATGTTTCAAAAAAAAGTGCCGAAATTATTTGTCGGCGGCTCGCGGCGGCGTGATGTTTTCAGTATCGGCGGCGGCGCGAGGCTTAGCCGAACTTTTTTTTTCTTCGGCGGCGGCGTACTTTTTAGAGACTTTTTGGCTGCCCTCGGCGCTGCGTATGCCGGCGCACAGGTCTAGCATGGAACGTAACGTCACGTTTTGTTCCAATAAAAAGGAAAAATTTTTATTAGACATTCCAAACATAAACTTCGCGAACCCGTAGGAAACCAGTTAAATCGATTCTGCTTGCAAGGATTCCCGTTCTATTAAACTAGTAAATATCCCCGCTCCTAAGGGCTACGCGGACATTAAGCATTCTTGTCCGCTACAAACGTTATCACCGTGCTACTTTTTCTCCGTTCAACGGTTTCTCCCGTCCTACAATTTCCTCCTCACTGTTGTTTTCCCCGTACTATGATTTCACCGTTCTACCATTTCCCCGTACTAACATTTCCCTCGTACTAACATTTCACCGTACAAACGTTATCATCGTGCTACTATTTCCCCGTACAACCGTTTCTCCCGTCCTACAATTTCCTCCTCACTATTGTTTCCCCGTACTACCATTGCACCGTTCTACCATTTCCCCGTACTAACATTTCCCCCGTACTACCATTTCATCGTACAAACGTTATCATCGTGCTACCATTTCCCCGTACAACCGTTTCTCCCGTCCTACAATTTCCTCACCACTACTGTTTTCTCGGTACTACCATTTCACCGTTCTACCATTTCCCCCTTCTACCATTTGCCTCGCACAACCGTTTCCCCCGCACTACTGTTTTCCCCGTACAACCGTTTCCACCGTACTACTGTTTCGCGTACAACCGTTTCTCCCGTAATACCACTTTCTCTTCACTACTGTTTTCCCCGTACTACCATTTCAAGGTTCTACTATTTCCCCGTACCAACATTTCCCCCGTACTACCATTTCCTCGTACAAACGTTATCATCGTGCTACTATTTCCCCGTACAACCGTTTCTCCCGTCCTACAATTTCCTCTTCACTACTGTTTTCCCCGTACAACTATTTCTCCATACAACCGGTTACCCCCGTACTGCTTCTTCCCTCGAGCTGCCCCACCAATACTGGTGACTTTTACTAACAAAACTCTAAGACTTTGCCAAAGAAACCTATGGTCTACCACCCATACATTCCAAGATATTTTTAAAAGCATAAAAGTTGACCCAATGTCCAACTGCCCGACATATTCACCAATACTGGTGACTTCTACTAACAAAACTCTAAGACTTTGCCAAAGAAACCAATGGTCTGGCTCTCATACCTTTCCAAATACTTTTAAAAGCAAAAAATCGAAGATAGCGTTACTTTGACAGCTGGCAGCCATTTTGTTAGGATTCAGAAAGATTCTACTCACCAATATCAACAACTTTCCCGAAGAAACCAACTGTCCAAAAGAACTAAAAAAAATTTTAAAATTACATCAAGAAAAAATTCCAATTGAAATCTAGGTAGCATAATGGTTTTTTTGCTATAAAATGAAATGCAAAACCGCATTTTAATTCAGTCCCTTTGGACTCGTCAAGCAGGTCGGACGTATGTTGGTTCACGCTGGAAATTTGTGACCGACAATTTACAAACAGACAGACAAACAGACAAACTTTTGACTTTTATAATTATAAATTATTGAGTTATTTTGATTGAGTTATTTACAAGGAACCCAAAATTGCTGAAATGACCCTCGCCGAACGGCTTCTGGACATATATTTCCAGGTAGGGGTGGTCGAAAATGTGACGTGTGTAAGTCAAACGTGATCGTGACATGGAGAGGAAGGGGGGGGGGAGGGAGTAAAAAAATTGAGAAATAAATATGACGTAAAACGTCTAGCTAATTCGAGTTGTAATATCGTTTAGCAACATTTAATAATAATAACGCGATTACTACGAGTAAAAAACTACATTACGACGGACGTGTATTAGAAGAAAACCATTCATAAGTTCATTTACGGTTGGTTAAGATCGAGGAATCTGTTGCGCTCTTGAACTATTTTAGTTTAAAGCTCTAAGTTGGCTTAACAACAATAAACGAATATTTGGATTTACTTCGAATTGTTTTACTTCAAGTCAACGGTGCTGTTGAAAGTTTGGTAAACGTCGAGTCGTTACACGATCACTAAAATCATTTTGGGCATCCGTCCCATCGCCATCGGGAACTTTTTTAGACGTCTCACATCCAAAATTGGCTGCTTTCAAGTACGCGACGCTTCAGCCAAACGCTTAGGTCCCCATCAAATGGGCGTTGGTATCTGTAAAGGCACGGAAGCGATTGTACACGCAACCCGCTGCTGGGTGAATTCACCAACTAACAGCAACAAAATCCTTCTGAAGATAGATTACGTCAACGCATTTAATTCCACAGAACGAGACTCTATGTTAACGGAAATTAAAAAACAGATGCCGCTGTTATTTCCGTTTTTGCATCAGTGTTACAGTTCGCCCTCAAGACTGTACTTCGGGGATAAAAGTCTGCAATCGCAAGTGGGTGCTTAACAGGGTGACCCAGCCGGTTCCTTGACTTTTAGTCTTGCCATTCAACCCATAGTCGAAGACATTTCCACAGATCTAAACGCGTGGTACCTGGACGATGGGTCCATCGGCGATTACCACGAGGTGGTTTATGAAAATTTCCAAACGATCATAGAACGTTCGAAGGGCCTGGGACTTAAAATTAACCCCGGGACATGTGAGCTTTATTTCTGCTCTGGCATTTTCGATGAAGCAGTAGTCGATAAGTTTGATAAAATTTCTCCAGGCATACAAATCGTGGATCGTTCACAGCTCACTTTACTCGGCGCACCTGTTTTTGAGGAAGGTTTTGAAGACTCTGCTGAAGCTGACCTATTTTCTCAGAACCTGCGCGACATGGAAATTTCCGGAATTTTTTAACGCTTTTGACCTCGAAATTCGAGACTGCTTGGAAAACCTTCTCAATCTACAACTGGACAACAAACAATGGATACAGGCAACACTATCCGTGAGTCGAGGCGGCATTGGAATTCGTCGCTCTCACGATCTTAGCAGGCCGGCTTTTCTCGCCTCTGTTTTTTGCGTTAGATCTCTCGTTACTTACTTAATTCATCGGGAAACGATATTTCTATCCATCACATGGACGAGGCTTCGCGGCATTGGCAATCATTAAACTTTTCCGACCATCCAAGTGCCCTAGATTCGCAAAGAAACTGGGATTCAATTAACATTAACAAGCAATTCCAATTTCAAACAACGGCACCCAAATGGACGATAACACATTGAGAATTTGTATAGGCCTTAAGTTAGGAGGAAATATATGTCATACTTAGGGGCCATTCAAATAGTGCGCACGCACCTAAAGGGGGAGGGGGGGAGGGTACTTAAAAAGCGTGCAAAAGAGTGCAGGGGAGAGGGGGGGGGGTATATTCAGGAAGCGTGTGCACTCTTCAGCGAAATGTATTTGCTACATCCATGGGTTTTTATGATTTACCACAACAATCTGAGTAAAGTTCACGAAAATTTAATGAAAGCACACAAATCAAAATTATTTATTGTATAACGTCTTCCCATATTGGTTCAACAACTTTTAAGGAATATGATCGTACGGAATCAAGTCATCGTGCAGCACATATGTATATTCTGCTTCTAGAAATTTAACTTTATTCGCTCCAAACTGTACCGAACACATTGCTGTCACAATACAACTCGATTTGAACATTTGAACCTGCAGCTAAGAGTGCTATTTTCAAGGCCGTCGAATGATAAAAGAGAAATATATTGTAACTACCGCAGATGTGTACTGGCACCATGTTGGACTCAAATTTTGTGTTATTGTAAATTTATCATTGTGCAGACTAGAGGTGTGCGCCGAATGATATAGTATCGGCTGAGGCGCACCGATAGGCAATATCATCGGCGGCGCGGCTTAGCCACTTAAAAAATAAAGTGGTGTTTTGGGCTATTTTGCGAGGTTCGGCGAAAGTTATTCGCTTGCTGTTGCGGAAGTAGAACTTCGACGAAAATAATATATTAAATGAAAGGTGGTCACTTGGTCGTGCTCTAGAATCCTCCAGTCGGGACACTCAGCCGTAGAACCATAGGTGGTAAATTTTTTGTGTTTGCATGTAAATCGAGTGAAATCCGTCTGATTCTTCTAATTCTTCTTTTAATATTGGAATTACTTACGACAGCACTAACCTGGTCCAAGGTGGGTTCCTAGATTTTGTGATTCGAGGTGATTTCTCTAGAATTTTTTAACTTCTATGGGATTTTTCGATGTATTCGAGCTCATTCCGACATGAATGACCTCACCGAGGCTGGTTCCTACATTTTGGAATTTGTGCGCCCTTTTGGGGGGGAGGGGGCTTGGAAAAGCGTGCAGGGGGGAGGGGGGGGTCTAAAATTGGTCATTTTGAGCGTGCGCACTATTTGAAACGGCCCCTTACTCCTGCCGATGTGGTGCAAAGGTCTCGGAGGACGGGACCCACGGCCTAAGTTGTACAATAAACAAGACAAAGAATTCTAGGCACTCAGAATTAAACAAAATCCTGCACCGCGCGCTTTCATCGATAAATGTACCGTCAACCTTAGAACCACCAGGGATATTCAGTAATGACGGCAAGCGTCCGGACGGATTGACGTTGATCCCATAGGCGAGAGGGAAACCATTGTTATGGGACGCAACGTGTAGGGACACTTTAGCGGCCTCCTATGTCAATAAAACAGCGATCAGAGCAAGCGCAGCAGCCGAAATCGGAAGCAATTCGAAGCATAAAAATACTCCGAATTAAAATCCTCCAACTACCTCTTCGTGCCGGTCGCCTTCGAAACCCTCGGGCCATGGGCTAAAGAAGCTAAGGATTTTATAAACGTCGTGGGCTCACGTCTCAATGCAATAACAGGTTCAAACCTTTCAAGCTGCTTCCTAAGTCAACGGATATCTCTCGCTATCCAACGTTACAACGCTTCTTACGTTATGGAGACAGTCCCGCCATCATCGCCCCTCGACGAAGTCTTTTATCTCTTATCGAAGCGCCCCATCATTACCTGAATTGTTTTTGTTTTCTTCTTTATTAATAAACTAGTAAATACCCCCGCCCCTAGGGGCTACGCGGACATTAAGCATTCTTGTCCGCTAGGTCGGAGATTTGCGACATTAATACTAAAATGTATGTAAGAGTGTGCAATTTTCTCCGTACTACCGTTTCCCCGTACAAACGGTAGTACCGTGCTACTTTTTCTCCGTACAACCGTTTCTCCCGTCCTACAATTTCCCCGTACTAACATTTCCCCCGTACTACAATTTCCCCGTACTACCATTTCACCCGTATGTACTACCGTTTCCACCGAACAACACTTTTCCCCGTACCACGAATTTCTCCGTACTATCAATTCCCCCGTACAAACGTTATCATCGTTCTACTATTTCTCCGTACAACCGTTTCTCCTGTCCTACAATTTCCTCCTTACTATTGTTTTCCCCGTACTACCGTTTCTCCCGTACTACTATTTTCCCCGTACAAACGTTATCATCGTGCTACTATTTCCCCGTACAACCGTTTCTCCCGTCCTACAATTTCCTCCTCACTACTGCTTTCCCCGTACTACCATTTCTCCATACAACCGGTTGCCCCCGTACTGCTTCTTCCCCCGAGCTGCCCCACCAATACTGGTGACTTCCACTCACAAAACTCTGAGACTTTGCCAAAGAAACCAATGTTCTGTCTCTCATTCCTTTCCAAATACTTTCAAAAGCATAAAAATCCAAGATGGCGTCACTTTCACAGGTGGCAGCCATTTTCTTAGGATTCATAAAGATTCTACTCATCAACATCAACAACTTTCCCGAAGAAACCAAATTCTAATTCAGAAAATAGCAAAAAATCCAAGATGGCGTCACTTTGACGGCTGCTCGACATTTTCACCAATGCTGGTGACTTCCACTCACAAAACTCTAAGACTTTGCCAAAGAAACCTATCGCCCAACTCCCATACATTCCAAGATATTTTTAAAAACATAAAAATTGACCCAATGTCCAACTGCCCGACATTTTCACCAATGCTGGTGACTTTTACTAATAAAACTCTAAGACTTTGCCGAAGAAACCAAAGATTTAACATAAACCAAAAAAATGTATGTATAAAGAAAATCAATGCATCATTTCGTTCCATACAAATAATTCCTTACAAAGAAAATATTTGAATACGCCACATGACTTCATTTCATACAAATAAAAAAAAATATTTGAATACGCCACTTAATAAACAAACGTAAATACATTGAGAATATTACTGAATGAAGCCACGTGCATAAAATAGTTTTTTCGTTTCTTCCTTTTTACATTTGCATTTACACACACACTCATAACAATATATTCTCCCTGAAATTACTTGAATAAATTTCTCATACAAAATTTCTAATAATTTTTCGTTGTATAAATGTTATACTTCACAGAATATACTCAGTTTCAAATGTATAAATACCACTTTTTAATTCGCTTGAAAGTATCGCCGGTTGGTGATGCCCACCGCTAAGCGTCGTTGCAAAACGATGCTAGGTGCGGATGGCGATACTGTTCTTATATGGGAGACTGTACCCATAATAAGAACGCTGTATTTTTGTTGGACTGCTTCATTGCGGTCAAAAGGAACATATTTCGTTCTCTGTCTCTAGGTTTCCCTTGTGGTTTTCTCTTCCCCCTCGAAATTAGGTTTGCATTGCTTTTTTGGGTTAAAAAAAGCAATGCAAAAGGTTTAGTTCCCCGGAACTCTTCAAGCAGGTCGGACGTAGATAGATTCGCATGGGAATCTTCTTTTGCATTGCCTTTTTTTGAGTCATATAAGGCAATGCAAAACGACTTTTTGCTTTAGTTCCTCGGAACTCTTCAAGCAGGTCGGACGTAGATAGATTCGCATGGGAATCTTCTTTTGCATTGCTTTTTTTTGAATAATAGAAGGCAATGCAAAAGAATCTACTATTGCATTGCCTTTTCGTTGGCTTTCGGCTTATAAAAGGCAATGCAAAACGACTTTAGTTCCTTGGAACTCTTCAAGCAGGTCGGACGTATGTTGGTTCACGCTGGAAATTTGTGACCGACAATTTACAAACAAACAGACAGACAAACAGACAGACAGACAAACAGACAAACTTTTGAATTTTATATTTATAAATAGAAACGAAACATTTTGGGCTGTGTGCATTCGCCAGCCCAAAACTAGCCCAATTAAAATACCTTTAATTCGATACAGTTCAAAGTAGTGGGGGTGCCAGCGACATGTAACTCTTTTCTAATACTGATTAACTTTGGGGCGTACCCCCTTCCTTAAATTTCGGTCTAGTTACGGCCCTGACTTGTACTTACCTTAAAGCATAGATCACGGTTTCGTCATTTTCTCAAACTAATCAGCTCTGCTAACCACAACTTTGAACGAGACTCTTTTATTGCATCGCACATCCTCGATTGATAAATAAAAATGCTTTTCATTTGTTTTTATCAATAAAAATATAGTCGGAAATTTATTTACAAATTATTTTTTGTTATGCAGTTAAAAGTCGTCCATATTTTATTTGAAACTCAATGAATCCAACGTTGTAACATAACTTCAATAATATATAATTTAATTTTCATTTTTTCTTTTGATGATGTAATAAATATTGAATGCAAATAATATTATCAACTAACTCCAAAAATGTTTTACAAAAATAAATTTATTTACTTTCATTATAAAATAGTATTCTTAATTAAAAAAAATATTTAAATTGCAAGAATTAAGTTTTGGTTTGATTTTTAAAATATCATTACGGCTGCATTTTGGAAACGTTTTTATTTTATTTTAAATTTTATTTCATATTTTTTTATTACACTTACGGAGATAATGAATAAATGATTTATTTCCCAATTTCATGTGTACAATGGTAGGTTTAATGATGTGCTTGTGACATCTCGTTGAATAAATTGAAAAAGCAAAATAAACAAAAAAAAAAAATATTTAAATTTTGTTCGCTGTTTCTCTATTTGAACAAATGACGAACTAATATTTTCAATTTTGTGAAAAGATTATCGTGGATTTTCTGGGAATAAAAAAACGTTTTTTTGTGTCCTTGGTACTGTGCTGTCCTCGGTTATTGTTAGGAAAGCAAATATATACCCCGTTTTTTTAAGCGATTTCATTTTTCTTTCCAAATAAAAGAAGAAAAATGATAACACAATAAAAAAATGGCGAGCTATTTGCTTTCGACTATGAAATACAAATGTTCAGCCTAAGCCATGATTTTTCTTCGTCTTAGAATGTCTTTTTTTCCTCTTAAAAGTTGATCCTTATATGGCAATATGTACAATAATAAATTTCTCTCGATGCCAAAATAAAATGAATTTATTCAAGTCCATGAACTCTTGCTTAAACCAAAAATATTTTTTTTTTCTTCGAATGTTTTACCGAATCCACACATATTTCCAGTGACTATAAAGTATAATACATCGAACAGATGGGGTACCGTTGTCTTAATATATCCGAGTAAACTGAATGGGGACTCTCTTCTTCAAAAACGATGGATGGGATGTTTTTTTTTTCTTTTTTGATTTGAAAAGAAGAACGAAGTTTTGTAATAAAAATAAAAAAAAAAAAATTCTTTTGTATGACCAAAAGTAAAATGATGACAGGTACAGATTGAATCGATTTGTATTCAGGTTTTTCTTTCCTTATTTTCACCTTGTGTCTTTTCCCGGTATTGTTAAAGGTATGACATGGTGGCTAAATGCGAGAACATGTGATACTGTACACACAGGAATAAGCTGACTCAGTCGGTGTAATGTTTCGACATAGATGAATACTTTCTTTTTGTTTGATGGCCATTTGCCGTAAGTAATGTGAAAATTGTTTCATGTAAGTGAAGGTCTATTACGCACATAAAACTAAAAGCAAAAAGCTCGTTTTCTTCGAATGTTTTTCTTTGTGGATGCTTTGGATCTATTTGCTTTGTACTAAACTTTCGTTTTTGGACCCGTACCAAACAGGCGTCTACTATGCTTGTCATTGCGTTTGTTACAATCCTATTTTCGATCTTGGAATTTGTGGACTGTGTTCTGTGAGGTCTCCAGAGAAGGCAGCAAAAAAAAAAATCAACCTTGAAAGATATAGGGCCATTCATGAACGCTTGGAAATCTTTTTGAAAATGTATGGAGCGTAACCCCCTCTCCTTTAAGAAGGTTTAATTTGTAAATAACCCCTAATCAAAACCAAGGAATCGAGAAATTCAATGAAAATCGGTTGAGTTCAGGCTGTAGAGTCCATGGAATAGGCCTAACTTAGGCTACTCAACGAATTACGGTACTAAAGGGGTTAGGACGGAATGTCCCAAAAAAAAAGTCCCCAACCAAAATATCCCATCGGACAAAATATCCCCTCGGACAAAATATCCCCTCAGACAAAATATCCCCTCGGACAAAATATCCCCTCGGACAAAATATCCCCTCGGACCAAATATCCCCTCGGACAAAATATCCCCAGACAAAATAACCGGATATAATAACCACAATTTGTACCAAGAAAAAAACCGGACGAAATATCCCCAAGCAAAATATCCTCTCAGACAAAAAATCAACTCAGAAAGTACTTATTGCGAAGTAGCAGCGCCGCATGCCGTGAATTTAACTGGAAAATAAAAAAGCGGGGTCGAGGGGCGGCAGCCCTCGCAATAAGGGGGTCAAGGAGGAAATATTCCCCCTTGCGGGGTCTAAGCGGCACAGCCCCTAGTGGTCTTTGGGGCAGCGTCCCATTCACGTAAGGGACCTTGCAGGGCGTAACGGGGGCGAGGGGGCAGAGCCACGCAACACGCAATATAATATCTAATTAATAACACCTACCTATATCCACCACTTCTCAGTAAACATTATGTTTGGGGATATTTTGTCCGGTTTATGTGGGATATTTTGTCAGGGGATATTTTGTCATGGGATGATCGGTCCTAGAGCCAGTACTAAAGTCTCAGGATGTGCTTTTTAATGAATATTTCATTACTTCATCCATCTTTCCTGCTCCAAAACTACTGGAATTAAAAGAATTTTGAGATTTTTTTGATCGTCATGTGGAGTTGAAGTAGTAAGATGTTAGTTCGTAGACTTTTATAGTCCACCATCTTTCCACACGATATATCAAGCAATTTTGAAAATTTTTTGGTTTCCATCTGGTTTTTCAATATTTTTGAGGTGCTGGGAGGTTGGTTCATAGACATTTATAATTTTTTTTTTCAGAAAGAGTTGAGTTCTTTAGTCTATCATCTTCACGACCTTTGAGATTATTGAATTATCGCCATCTTACCAATTCATGAGTATAAAATTGTTGATGGCATGAGATCATTTGTTGTTTGTTAAATGTGGTATAAAGTCTAGAATGAACCACTGTAACTCAGTGTTTACAATCTGCCTTACAGCTCACAAAAACCTTGCAACGAAAGAGAAAAAAGATTTTATCACACGTTATCTTTTCTCTCTGTTTTTACACGTTGCACGGAAGAATAACGAAAACCTGCGACTGCATAATGCTCTCGTAATTTGCATAAGACACTTTGTGCGAAACAGAGAAAAAATCCATGTATACAAAGTTTTTTGTCTCTTTCACACAGTTATTTGGATTGCTGCATTGGAAATTGCAGCCCGCGCCGAAGGCTAAAAAAATCTAGTGGGCAAAATGTGTTACAAACAACGCTTTCTGCAATGAAATGCCGAAATATACAAAAAATCCAATAGTTATTTACGTACGAGGTAATTTATTTCCGAGTGACGCGACGTATTAAGTTTGCCTACTCGATTCAAGCAAAGAATTTTCACAGTGAATTTTGTTTTTGAATAAATTTGATCGGTCTGTGTGTCTGTTTTCGACGACTGATTTTAGGCAATTTCGCGTGTTGTAGACCGAAATTGCCTGAAATGAGTCGTCCAAAACAGTTGCACAAAAAATTTTTCATGCAGAGGTCCAAAATCGAGAGAAATTTATAAAATAATAATTGCATGTATACGACGGGGCCGAAAATGAGGGCAGTTTTTGAATTTTTTTGGGATTTCGTCCCTTTGCATGTAAAGTTGTATGTGTGTGTACCTGTTTTGGACGATTGTTTTTAGGCACTTTCGCTTGTAGACCTCACTTCGTTCGGTCTACAACTCGCGAAACTGCCTAAAATCCATCGTGCAAAACAGATACACAAATAACTATTTCATGCTTGCTATCAGAAACGAAAAGAAAAATGCATTCCCACGGGGCGAAAGCTGGCGCTTTCGCTGCTTGGGCCTACATTTTTCAACTTTCGTCCCTGATAGCAAGCATGAACAAATTCTATCTTCATCAAATCAAATTTATTTTATACTAATTGGAAAGTGTGGGTTATAGTCACAAATAAAAGAAAATTTACTCTTGACTCGGTAGCCGAATGGTTAGCGTGTCTCTGTAATGTGATGTTATGCCTTAGTGTCGGAAGTTCGAAATTTGGTTAAAATTGGATAAATGTCGTATTTCGACATTGAATTGCAGAAAGTTCTTCTACGAATTATTGCATTTCGGATAGTGCAGGAATTTTTAATTATTAAAAATTCCAAGAAATTGAAAAATTTCGTTTCTTTTATGCAGTTCGTACGGGTCTGGTGTAAGCCACAAGTTTTTTTTTTCTTCGATGAGGTGGTGTACAAGAAATCTTTGGCAAGTTTTCCTTCCTTTTATACATTTTTTTTTTGTTAAAAGTAATCTCTATATTGAGCTGAGCCAGGCAGAACCACCACCGTCAGGAGTTTTTACAATACACATTTTTGGCATGTGAAAAAAATAAGCAATTTGTTTAATCTGGGATTTTTATTTTTACCCAAACAGTAAACAAATGGACGACTATCAATCTTCATTCAAACTGGTGATGCATGTAAATCTATTATTAAAATAAATTTGCCAAAATCAATCAAATACCAGGCGGCCTATTATACGAATTGAATGTATGAAGTCGCGCGGGGGTAATAACATATTTGCCATGAAAGACGCGATATAAGTAAAAGCAATGCTAGTTGTACTCTTGTAGCAGTGTATGAATGAAAAATGTAATGTAATCGCAATAGGATGCTGATGGGTATATTGGGTGATGTTTGCTACTTGAAGTAGGTTGCGGTTTAGCTGGATTGATTTGGTGAGCTGTAAGTTGAGATTTTTTCTTTTGCTTTCTTAAAGATTTATGTTTTCCTTCAGAATCGGTTAAGTGATTTTTTCTATCGTGTTGATTCATGTGGTTTCGGTGTAGACATGACGATAAATGGAAATCATAATGAGGTTTCATTCAATTATAAAATTAAGTTGACTAGTTGTAGGAGTGTGCTCGTGTCTCAAGTGGAATATTTAACGATGGAATACAGAGAAGTTGGAGGTAGAAGATAAACGGCAATCTGTGTACTTGATAAAGTGAGTCTTGTCAAATGGAATGTGTAAAATAAAAATAAATTATTATTAATGAAGTTCGGAATGAAAAAGTGTTACGTGGGTTTCAAATTGTTCAATTGTGAATATGTTGCACGAGAAATGGATGTGCGGATGACACTTAAATATTAATGTTTTTCATCAATCATGAAACCAACATAACAAGATATTTTATCACAGCAATCTATTGCACCGGGGACAAAATTAAACCGTTTTTTTATTTAGATAACTTTTTTTTGGAAAACATGAGGCCGCTGAAACTTTACAAAATGGAAATAAGCTCATCGATTGGTTTTGTATCCGGTCCAGCCTCCTCCTGCAGAATAATTCCCGGAACTCGCGAATATCGCGCCATTTTCCGCACAGCAAAATAAAAAACTCAACAAAATGCTCAGCTCATCAGAAGTGCATCAAGCCAATAGACTTTAATATGTAAAAGCGGCTCTTTTAAAGCGCTATCAGTCCAGTTGCAGAAAATTTTGTCATGTTGAACTAGTGGAAGTGGAATGGCATTAGCGTAAATAACGATACAAATGAGGTGGTCTTTACAAACGAGGTCACGCTCTAGGGAATTATAAAACGTGGCGACTTTATAGCAGATTTTCTTACTTTCAGTCGTTAGCCAATTTATAAATAGTCAACTATCAAGTTGACTATGAAGTTGATAGTCAACTATCAAGTTGATAGTTGACTATCAAGTTGATAGTCAACTATGAAATTGATAGTCAACTATCAAGTTGATAGTCAACTATCAAGTTGATAGTCAACTATCAAGTTGATAGTCAACTATCAAGTTGATAGTCAACTATCAAGTTGATAGTCAACTATCAAGTTGATAGTCAACTATCAAGTTGATAGTTAATAATCAAGTTGATAATCAACTATCAGGCTGCTAATCAACTATTAAGTCGATAGTCATATATCAAGTTGGTAAACAACTAAAAAGTTGATAGTTGACTATCAAGTTAATAGTCGACTATCAAGTTGACAATCAACACTGAAGTTGATAGTCAGCTTTCAAGTTGATAGTCACGGAGTTGCTGACGAATGCCTATGAGAACTCATGCCCAGAGCAGAAGGCTGTGCGAAAGAAAGACAATAAACTCTGGAGCGTTGAAATCGAAAAACTCAGGCTTTGTGCCAGAAAGGCATGGAACAAGGCCATGAGAAAGGCGCTAGACGCAGACTGGGACTCGTATAAAAAGAACCAAAATGCTTTTAGGAAAGCGGTTCAATGGAAAGCTAAAGAGGCGTGGAGAAGATTCTGTGCAGAAATGGATTACATTCCAGACTATGCCAGAATCCACAAAATCCTCGCAAAGGACTCTATTCTTTGCGGAGGTCTGATGGAAGCTTCACTGAGAGAGGTGAGGAAACGGCTGAGCACTTGTTAGTGACACACTTTCCTGGCTGTGGAGACGACAAAGCTGTTGTCAGCTCGCCAGAGGAGTGGACAATGGCAAAGCGGATTGTCACCATGGGTAGGTTAAGGTGGGCCATTGCCAAATTCAAGCCGTACAAGTCAGCTGGGAGCGATAATATCTTCCCTGCTCTGCTAAAGGAGAGTGGAGAGATTCTATTGAGACCGCTGTCACGCTGTCATGGACAGGGGCTTTTGATAACACGAACTTTGACACCATCCGCCAGGCGCTGGTTGATAGGGGATTGGAATGTGTGGTAGTGAGATGAATAAGTAGTATGGTCCGAG
The DNA here is from genome assembly GCA_029228625.1 of Pseudolycoriella hygida. Taxonomy (NCBI): domain Eukaryota; kingdom Metazoa; phylum Arthropoda; class Insecta; order Diptera; family Sciaridae; genus Pseudolycoriella; species Pseudolycoriella hygida. The sequence goes on along the minus strand of CM055406.1, from coordinate 112,520,901 downwards.
ATAGAACCGTTGAGGCGAGTGTGTGTGGCCATAAAACGAATATCTGGGTAGCTAAAGGCTGTCCACAGTGTGTGATTCTCTCGCCAATACAGTAGTGGATTCTCTCATTTGGAAGCTGAATGATGAAGGAATCTATGGCATATTCGGACGATCTGACGATTCTAGTCAGAGGCAAATTCGAAAGCACGCTAGGAGACCGAGTCAGAGCTGCACTGAGGGTAGTGGATAAACGGTGCGATGAGAAAGGTCTGAGAGTCAAGCCAAACAAAACAGATTTAGTGCTATTCAGCAGAAGGCTATCGGGCAGAGATTTGGTGGGTAAGATGAGGCTATTTAACAAGACCAAGGAACTGACTTCACAGGTCAGGAGTGACGCTTGATAGCAAGCTAAACTGGATTGCTCATGTCAAGGATAAAGCGCAGAAGGCTCTAGCGGCTTTTTGGCTATGCAGAAACTCTTTTCAGCTGGGGCCTGAAGTCGAAGGACATTTTGTGGTTGGTTTCACCAATTACCGCTTCCAAGCTTGTGAAACAGTGTAAGGATTTCTTGAACTCGATAGGACAGAATATTCGGATCAATCTGGTCTGGGTACCCGGACACTCGGGAGTGGAGGGAAATGAGAGGACGGACGAGCTAGCCAAGGCGGGTGCTATGGCTCTCGAGAATGGCCCTGAACCACATCTGCCGATTGCTCGATCAATCTGTTTGAAAGCACTGAGAGATTGGGTGATGCAAAGGCATGCGGAGCACTCGAATAGGTAAGAAGGAGGCGTTAATACAAAGCGCTTCTTCCCGAAACCCAATTTAGAATGGGTCAGGGGTATGCTAGAGATGGGAGGAATCGCATAAGGAAGGTGGTCGGAGCGATTGCTGGACACTGCAGGCTAAACGGACACATGAAAAAGATGAGGCTTTCGGCAACGGGTATTGACGTGATAAGCGAATGCTCCAAGTTCTTTCAACTGAGACGCAGGCTGCTGGGAGGCTACGTCGTGCAACCATCAGATGTTGTCCAACTTGGACCTGGTATTTTGGACAGGTTCTTGAAGTCAACGGGAAGGTTTGCGTGATTTAAATGATGATTGGGTTGGGAACAAAGGATCGCAAGATCTGTGTTCCAAGATCATTGACATGATCGCCCGAATTGATAAATATGATAGTCAACTATCAAGTTAGTCAACTATCAATTTTATAGTCGAGTATTAAGTTGATAGTCAACTATCAAGTTGAAAGTCAACTACCAAGTTGAAAGTCAACTACCAAGTTGGTAATCAACTAGCAAGCTACTAATCAACTATCTAGCTGCTAATCAACTATCAACTATCAAGCTGGTAATCAAGTTGGTAATGAACTAAAAAGTTGGTAGTTAACTATCAAGTTGACAATAAACTATGAAGTTGATATTCAACTATCAAGTTAGTCAATTATCAAGTTGATAGTCAAGTATTAAGTTGATAGTCAACTATCAAATTTATAAGCAACGATCAAGTCGATGGTCAACTATCAAGTTGATAGTCAACTATCAAGTTGATAGTCAACTATGAAGTTGATAGTCAACTATCAAGTTGATAGTCAACTATCAAGTTGAAAGTCAACTATCAAGTTGATAGTCAACTATCAAGTTGATAGTCAACTAGCAAATTGATAGGCAACTATCAAGTTGCTAATAAACTATCAAGTTTATAATCAACTTTCAAGTTGACAGTCAACTATCAAGTTGACAATCAACTATCAAGTTGACAGTCAACTATCAAGTTGACAGTCAACTATCAAGTTGACAGTCAACTATCAAGTTGACAGTCAACTATCAAGTTGACAGTCAACTATCAAGTTGACCGTCAATTATCAAGTTGACAGTCAACCACCAATTTGATAATCAACTATGAAGCTGCTAATTCACTATTAAGTTGATAGTCGACTATCAAGTTGGTAATCAACTAAAAAGTTGATAGTTGACTATCAAGTTGATAGTCGACTATCAAGTTGACAATCAACTATGAAGTTGATAGTCAGCTATCAAGTTGATAGTCAACTATGAAGTTGATAGTCAACTACTTGCTGCCGAAGAATCGGCGTTACAAAGGGGCCTTGCCGAAAGAGAAAACAGTTCTACAAGTTGAAAATTAACTAACAAGTTGATAGCTGATTATAAAGTTAATAATCAACTATCAAGTTCGCAGTCAAATATCAAGTTCACAGTCAAATATCTAGTTGCAGGGCCTATTTTTGAGAATTTAATTCCTAAAAATTTCATAAAATTCTTAAAAAATTCCTAAAAATTATTATAAGTTCCTAAAATCTTAAATTTGAGAATTCAGAAAATTTAAGGAATTCTTTAAGAATATCATGGAATTTGGAGGAAATAAATTCTCAAAAATAGGCCCTGTCAAGTCGATAGTCAACTATCGAAGTCAACTATCGAAAAAACCAACGAAATTTCTTTTCTTCATGAATAACTTCCACATCCTTACTTTCGTATAGCCCATCTTCGAAATTAACTTCGTGAATTTGATTTAAAAAGATTTGGAAAATTAGTTAAGAATTACTTAAGTTATCCCACTTACAAGGAAAATTTTTGCAAATGAATGATTACTGCAGCCACTTAAAGCCAATGTGTCATACGTTTATGTTTAGCATGTATCAAACATGCCTCATGCTTTTGTCAAACAGGCTAGGGGCCATTCACAAAGTACGTATGCTAATAAAAAGCAGTTTTTTGACCCCCTCCCGCCTTTGCATGCATATTTTCATATATTAGGATGTATGGCAGCGTGCTTTTTTCGAACCCTCTACTCCCCCTTTAGTAGCGTGCGTAATTTGTGAATGGCCTCCTACATGTTTGTTTTAGAACTATAATGTTTGGCACAATGATCGCACGTATACAACCCACGCGAACGACTTAGCAACTCTCGCCTCTATTTTGTCCACCTCATCATATCTCATTAATTTGTTCTTAAACTATTCACTTTCCTAATTGACATTCACAGACAAAAAACTCACAATTTGAAGTAATGACTTTTGAAATGTGACAGAAATTGCTTTCCAACTGACTTTTGTCGGAGCTAGCAATAAAGTTACAATTTTATCAAAACACTTTCAAATAAATAACGAATCAAAAGTCTTAGCATTGCTATTCGCACGCTGTGAACTTGGGTGGATTATATGTTTGATTTATCTTATGAAGCAACAAATCAAACAAAACAAAAAAAAAGGAGAGACTCAGCAATACATTAAGTCTGTCTGTATATCTTGTTTTCACTTCGTTTGTACATAAATCTCTGTTAATACCATCCGAAAAATGGAAAATGAAATCGTAAAAGGAAAGTGGCTCACAAATTATCAAACTCAACAAAAAACACTTACGCCTTCTCTCGATTATATGATTTTAAAATATCAACGAGAAAATGTGATAGCTGCCTTTCAGATTTTGATTTTAATTAACACCCTTGGGAACCCTTTATTCACTTGGCAACTAAAATCTTTCATTTGTGAAAATCAACGGAATTAGCCATTTGTTGAATTTTAAATTTTCTTTTAGCTCAATTGTTTCCAACTTGTTGTTGTTTTCTTTTTCTTTCTGTAAATGTTTGGAAACGCAGAAAATTATATCACACACGGGCCGACAAAGAATGTTCCAAGGAGACGGATTTCGATTCTGAGAAAAGCGAAATAATTGGACGAGATGATTTCTGTAAAAGTTAGTTTGAGGAAAAAAAACATCGTTAAGCTTGTCGCGTATTCTCATTAAACAAACATTTTCCAAGTGTTTTCTGCACTGGCTACGAAACTTTTATTTGCCGTAAAAGTGTAGAAGAGCCACTAGAGTTGTAAATGCGTCTGTAGTGAACAGTGAAACAGTATACTGGCTTTGGCTCAATGTAGGAAATGCCTGTTTGAAAATTATTCTTATACATAATGCACATTTAAAGTGAATATTATGTGAAGGAAGAACGGAGACTCAGTATATTTATTGTCAGGATTTTAAAAATGTGTTGTGTCTCGTGTGCATTGCGATGTATTAATAGATAACGAAAAAAGTGAAAAACAAATGAATTATAAATCTGTTTCTTGTTGTGCTGTGTTGAAGCATTTAAAAATACATGACAAGCTCTGTTGAACATAAAGTTCTATTGTATTGTGGTGGTTGGTAAACTTGAGTTATAATAGTTGAGCTTATCTCAATTTCGTCTACTTGGGAAAGGTACAATTACCAAATGTAAATCAGGTTCCATTTCTTTCTCCGAAATTCTGAAAATGTCTTGAAAGGAAAATGGTATTCGATGTGGTGACGAGATCGAAGCTCATCGATTGGCTCATCCAACAATTCCTTTTTATGTATTGCTTACGTTTTCGCATTATACAACAATAGTATTGAATGTGGTGGAAATCATTCATTACATAAGGGGTACGAGGGATACGAGTTTAAGTCACAAGTGTGTTTTTAAACAAGCTCTGGAAACTATTAGTGTAGAGTTTACATATCTGAGCCAATATGTGAAAGTGACGAACATAGTAGACTGTCCAGTTTCATATAAATATGTCCTGTGACAATGTAATATCTAAGCGTCCTGTTTGCTACTGAGAGAAAGAGAGGGTCGTATGACGACGTCACAAAGGTTATGATCGAGGGGTGACGCACTTCTGCGGTTTATGGAATAAATGGAATAAATGGGAATAAATGGAATAAATGATAATTTTTTCAAATTCGTCAAAACCACAAATAGACTTGATTTTGATGGCAACGCACACAAAAAATCATACTAATGTGCCGAAAAGTGAAAAAACCCACTTTTGAAAACTTAAAAGAATTTTTGTTGAAAAATGGAATAAATGGAATAAATAAATTTATCGAAAAAAAAATAAATAAAATTTAAACTCAAAATGATTTAAATGCTTTATAATTTATGCAAACATTTTTTTGAACTTATTTGTCTAACTTATGATGTGTTTGGTTCAGATATTTCGCAAAAACAACAAAAAAAATTTTGGGAATAAATGGAATAAAAGAATAAATGGAATAAACAAAGTGCGCCACCCCTCGTTATGATGCGTTGCAAGGCAGAACTCACCGCTATAAGCGTTATGGATTCGTGAGGTATTCAAAATGCATTTTATGGGAAGAGTGGTCTAGTGGTGAACGCACTAGAATTCCCGCGACTGACATTACGATAAATTTTTCTTTGAGAAGTGGTGCATTGGTCAACGACGTGAACTTAGCTTCATAAATTCAGTACAGTACGCAAAATGTTACGTCACATTCACATATGGAGAATTGGGACATTCGTGTATATTGTAAAACAGAAACCTTGGTGCACTTTGGTACATATTACTATAAAACACATTCGTACATTTTGGTACACCTCGGTGCACCTTGATACACCTCGGTGCACCTTGATACACCTCGGTGCACCTTGATACACCTCGGTGCACCTTGATACACCTCGATGCACCTTGATACACATCGGTGCACCTTGATACACATCGGTGCACCTTGCTGCACTACGGCACACCTTGATGCACATCGGTTCACCTTGATGCACATCGGTGAACCTTGATACATCTCTGTGTACCTTGGTACACCTCGGTGCACCTTGATACGCTTCGGTGCACCCTGACACACCTCAGTGCACCTTGACACACCTCAGTGCACCTTGATACACCTCGGTGTACCTTGATGCAAATGGATGAATGGATGAATTCCTATTAAAGGCTATGGCAATTTCGATTATGACAGGCACACTCCCATAGAACAGTTCCTATATTTTCCTATGAGAGATTTTAAAACGTATAGCTTTTCCAATGCTAGGCGACGCAATAAAATCTACAGCTCGTCTTTGGTCTAAAACTCCATATTTAATTCTGCTGGTTTTCAAAAACACACAGGAAAACAAGGACTAAGCTAAAATCATTCGCACTCTTCTATACCTTGAGTTATAGCTTTCAAGCTATTTGATGAGAAAACATATGCAAGGGACCCGTACGTATCAGGGCAATATTGAAAAACCCGTCCGAAGAAGAAGTGTCCAGTAATCGCCCCAACTGTCGTGCTGATGCGATTCCTCTGCATGCCGATTAGTACCTTGGACCATTTTTCATTGGGTTTCGGGAAGAAGTGTTTCGTGTGTACACCCCCCTCATAGGCCCTCCAGCGCTCTGCGTGCTCATCTTTCCTCCAGTTCCTAAGTACTCTTACACAGAGTGCCAGAAGTATTGGGATTTGCGAATCAGGTCCGTACACTGGCGCCGAAGAGCCCACTCTGGCCAACTCATCAGCCATCTCATTACCGTGAATTCCAGAGTGGCCTGGTACCCAAACAAGAGTAATCCGGTTATTCCGGCCCATATCGTTTAGGTAATCTTTACACTCCTTCACTATCTTGGATGTCACCATCGGTGATGCCAGCGCGTTAAGCATGGACTCACTGTCCGAGCAGACGTAAATCGCCCGCCCATGAGTGTCTTTCGGCAACATTTCCCTGACTCCAAGGAGTGTGGCAAAGGTTTCAGTCTGAAAGACACTAGCATGAGTGCCGAGGCTTTGCCAAGTGCCGGTCTCAGTCTCTGGGTTGAACACCCCAACACCCGAGCTTTCAGCTGACTTGGATCCATCCGTGTATCTAATCAATTTACTTTCGGGTAGATGGACCGGCCAACTGCCAGACCACGCCTCCCTTTCCGGCTTCTCTACCTGAAAGTTCATAACAAAATAGAGTCTTGGTTTCATGCGATCCCGCGGCATGTCAAAGATTGGGTCTTGTATCAAATTACCAATCGTTCCATGTCCGACATGGAAATTTCTAGTTCACAACCCGTTTAGCGCTAATCTGTCTGCTGTGGCGAAAGCTTTTGCGTTCACCATCAGGTCGACAGGTGGCAGATTCAACAGCGTCTCCATTGCTGCTGTTGCCGTAGTCTTCATTGCTACACTGATGCATATACACACCAGTCTCTGCAAGTCTACTAGGGCTTTCCTGGCACTGACTTTTTCCAGCCTAGGCCACCAAACCACGCACCGATGGCACAACATTGGGGTAATTATTGTCACATATAACCATAGTATGGCTTTGGACGGTAATCCCCAATTCCTGCCGAAGGCCCCTTTACCAGTCCAGAAAGCTGTAAGTGCCTTCTCCGCTTTGTCACTTACATGTGCTATCCAGTTGAGCTTACTGTCAAAGATAACGCCAAGGTATTTGGCTTGAGGACTAAGTCCAATCACTTTACCGAATAGCCTCACTTCACCCACAAGGTGCTCGCCCTTGTGTCTTTTGCTAAATAACTCAAGTTTAGTCTTAGGGTTAACGTTGAGGCCGTTCTTGCGACACCAATTCTCAACGATCTTTACGGAATCCCTCATGCATTCCCCTGGCGTACTCTCGAAATTTCCTCTAATTAATACGGTCAGATCGTCTGAGTAGCTCTGAGCAAAAGTGCCTTTTTCATTTAATTCCCTAATGGCGGAATCTATCACTATGCTCCAGAGAAGTGGAGATAGAATGCCTCCCTGAGGGCACCCTCTCGCCACCCAGAGTCTAGTTTTATAGCCACGTACATTGGCTTCCACAGCTCTACTCTCGCACTCTAGCCTCGCACACATACTTTTATAGACAAAAATGTTTGCCTCAATTTGCTCTGCAACATAGCATAAAAAAATTTTTTGGTTATCGCTAACCGACCTTAGGCCAACTTGAGCCCTAAGCACAGGCACCGCGTCCAAATTTGTTTTTGAATATAATTCGGTACTCGATTACCTCTCAAATAGAAAATGAATCAACAAAATCAGTTAGGATTTATCCAACTTATGTAAGGGAACACGTTGGGCCCTAGTTGAAACTCAGGCTAAATCCAAGGCTATATCTTGGGGCATGATCTGAAAAAAGTTTCCTCTACTAATTGTTGGGCTTTCATAGACCTGTCGATTAAGAAAACAATTGTGAAAATCGGAAAAGATTTACTCAAGTTATGTACAAAAAACACGTATGGCCCTAGCAAAGATTCGTTTTTAGTGCCCCAACCAAGTCCAAGGACTCAAATTTAAAAAAGTTTCTTCCATAAGTTGTCGGCCATGCCCAGATCTTTCAAACAAAAGAAAATTTATGAAAATCGGAATAGATTTACTCGAGTTATGTACGAAAAACACGTATGGCCCTAGCATAGACTCGGTTTTAGTGCCCTAGCTAAGTCCAAGGACTCAAATTTTAAAAAAGTTTTTTCCATTAAAATCGGAAAAGATTTATTCGAGTTAGCTCGGCGGCTTTATTGCTGATTCGTCACCTAAGGACCATGATCGATGCTCCCCCCTTCTCCCCGGTCAGAATTGGGGTGGTTACAAACTTCGTGGTAAACGCATAAGACACCTTTCCGAAGAACTTCGTTCTTCGTACGGGTCTAAATATAAAGCACACAGATTCAAGAATAGCACAATACTAAGCGCTTCGAAGGACCAACCGATTCCAAATTTTTATATTGAAAATTTCTTTCGTACTTTTAGAAAGGAGGTTCTTCAAAGCCGTATTAAAGAGAGGGAGAAATCGAAAATCGGCCTTTTCATGCGTATGTACTATTCGAATGACCTTTTCTGATGTAACCGGAAAATGAATGCTTTTTCAGAGAACGGTGAAAACATCTCAACACAATTTCCAATGACATTAACGGTTGACTTTATTTATTTTGAAGGTTCATTGTCTCCATTTAAAACGATTTTTTTTATCGAAATTCGTATCGGTTCAAAAATCGTTAGGCATCCTATCACGTCGCGGACACATATGTATAAAGTTTAGACTTTTCATTGAACAACGTGACACACTTAAAGTGGAAAAGTTTTCTCAATAATAACAGCCGAATAAACATAATTTCCAAACGCACGTAAATAAACTTTTCTGGAATCAATAAAAATACGTTTACGAAATACGAAAGTAGTTTATTTTGCTTTTGTGCTCTACTCGCAGAAACATCATCTTTCGTTTATGGACCACCAAATTCAGGAAACTGAAACACCATTTTTATACAAAATAACCCACAGACAGACAAAATGATATCGAAAACTTTAAAATATGAATTTTTTGTGACAGTAACATGACAGTAATCCTTCCTCACCCGGAAAAATGAACGTGAAAAAGATGAAGGGAAATATAAAGACTTTTCTTCGGAGGTTTTTCTCTGTGTGTGCCGTACATATTTACGGGTGGTAAATAATGTGTATGAGAATGATATTGTATCGTTTTAGAACGCCAGACCGAGTTCATATATTGGTGAATGGAAAAATATTCGTTTATGGGGGTACATTATTTGCATGACAATATAAATGTTAACACTTTTCAATGACATGACCGCATTAAAACATTTTTTTTTGCTCGATTTTATTTGTCAATATTTTCCTTGCTAGATGGGAAGCTGCAGACATTGTAGAAACTCATCAATGTTCCTATTTTCACGATATCGATTTTTTTATCAAATAAATTGAATTATTGTTTTATTTTGCTCCACTTACCCCAAATCCTTTGTTGTACGTACACATGTCAACCCAATAGAATGGCGAAAAAAAAATTGTTTTTAGAAAATACAGGTTTCGACAGTGCAATGCAATGCACTATTTGCGGCTAAATGACGTTTTCGTTGCGGTTGTTTCCGATGGTGACGTCAGAATGGTCATTTTGTAACTATGAAATACGATTTTCAAACAAAACGCTGAATAACGTTTGCATAACCAAAAATTGACAATTCTGGCGTCTGTATTATAATATCCTTTCAACATTTGTGCAGGCCGAGACATCCCTTCAACATCCCTTTTTAGACCCATACGAAGTACGTGTCTCACGAGTTTACTCCCACGTACATTGCGAATCCGAATCCGTGAGTAAGGGGACAACTTTTTCTGTTACCTGTTTGTCTGTCCGTGGACACGACATTTTGAGTAAATCTTCACAGATTTTCGAAAAAGGTGGTCAAAAACGTGAGTCTAAGTTCGAAGATGAGCAAAATCGGTCTAATAGTTCCGGAGATATGGTCGAAACAGTGACCAAAAACGTGATTTCGCAATTATCTCGGCAACTGTTCATTTGGTGTCAAAAAAAGGCATTTGATCTAGAAAACGTTTTGTGGAAATCGGTTAAGTGGTCCAGACTCTGGGATCTATGTAATAAACAAAATTCTTTTTCTCGGCTGTATAAGATGAAAGGTGGGTTTTCGTGAAAATTTGTATTAGAGGTGAGAGGGTCTCCCGAAATTCGACTAAAAACTGTAAGACGTAGTGACAACGACTAACTACTAACGACCAGTATGAAGTTGTTGACAGTTTACATCTCTTATTACTAAAGCCCGACCCGAACCCGAGTCAATTTGTCGTGTCTTCAATTTCAACTAACAAAATCCGAAGCGACCCGAAAAAATGAATTCACTCAATTATTTTAAAAAACAATTAAAATAAATTCTTTTTAAAAACATATGTAAGGGACCCGTACGCATCAGAATAGATGTAGCAAAAAGACTCGATCGTATATGGCTAATTCCAAGCAATCTATGAATTTTCTATCTCTTTCACTCTTCAACATTGGGACTATATTTGTCTCTTTCACTCTGCAGCGTTTGAATGAGTCTCAAAAATGTAACGTGGACAGTAACGTTTTTTGTTTCATTTACTAATGGTTTACATTTAAAGAATGAAAGAGAAGCAGATAAAAATATGTGTCGTGGACAGTAATAGAAATAGTTATATAAGTAAATATTGTATGAAGTGTATGAAATTACGTCCACATTAAATAGGCGCCACAGTGCGGAATATGTCAATATATGTGGACACTTACGAATATCTGTATAAGACGGTGAAATAGAAATCGGTGGTCTTCAGTAAAGTTGTTCAGGATGAAATAAGGAACAGCTTTGATGAAGAAACAATTTGCCGAAAATCGAAAAATTTTATCCCAAGATTTATGAGCTGCATTCTTATCGAATGTAACATAACTTTTCAAATGTTTGAGATAGAAATATTTGGTTAGCAAAGTTGTAAAGCATAAAATAAGGTAAACTGAATCATTTTTCAGTTATCAATAACTGAAGTGAACACAAGTCGAGCATTTAATTTTTGAAACGAAATTATGAGAGAAATCGTAATACTGAAACTAAGTCTGAAAGAAAATTTTAACTCCACGACTGGGACCAGAACCCAATGTGTTGATAGTGGTATCCCTGTACAAATTAGATGATATCGAATTGATGTCGACATTCAAGTACAAATACTCATTAATGGACATGCAAGTGGCAAAAAGTCGCGCCCAGTTCGTGAGAACGAAAAAATGCGTCAGCTTTGGCTACAAATACATGTGTTAGTATGTAAGCAACGGTTTGAAATTAGATCTGTATTGAAAAAATGTCCACGGTAGCTCAATTGGTAGAGCAGCACCCCGGAAAGGTGAAGATTCTGGGTTCGGGTCCCAGTCGTGGAGTGATCATAACTTCCAAAATAAAAAATTGTTTCTTCAGCAAAGTTGTTCCTTATTTCATGCTTAACAACTTTGCTGAGGACCAAATATTTTTATCTCAAACATTTGAAGAGTTATGTTACATTCGACCAGAACACTGCAAGTATGTCATCCCGAACAACTCTGCTGAAGACCAAATATTTCTATCTTAACCACTTCAAGAGTTACTTAGGTTATACCGCTACTGCAGCATAAAATGTAAATGAATTTAAATACATTTTTTTAGAAATTGCGTCTTCACCAGCTGATAACTCCTGAGACAAAATCTGCAAACTGTTTCTTTAGCAAAGTTGTTCCTTATTTTATTTACTCATAATTCTCGAAATGTTTGAATTTTTCGAAAATATATTGTCTAGAAAGATCCACCCTAACATAAGAGGCCAAATTGGGAGGCATCATGACATGCGCCTCGACGAAACCAACAACTTTCCCTTTGACACCGATCTTCTATCTCTTATAGTTCTCAAAATATTTGAATTTTTCCAAAATATTTCGTCGAGATAGAAAAACACGTAGGGCCCTTGTAGAGACTCCGTTTTAGAGCCCTGGCTGAGCCAGGCGCTCAGATTTAAAAAAGTTTCTTTCATAAATTGTAGGGAACTGCTTTATTTTTCAATTAAAGAAATTTTTTTGAAAATCGGAAAATATTTACTCGAGTTATGTCCAAAGACCAAAAACCACTTAAACGGCGGTAGCTCGGCGGCCCTTGGAGCATCAGTGCCCAGATTCAATCCTATAAAAGCTTTTTTGATTACCTTTCAGGCAAAAAAAGGATTTTGAAAATCGGTCAAGTTTTTTGTTTTTGCAGATTCGGTATCTAAGGACCATGAAACGAAAAAGTATCCAACTAATGGGTCAAAAATCGACTGTTTACAAGCTCCATGGTAAACGCAATAGACCCTTTTTCGAAGAACTTCGTACGGGTCTAAAAAAATTCGGATTCGAGTCAGGGTATCGGATTGGGTTCGGGTCGGTTTTAAATTTTTTATTTCTGATCGGGTTCGACTCGGGTCAGATTTGAAATTTTCATTTTAGATCGGGTTCGCTTCGGGTGGCATCTGGAAAGAAGGTCTACCCGCACACATCTAATTTGTATGAAAAATAGAGACTTACGTCCAAAGAAACAGTTGTAGAGACATTACTTTGGGTAATTTCTGTTTTCATATTGCCATTTCGGCAATTTCCAATCCAATTTAATGTCGACGTAATTTCATCCACTAAGAGTGGAAAAAAAAATTCGCGGTTTCAATGAGCGCTTTCCTGTTACTGGACGAAACTAGTACGGACGAAATAACCCCGACGACATACCCCGGACTAAACAACCGCTTCAAAAAAAAAACCCCGCCTGTGATAATCGCGGCCATAATAACACCAACGGCAGCTCCATACTTAATTTAATTTTTCGACGCACCAGCCCCATGGTATTAATAATTTGTGATTGATGATATCTCGTATTACATAGAACGGAAAGTAATCGGTGTGGTCGGGCCGCAGGCCGTTAAAGTAGCGGTAGTTTGGGGTAAACAAGTCACAAAAGAACAGTTAACTCTTTCGTTTGCACGCCAGGGCCTATTTTTGAGAAAATTTTCTTAAAATTTCTCAAATTTTTTCTATAAATTCATAAATACTTTTATGCATAATTGATTAGGGATGTTCACCGAAAAATATCATCAATCGATGATAAAATTATTATACAATCGATATAGTATCGATCGAATATTTTATCGATAATCGATATATATCGATAATCATCGATTATCGACAATCATCAATTATCGAAAATCATCAAAAATCGTGAATAATCATTTATAGTTTTTGAATAACTACACATTCAACGACCGCTCTAATTTGTGATGAATAGATAACATATTGTCATGAATGTAGCCGATATGTTGATAAAAGAGGTTTTCATGCTCTCCATCTTATGACGAAAGTGAAAATGTAATTCCATGGATCGATTTTTTTAAGCCCTTGGCTGCAGCCGATGGACCGAAAATAAAATTTTTCGTTCATTGAAATTACACTCTTTTCACTTTCGCTACCAGATGGGGGCGTGAAAAACTTAATACGTCACTAGGCGAAGGTTTATCGACCTTCTACCTCGATACGTAAATAACTATTTTGACGTTTATGCTGTTGTTTACTTCTTCTTGATCGAGTTTTGTTTTACAAAAGCTGACATTGTAGGTAACGGCAATTTGATATCGTTTTCTCTGAATAAACTTGTTTGTCTCTCTACTTCAATAATCGTTACAAATCAATAATCGATAAATATCAATAATCGATAAATATCAATAATCGATAAATATCAATAATCGATAAATCATTCATTTGCTATTGATTATCAAAAAAAAATCATCAATCAATTATCACTGAATAATCGATATTTTATCGATTGAATGATTTATCGAACATGCCTATAATTGATGTTATATTATCTAAAAAGTTTTCAAACGTCCTATTTTAGGTGTTTTCTTGCCAATAAAGGCATCATAGAATTATTATATTAGTACCAACGGGTGAATTTTCAGCCACCCGTTCAAACTTGATTTCTCATACATAACTTGTGTCAAAAATAACTATTTCCACTGTACGCAAAAACACACGCGCACTCATATTTTCTGTGTTTTTATGAATGTAAAATGAATTCGTGCATAATATAAGATTACTTATACATTGTGGTAAGCGAGTAATAACCGTTCAAGTGTATATTACACACAACGCGCGAGCGATAGCGAGCAAGTGTGTGTAATATACACGCGAACGGTTATTCGAGTGTCCACAATGTATAAGTATATTATTTTACTTTAATAGCGACGATTCGCCGAACATTAAACACAAGAACTGATGGCCGAGCGAGCTAGGGCACGGTAGCACTAATTTTTTGAGATGAGGTGTCGGGGGTTCAATTCTGATTTTTTTTACTTTTTTTTTACTTTTTTTATGTTTGTTTTATGCACAAAATATTCAAATTATCAAATTGTTGCATCTAGATAGAAGAAAGTGAAAAAAAAAAATTCGCGCAAGCTTGAACCTTAATGCACATTTCACATAAATATTTATATAAAACACAACCGAAGATTATGTTACAATGAACAATGCGCATGTGCATTCGAAAACAAAATTTCGAATCAAGCACACACACATGTGAGATTCCATTTACGCTTATAGAAAACACATTTTATGAGAGTTTTCAATTGAATCACATTAGCTGCGATAATATAATTCGCAATTCATGCATTTAATAAGATCATTTGGCGTAGTGGTTAGCATCGTTGGTTGGAACGCGGGGCGTTCTGTGTTCGATTCTCAAACGGACGGGTTTTTTCTAATTTAATATTTCTAGTCTAGCTGGTTATTTATCGCCCTAGACAGTGGAATTTATCCCTCTAGACGGATAAATACTGAGAATAATGCAATAAATTCTCATTTTCCGTCTCAAAAATTGGCGTATGGCGTATCGTCGCATATACAGTAAAATAA
>CM055406.1:112454038-112505440 GCA_029228625.1 Pseudolycoriella hygida | reverse complement strand
ACAGTGGAATCAGCGATAATTTACAGTGGAATCAGCGATAATTTACAGTGGAATCAGCGATAATTTACAGTGGAATCAGCGATAATTTACAGTGGAATCAGCGATAATTTACAGTGGAATCAGCGATAATTTACAGTGGAATCACTTATGACTCACAGTGTAATCATCGATTATTCATCGTTGAATCACTGATGATTCACAGTAGAATTACCAATGATTCATCGTGGATTCACCGATAATTTACAGTGGAATACCGATGATTCACAGTGGAATCAGAGATAATTCACCGTGGAATCACCGATGATTCACAGTGTAATCATCGATTATTCACCGGGGAATCACAGATGATTCACCAATGGATCAACGATGATTCACCTATGAATCACGGATCATTCACAGGAGAATCACCCATGATTCGGTCATAGGTGATTTGTCATCGATGATTGGAATTTGAATAACTTTCAAATACTCATTTTACTGGTTCATTCTCTCTCGTTCTGTAACAAAGTTCTAGTTCTGGGAACAGAAACAAGGCTTCTTAACATTACCGAACCGAAGATGAACTAACATTTTAACAGAGAGAAATTAATCCTTAGGCAAGCGTTTTGGTGTTCGGACAAAATATCCGCTCGCCGAAAAAACCCGGACGAAATGTCACCTGGACAAATAACATCACACTAGAGTTAATAAATGCGAACCTGACCTGATATATCATGAAACCTGAAAGCAGACCTGAGTCTAGAAAAAATAAACGTCAGTTTTAAATAACGTTCGAGTCAGAACAGACATGTTACTTAAAGCGATAACTATACTATTAGGTGCGATGCGAATCGCATCGCGTCAGGTTTCTATGAAAATTCAACTTTATAAAAACAAAAACAAGTTCGTCAAGTTGTATTCTCATACAAACCTTACACGATGCGATTCGCAACGCAGCCAATATAATAATCCCTTAATTCTGGATGCCATGACCTAACCTGAATTTTTAGTTCAAGGCTACGTTGGTTCGAAAAGAACTCTTTTTGTTGCAACTTTACTCCATGAAAATGTTCTATAAAACGGGTTGGCACTTGATAAGTTCAAGTTACCATGAAGAACACAGTCTGGTGCCAAAAATTTATTAATGTCATCGAAACGACAGTAACGAGTACTATATGTCACATTTTCAATTCGGCACCTAGCTGCTGCT
The DNA here is from genome assembly GCA_029228625.1 of Pseudolycoriella hygida. Lineage (NCBI taxonomy): Eukaryota > Metazoa > Arthropoda > Insecta > Diptera > Sciaridae > Pseudolycoriella > Pseudolycoriella hygida. The sequence goes on along the minus strand of CM055406.1, from coordinate 112,504,251 downwards.
GCCCTCTTCATTCACAGTATATCTTCAGTACACAGCCTTGTGCTAAGTTCAAATGTATATGACGTAATATTCCTTACTAACATTACAATGACTTTAACTGATTTTCGGTACCAGGCTGCCTTCTATATTTTTACTTACATTTTTCAAGTACGCTGCCTGGTGCCGAGTCAGAACCGTACGTACTCGTTTCCCCATCCAAAATTATCGTCGGAAGGATTCGTTTTTTACTGTGGGGGAATTCCGAACACTGAACTATAGACGGACGGACTTGTGTCACACCTAACCAAAAACGTTTTCAATTTCGCACTTTGACATTTAATCGAAAGAACAGGAAAAGGAGATGCTTTCACACAACTTTGGGAGTGTTACTGGATGAGGTAACACTGTTCTTGGCGCCCAAGCAAGGGCTACAAAACTATTAATTCGGCAGTGATTTCCGTTGGATTCCGTTAATGAAGCGACACACACTCGTTTTCAACATCCTTTTTAATTAGCTCGCTTTCACTTGCCTTTGTTAATAAAACTTAAAATGCATTCACGAAACTCTTTTCAAAAGTCATGTAGCATGTGCACTACACCGACAACTAAAACTTAATAAAAGTTTCGTTTCATTAATTTTAAAATGCAAACAAGTTTGAATGACTTAGGCATCATGCCGTTTACATTCCGGACTAACAATATGATAGCGGGTAATCTACTGGAAGTTGAAAACGATTTTCGTGTCTTAGTGCAAACTTCGGCTCCAATTCAAACAAATTTTGACTTTCTCACTGAAAATGCGAGTGGAAAAAATGTGAGTGAATATATTTTCCAAAATGAAAACTCAAAGAAAGTTGAGAAAATGTGTGACATATATTTTATATGGAAGCCAAGTTGTTCACTTGGAATGATGTTATTAAAAATATAGAACGTTGTTTGTACCATGCGATGTAATAATCATACACCTGAAACTTTCATTCGCTTTCGTTTCTGTTTTAATTAATTTTTATCCTCCACTCTGTCGAAACGTTCATTTGAATTTACTGCGTGACGTTACGTTACATCGAGATGAAAGTGAAATCACTTTTTGCCTAAGGGGCGCTCTATAGTAAATGCCGTTCTTTTGCCTTACACAAACGTCCCAAATCCCTCTTACCATAGGAAGTCAATGTGGGTGCATCCTTTCCGGGTTGCCAATGATTTCCAATTGGTTCTATGACACCCGAAATAAATGAACCTTTCTTAGTTAATATTCAACAAACATTACACACAAACGAACATGGCCCTTAAATGCTTTTTCATAGACTTTGAAAAAAAAATTTCTCGGTTTTATTGAAGCAATGAATTTGTCATTACGCTAATTTGAAATCGTTGAAAATTCCTGTGGTTACATCAAGGAAGGTGGCGATGGCGTTGTATGCATCTTGAGGTATGACTTTTTTATTGTTCTTTAAATATTCGAAATATCAAAAAGTCGTGAAAGGAACACAAATTGAGTCGTCCGGATATATTGCGTTAAATTTCGAAAGTATATAAAAAAAAAAATTAAAAGTTGAGCTGAAACGGACACTGTGGATGGAGAGTTTACAAATTCCCTTAAACGAAAACACAAGTTAATCCCAGATTGGAAATTAAATTTTCACATTTTATGTACGAAACTTCTTACTTTGTCATCATAAAGGATGTGGGCGAATTGCTTCTTTTCCTAGCGGATAAACATTATTTTTGTAACTCAGTCTGTATGACACAGTGCGAGAAAGAATTTCCACATAACTTTCTCGTACTAGTGCGAGAAAGTAAACGACGAAATCGCTTCGTTACGAAATACTTTCTTTGTTCGATACACGTGTCGTATGATGGTATTTCATCGCATTCGATGTCTGTCGATCTCGGCTTCGCCTCGAATCAACATCAAACATCTCTTGCGATAAAATACCTTCATACGATACTAGTATCGAAAATTACTATTTTCCTTTCATTTCAATTCTACAGGAATGAAAATTAGGTTCCTTCTCCTACGGACAATTCCCATAGGGATAATAATTAACATTGAAAGTCGACTTTTCTTACTGGTGGAAGTAGTCTACTGGTGTAGTAGTCTTACTTTTTTGAGTGAAACATTTAATAAATTCTAATTTTCTGTAAAGGGTCATTCCACGCTGACAGGAGAAAAAATGTTACGTGTGTCACCAAAGTACTCGTCTCTTGTAAGCTCTACACCTTTTTTATATTCAAAAATCTTAGAAGTCATGGGTCTTACAGTGGCAATCGGTGTACTATTTTACTCTGTAGCCTTCTTATTTCCTGAGATTTTTCGTTTTTATGAATGTAACGTGGCGTGAAATTAGCGAAAACAGCCACTTTTTCTTGTCTCGATGAATGGATACAAGTTCTCGGCGTGTCTGCCTGAAGGTCTATTCAGGAATTATGAAAATACGATATAGAAGGACTGGTGAAATAATCTCCTTGACACAGAACTTGGCGCGATTAGTTATTTACGTACCAATGGGAAAGATATTTTTGTCACTTATGCAATCGGAAGGCGAGTGTTGCTTTACAGTAGGTGAATCAAAAGATTGTCCAACTTTTTACTTCACGAGTAAATTTTACTAGTGAAATGAAATGTTGCACAATCTTATGACTGTATTACCCGTCAGGAAAACAGTAAACCCGAGTTTCGCATGAAACTTTTCATTCCGATGGTTGTGAAAATTGATTTATATTCATTAGTAAGGCGAAAGTGGGTGGCGAAAGTAACAATTTACTCCCAAGGGCATGAAAAGTATTTTACTGACTACCCATCCGAAAGTTGAGTATTTGAGAGTTGACACCTGCGAAAATGAATCATTATATGGTGGGACATTTTTCGTAAATTTTTATGTAAAATTCAACTTTTGCAGCTAAGTTCAGGTAGCTGAGACGGTGTGAAGGTGGACTCACTCTGGTTCTGGGGTTCGATCTCCGGGGGAAGACGCTCATATGGTTTTTATTAATCATAAATGATTTGTCTCTGCTATTAGTACCGTACAATTAGCTCTATTGACTGTGTGGGCATATTTCAAAGTTATAGTGAGGTCGAGTTCTGAGATGGGAACTTTTGGGCCAAGGGACGCCGAGCTAGGGCCGCTTAAGTGGTTTTTTTCGTACATAACTCGAGCAAATCTTATCCGATTTCAATCAATGTTTTGTTGATCGACAGGTCTATGAAAACCCAACAATTTATGGAAGATTTTTTTTTTTTTAATTTGATTCCTCTGGCTTAGTTAGGGCTCTAAAACTGAGTCTCTACAAGGGCTCTACGAATTTTTTGTACATAACTCGAGTAAATCTCTTCATATTTTCATAAATGTTTTTTTATTCGATGGCGGGGCATCTGGAGGTCGGGCAATTGGACTAAGGCAGGCCCAATGGATAGTACTATAAAAACCGAGTAAATTCCTTCGGATTTTTTTGATTATTTTCTATTTCAGAGGTAATATAAAGCCTAACAGTCCTCAAGAAAAAATTTGAGGCCGATGCTTGTAATTAGGGCACTCTGCCGGACCTGATGGTCGGTCCTCAAGGTCGGCCTCAGCACAAAAAAAATTTTTTGCTATGGTGTAGAGAAAATTGAGTGGAATATTTTGTGTATGAAAATATGGGTCCGATGCCTCTCCTTAAGGCCCTAGGTCGGTCCTAAAGGTCGGCCCCAGCACAATTTTCTTTTTGCGATGTTGTAGAGAAAATTGAGTGGAACATTTTTTCCATGGAAATATGAGTCAAACGCTACTTCTTAAGGCCCTAGGTCGGTCCTTAAGGTCGGCCCTAGCGCAAAAAACTTTTTTTGCTATGTTGTACAGAAAATTGAGTGGAACATTTTTGTGAATGGAAATATGGGTTCAATGCCTCTCCTTGAGGTCCTAGGTCGTCGGTCTTAAAGGTAGGCCCTAGCCCAAAACAATTTTTTTTGCTATGTTGTAGAGAAAATTGAGTGGACCATTTTTGTGCATGGAAATATGGTTCCTAGGCCTCTTCTTAAGGCCTTCGATCGGTCCTAATGGTCGGCCCTAGCCCAAAATTTTTTTGCTATGTTGTAGAGAAAATTGTGTGGAACATTTTTGTCCATGCAAATATGAGTCCGAAACCTCTCCTTAAAGCCTTATGTCGGTCCTAAAGGTCGGGCCTAGCACAAAATATTTTTTTGCTATGTTGTAGAGAAAATTGAGTGGAACATTTTTTCCATGGAAATATGAGTCAAACGCTACTTCTTAAGGCCCTAGGTCGGTCCTTTAGGTCGGCCCTAGCGCAAAAAACTTTTTTTGCTATGTTGTACAGAAAATTGAGTGGAACATTTTTGTGCATGGAAATATGGGTCAGAGGATTCCCAAATGTTGGTCCGAGGTAGGCCCAAAACGAATTTTCTAGAATACTTCTTCGTAAGGGTTTTTCATATTGCCATTTCGGCAATTTCCAATAGATATGAATATGCATAATCCGTAATTTAACACAACAAGGGAATCCTTGCTACGGGATTCGTACGGATCCGCGAAGCTTTTGTTTAATGTATAATTTATGAAGATCATGTAAAAAAGGTGTAAAAAAATTGATAAGTAATGTGTAACATCATTTTTTCATTCCAAATTGAAAAAGCAATTACATCATTTTAACATCATTGACATCATTTTTCGTTATTTACATAAATTTGACATTATTTGTACATTAATAGAAAATTTATAGACAAATGATGTAAAATTTATGTAAATCATGTTAAAATGATGTATATAATATAATAAGAAGAAACAATCGCTCATATTTTCTTAAGGATCTTACGAGTGTTATACTAAATGTCTTGATAGTCGAATTAAAAAACGCGAAAATCGTAACGAAAAACAAAAACAGTCCAAGTCACGTTGTGTTTATAATGTGTAATTAATTACATTAAATACATTATTTTTCCATCTTGTGTGACTCATTTTAACATGATTTACATAATGTTTGCATCATTTGTCCATAAATTTTTAATTAATGTAAAAATAACGTAAAATTTACGCCAATATTGAAAAAATGATGTAAATACTTTTCCTTTTGGAATTTAAAAATGATGGAAAAATAATGTAGCAAAATTTACAGTTGTTACATTAATTGTCCGTCTATTGTCTCGTCTTTTGTACATCTTTTTTACATGATCTACATAAATTTTATATGAATTTTCCATGAAATATATACATAAAATTTACATTATTTTTACATCAAAAATATTAGCGATTCTTTTTGACAATAGATGGCATTATGCAAGTATGCTCGAACTGTCACATTCTATGGTTCTTTGACAGATGAAGATGATTTCACTTTTTCACAACTATATGTGAATGTGGTGTCGCTCTCTTCATTTAGAATCACGAATAGTTTTGTCGAATATAATTATACTCGACTTTGTAAGAGTTGCACAAAATAAAGCACGTCAGATGCTCAATTCACAATTGCACTCACCAAGTACGATATATTCATTCGAATAGAAACAATGAAAAGAAATTTTCTCTATAAAAAGTGGGTATGCAGTGGGGTTTTCTATGCTATCCTAACTTTCGTAAACTTAATGAATTACTTTCGTGGGGTCCAATGTGGCCTTGCCTTGTGGTCTTATTATTCTCCCCTTGTGACGTAAAGTGCTGAATCAATGAATTTTCTTAGCACGATTTTATATTTCTTATTCATAACTTATGAGCTTAAATCGTAGAATGGCAGATGTATATAGGCCCTGCCAGCCGTCAGGAAAAAGTTTGACTGGTGCGAAACCATGGCAAACGTTTGTGAGCGACGCCCTCCTCCAATCAAATTTTGGGAATCATTTTTTTTGTGTTGATAGAATGATTCGTAATACTTTGATCAATTTACGGATAAGAAATCGTAAAAAATTGTACGACTTTTTCTCAGTGTGTAAATAAAAAATATCGATTTAACTTGAGACGACTCAAAATTTAATAGAAATATAAAATTTGTCATATAACCAGAACGACGGCTTCCGTTTTATATGGAATTCCAAAAGAAAATTCTTTTTTTCATAAGCGAAAATACGTCCTTTATGCGATAAAAAAGGCATTACATATTTGTATACTAATAAACAGCTGAGTGTTGGGATGAAAATCGTTCAACTTTTTATGAATTTGCATATCTTTTGATAAATGAAATGACATGAAACTCGAAGGCTGAATGACTTGAAAATATTTATTACTTTATTTTTACATTTCATTGCCAACTGTTTAGTTGTATTTCAAATACGTAAAAATTTACAGCTGATTCATACAACGCGTTGCAACGTCACCGTGAGCTTTTTTTTGTATTGTCACCCTGTTCCTATTGTTTAATCAACAAGAAAAAAATATATCATTTGCTCCAAAATAAGTACCAACTCTAGAAGATTACTGACGAATTCGCGTGCAATAGCGGGCGTGTCAACAAAGGTTGCTTGCGTTAAACATTTTGTTTTTTGCACAGGATTAGTCGTCGCAGTTAATAAACATCCCGTAAGGTGATCATCAGTTTCATTATTTTGAAAGCTCTTTTCAAGCATAGCATCCAACGGCAGCGCTGGTGATTCATAAAGTTCTGCCTTTAATTGAAAAATCTAAAGAGCGTCTTAAGAAACAACGGGTCACAAGATACACCTTTCCCTGTAAGTTCTAATAGTACATTACATTGGACCCTGTGAAATTCATTACATAAGGACACAATTTTGTGATGTGAGCCAGACTCACTAGTGTTTTTTGAGCAACAAGCTTTGAATGTGACGAAGGTAGAGCTTGCATATCCGAGCCGAAGGCGAGATATGCAAAATCACGAGTCGAAATAACAGTTTCCAAAGCATGTTGCTCAAAGTGACACGAGAGAGTTTGCGAGTTCTCAAAATTGAGTCCGAAGTAATGAATTTTGTCCAATGGGGGTCCAATGTATAATATTTTATTGTCTATCCATCTGAATGTTGAGCATTACAAAAGTTTTACCTCAAAAGTTTTTACTTCAACTACTACTACTGCTACTTTTACAACAAGAGTTTTACTTCACAATAGTAAAAAATTAGGAAGCGAAATCAGCTCTGTGCAAAATGATGTTTTGGAACCTCTTGAAAAACAGCTCTGTCACAGGACTTTCCTTTGTGATTCTAGCTTTATGGTAGAGTTGACTCCGAAATTTAAACTCTGTGACAGGAGCAAATATTTTTTTTTACTGTGTAGTGAAGGCAAAAGTTTTGTTTAAAAAAAAACCCCACAAGTAATACATGGTTTCCGTAGGGTGTAAACATACATGTAATGCTCAACTTTCGGATGGGGAAGCAAAAAACAATATTTTTGCAATTCACCGACATAAAACTCGCTTTATCGTACATCATTTTGGTGTGGCATGGGTCACTTTTTGCACTAGTGCGATAGAAATTTTTTAAAGCCCTCGTGCGATAAATTTTTTCGCACTGGTGCTGAAAACCGCTTTAACGCACTAGTGCGATAAAATTTTATCGCACTAGTGCGTAAAAGCTGGGGCTGGGGCTGGGGCTGCTTAAGTTGTTTTTGGTCTTTCGTACATAACTCGAGTTAATCTTATCCGATTTCAATAAATGTTTTTTTGATCGACAGGTCTATGAACGCCCAACAATTTATGCAAGAAAATTTTTTGAGTTTGGGCCCTTGGAGTTAGTTAAGGCTCTAAAAATGAGTTTTTGCAAGGACTCTACCAGGTTTTTGTACATAACTCGAGTACAGATTTTCAGATTTTCATAAATCTTTTTTTATTCGATATAAGCCCAAGAATTTATTAAAACAATTTTTTGAGGTCGGACCATTGGACTAAGGCAGGCCCAGTGGATAGGGCCAAATGTCTTTTTACTATAAAAACCGAATAAATTCCTTCCGGTTTTTTTTTTCTTCTTCTATTTCACAAGTATAAAAATAAAAACAGGCAATAGAAGGCCTAGCAGTCCTCAAGAAAAAATTTGAGGCCGAGGCCTGTAATTCGGGCCTTCTGCCGGACCTAAAGGTCGGCCCCAGCACAACAAAAATTTTTTTGCTATGTTGTAGAGAAAATTGAGTGGACCATTTTTGTGCATGGAAATATGGGTCCTAGGCCTCTTCTTAAGGCCTTCGATCGGTCCTACAGGTCGGCCCTAGCCCAAAATTTTTGTTTGCTATGTTGTAGAGAAAATTGTGTGGAATATTTTTGTCCATGCAAATATGGGTCCGAAACCTCTCCTTAAAGCCTTAGATCGGTCCTAAAGGTCGGCCGTAGTACAAAATATTTTTTTGCTATGTCGTATAGAAAATTGAGTAGAACATTTTTGTCCATGGAAATATGGATCCAAGGCCTCTTCTTGAGGTCCTAGGTCGTCGGTTCTAAAGGTAGGCCATAGCCCAAAACCATTTTTTTTGCTATGTTGTAGAGAAAATTGAGTGGAACATTTTTGTGCATGGAAATATGGGTCAGAGGATTCCCAAATATGGGTCCGAGGCAGGCCCAAAACGAATTTTCTACAATTCTTCTTCGTACGGGTTTTTCAATATTGCCATCTCGGCAATTTCCCATAGAGATGAATATGCATACTCAGTAACTTAATACAACGGGAATACATGCAACGAGAATCCTTGCAACGGGATTCGTACGGGTCCGCGAAGCTTATGTATAATTAATGTTTCTAGCGAGTAATGCCCTAAAGATCACTCAAGCTTAATAATTTGGAACCCAAGCAACCCAAATACGATGAATTTGTGTACACATCATTTAGGCGAGATACGCACCTGACTTTCTCAGAGAGTATTTGAATGCTGCGAGGCGTGGTTCGGAAGTCACATTAAGCAGGTTATCCAGACTGAACTTGTTATTGGCCGTAAAGGCTGTTATACAATACAAACAAACCCCTGGCTCCGAACGATCTTTTGACCCACACACGCACACATTTTAAAATTTCGCATCCACAGGTCAAATTGTGGTTCGAAAGTTTGTGGAATCTAATAAAATAAGTAGATTATCTTCCAGAGTTTATTGATTTTGTAGCAAATATATATTTTGTTAAAAAACGAACGATTTAGATTTGTTCGAAGAAAATGTTTCATTCTATTTGGAACAAACGTTACCGCAAAGAAAGAAAATATTTGTCTACTTTTTGATTTTCTCAGATAATAAAAACTATTACATAGTAATAATAATAGAAATAACATTTACTTTAATACTCATATACTCTCAGTTTAGATTTCATTTTAGCTTTGTGTTTTCCTTTAAATTTCTCTTAAGGTTGCTATTTTTACGTTATTTTCTATTTTACTTTCTTATTATAAATTTTCTCTTCTTTTTCCTATTTATATTTCGTTCATATATTTATACCCTTTCTTTTGTTTATAGTAATTTTATTTATTAAATAAATTTTTTTAATTAAACACAACAGAACAGTGTTTTTTCACGACATTTTATTTAAATTTAACTTATCAATAAATTGTTTTTATTTATTTAATTTAACTTTTATTATTTTTTTTTTCATATACGTAACACACTTCCATTTAAAGAAGAACAATTTTGTGGTTAGTTCTTTCATATCCAACCTTATATTACACGCTATGCAAATGTTTCACTTAATTTTAATTAATTTTGATATTTATGCGTAAACCTAAAATTAATTATTAGAACCTTATTTCGACTACGTAATGATTTATTATCCCAAAAAATTGTTATACATCGTCGGTGTGTATGAATGGTGTAAGTATAGTTGACGTTCATATCAAAATACGTCAGCGTCATTTATAAATAATTTCCATATTTAATACATCACTCATAGTACATAATTTGTTTTAATATTGTGCACATGTGTTTCATTGGGTATGATACACACACACATGCCAGTCATGAGAGCCGCCAAAATTCAGCTACCGAAAACTGGCGGTTGGAGGTTAAAAGTGCTCACCACCCACCACCGCAGTGTGTTTTATACAACAAAAAGTCGGCGGATGCCGTTAGCCGCAACGAACGGAGGGTTATACTGCCGTAATTTGAATTCTTTTGTTATTTCCACTGGAAATAGTTTCTTTTGCAAATTACGGCAGAATTATCGGGCAGTTCGGCGGCTGAGGTGATAAAACATTTGAAAATACTCATTTAATCAAGAATCAAAAATGTGGAGAAAATGCATCTGATAGCCAATATTTATATAATTATCATAATCTTGCCTTGACAACCCATGAAGGGTTAGAGGGGTTGGAGGCTAGATGATTATTTACTAATTAACTAGTTTCACTGTTTGTGTTTCTACTTTTTGAGATCCTTTCAATACCGGAAAGTGTTTACTGTGCCAGTGGAGCCATCTATGAGATGCACAAGGAGGGAAAACTAGTAGGAGTAGAACACCGGCACCTCCCAACAATGCCTTTTACCGGTATGATGGCGCTACACTCAACTTCACATGACTGGAACCGATTCAATCAGTTTTGTTTTGTTCACAAATCTAACAATCGGAACAAATCCGCAAGACTGGCATGAGAGCGCAAGCGCGAGCACCGCTCATTTTTAAAATTTGCGAGAGGAAGTATGAGCGCCAATCGTTTTTAGCGCTCGCGCTCGCGCTCTTTCAACTCTTTTAAGATTGATACTAAACTTGTGCTCGATTGTCTGGAAAGAATGTTTAAAATTCGCTTTATGAACTGATGGCAATTCATCTTACAAAGGTTCAGTATGAGGAGGCAATGAGGGCCTGAACGAAAAGTTGACGCAAACTAAGTTTGTGGACTTAGTTTACACAAACTTTTGAACGAAGTAACTCAAGTTATCAACAAGAACGTTGATTTTTCTGATATATTTCAAGGTTTTATACCGAATTTGATCTCAGAGGTAAGGTCGTGATGAAAAACTTCTCATTCCCGAAAAAAGATCAAAAGAATGAAATGATTTCTTATCATTTCTCTGCTTGTGAAAAAAGGTTATGAATAGCACAATTACTTATTACTTCTCTCTTAAAAGTCATAAATTTCATATTTTATAACGTAACTTTGAAGTGGCTGTAAATATCAAGTATTTTTGAATCTATTTTGCCTTTCATATTGTTTATATAATGGCAAGCTTTTCTGTCTCTATCTACATTATGTACTATCTAGGGCAGGTTGAGGTAATGGCGATTAGTTAATGGTTAATTGGTTTATGGGTATGAGTAAGTTATACTGACTTTAGTCTCTTTTGATTAAAATAATTAGTAGTAAAATACTATGCTCCTTCTTCTTAATAGAAAAACACGGTTGGCCACCACAGCGCTGCGATCGAATCTAGTATAATCATCATGTCTGCACTATCTCGGTTCGTAGCAACTTCACTCTAGTTACTGTTATAGTAACCTTATTATAACGAAGTTGGTTGCAGTTGAGATAAGAGCAACGAAGTGAAAACATGTCCAAGATTTTCAATGAATTTGTACTGAACGTACTAGTTTTTCAAATTTAGTTTCCGAACCATGTTTACCTATAAAGAATATTGGTCTGTCTTTTCACTAAAAAAGAGATATTAATATGAAAATTTAAAACAAAACTGATTGAAATGCACATGAGTGTTAATTTATTTGATGTTCTAGACGGATGTAAACGTTAACGAAACAGAAGACGCTAAGTGGCATCTTCAGGATTATATAAACTTTGAAGGTGTAAAGATCCCAGATGAAACTTTTGCTATGAGCAACATTGTAATATCCGTTCAGACTTCTCTGCACTGTGAGTGGCGGAAGAATTCGGGAAATTCGTGCATTTTTCGCCAAATTCGGACGTCCTTGGGGGGGGAGGGATGGCTAAACGGGCAACGCGAGAGGGGGGAGGGGGGTCTAAAAATGCGGACGTTCTTTATGGATGTTCCTGTTCCCTCACACCTGGACGCAGTATAGTTTTATTTTAAATAAAAATAAACCAGGTTATCAGGCCAGGTCAGGTCAACGAGAAATCAGGTCAGGTCAGGTTCAGGTCATTTGAAAAAAAAACCTGACCTGACCTGAAAATTTCAGGTCAAATGACTTCAGGTTCAGGTCAGGTCAAACCCGACCTGTTCCAAGCCTTAGATGACTCTGAGGAGTCAATTTCCGAAATCATAAAATTAAGTTTAAATCAGCAAATTGTTCCCAAAGTTTCTATAGAAAAACATATGACCGACGCGACATATGAACCAACTAATAAACATTTTTCTAAAATATTTCTATCTCTTATTTGCTACGTGGTCTGCAAATTTGGAAGGGGAGTTACCCAAGTTGTACAGGGGCGGGGGGTCGAAAATATTGAAAATTTGTGTACGTCGCTTGCGCACAGCCCCTGTTGAGCTATATGTTTTTACATTAAAAGTCAAATTTATTCAAAAATGCATTACGTTACAAAGTGGAGTTGAATGAACAAGTTCAATGTTAACACAATGTTAAACAACCAAAATTTTACTAATGTCGGGCCATGATATCGAGATAGCTTCATGCCATTCAGTGCAGAACTTGTCTGATATGTGGATTTGTACTATTTCTACCATATTCTGTGAACTGAATCCTTAAAACATTCTTTAGATTCCGAAAAGTTTGACATTGCTTCAGTAAATTGGGTAGTGAGCGCAAATTTTGAGTACTAAGAGCGCCGCTCCGAGCGCGAGCACCGCTCAAATTTTTCACGAGCGCTGCCAGCCTTGCAAATCCTTCTGCGGTTGAGTCTCGAACCAACGCACTGACAACTCAATCTTTATAGTAGAAAGCCAATATTTGCTATGAGAAAACTCCTGCAAGTGAGATGACTGAGATAAGAAGTATAAGTATGGGTGGGGTTGGTGTGACGAATGGCTCAAATGTTATAAATGTGACAAGTGGTGCGAATGTTGCGAATGGGAAAAGTAGTATTGGTGGGCAAATGTGTGAATAGGACAAGTGAGGTTTTTGGGACAAATGGCACAAGTGGGATGAATGGTATAAGTGGGATGAATGGGATAAGTGGGATGAATGGGATGAATGGGATAAGTGGGATGAATGGGATAAGTGGGATGAATGGGATAAGTGAGATGAATTGAATAAGTGGGATGAATGGGACAAGTGGGATGAATGGGACAAGTGGGAAATCGGACAAGTAGGATGAATGGGACAAGTATGATTTAGTGGACAAATGTCATGAATGAGACACATGTCATGAACGAGACAAATGTAATGAATGAAACAACTGTCATGAATGGAACAAGTGGGATGAATGTGACGAATGTAATTAATGGAACAAGTGGGATGAGTATTACAAATGAGACGAGTGGGATGAGTGGTACAAATGTTTTGAATGTGACAATTGTTATGAATGGGAGAAGGACAAGTGCGATGAATGGGACAAGTAGGATGAATAGGACAAATGTCATGAATGAGACAAATGTCATGAATGAAACAGCTATCATGAATAGAACAAGTGGGATGAATGTGACAAATGTAATGAATGGGACAAGTGGGATGAATGGGACAAGTGAGATGAATGGAACAAGTGGGATGAGTGGCATAATAGGGATGAGTGATATATGTGACATGAAGCTAGTTCATTGATTCTATTAAATCAGATTTAGAAGTCAGGGGATTTCCACTAGGCGGATAAGCCATTTCTTTGGCGGATGATAAGGGGGTGTAAAGGAATGTTGTTGCATCATAAACACTTAGCACCGAAAGGTCTTTAAAGCATTCAAATAGATAAAAATTTCTAAAGTTCATTTTTCGAAAGAACGAGAAAATGAAAAAAAAAGCAATAAAATTTCCACGTCGCTTTAATTTTTGTTTCGATAAATAAAAAACGAAAATTTTTCATTCAACCTCAGCCACCCATCCGCTATATTTCCGGTGCGGCTGGCCGCCGACGACGTCCGTCATAAGATTTTTTTCTTACCGTCAACCGTCAGTCTTTTTCCATTTTACGGACGCCGCCGATATTTCTCCGACTCTCATGACTACAACATACACAAATATTTTATCATTTTTTTTTGTTTTGATTTTTTCTTGGTAGATGAACATACACAACACATACACAAATATAATAATTTATATTCCAAGTTTAATATGTTACAGAACATTCTGATAATCCAAAGAATTTTCCCGAAATATGTTCTATTCGGATTTAATATGCAGCATACATTATAAATTAGGTACATTACCTACGGGGCGGGGGGAGGGGCAGATGATACGATTTTATGTCTCGCTGTCTCGCTGTTTCGCTGCCTTTGTATATTTACTAAGCACAGCCACTACCGCCAGTTGATGTGAATTCGATTTCCCCACGAGGAAGAATTAAATCAGGATCTGTAATATAAACTAAAATTTCAAAATATATCATTACTTCGTCTAATGGTTAGGTTGTTAATTTTGCTTAAAAAGAACGTTTCTGAATAATGGTTTTCCAGATTAGAATGAGATAATAATTATTTTTGACAGAAGTAGAGATTTACGCAAATGGAATGAAAATGGCAAAGCTCATGCTACGAATATTATTGTGATATATAACCATTGGAATACTGTTTGTAGCATTTAAATAAATGACACACACGTATCGTATCTAGTGTAATATTTGTAGGACTTGTTAAGTTTAATGCGACATGCGAGATATTATTGCTCATTAGACATTCATATAATTTATGTTTGCTGTTCACGCCGAGGTTCACGCTGTTGCATAGAAGCTCTAAGTATCAATCATTTCAGCATTTGCATAAATTTCATTCTCCGCATTCCAAGAACATATTGACTGAATTAATTGGTCGTATTGCCTTATTGCACATTCAAAATGTTAGTTTCATGTTTTCTGACAATTTTTTTTTCCAGTTTTTCATAAATTAATCAAATAAAACCGTGACACATCGTGCAATTGTAACTATTACTTTCTGCACAAAGACCTTAAAAATATACAGCGTTTCATGTTAATGATTTAAAGAGTCATTCACATACAGTCATTCATTTGCAAACTTTTCTTGAGATACATTGATGTCACAAGCATTTGGGTTTTAGAATTTTCTTTTTTGGACTGTAGTACAGATCTTACGATCCTACGTTTTTTCCGTTTATCATTGAAATTATTTCAACAATCCTATTGTCTTCACGAATCTGTCTACAGGGACAGGTCCTACTTCAGTCCAACATTTAGTCTACATCTACAGCCTGCGTTAAAACACTCTTTCGAAATTACGTTTATTATAAGCCCAACCTACATGAGCAATCGTTACTTGAATGTTATTTACGTTGTTACTGCATGTTAGTTGTACTGAACTTAAATTCTGGCAGCTGTAGTGAATATTCGCGCAACTTTTTTGATTGAAATTTAAGTTCTAGTCAATCAACAAACATCTGCATATGCAAGAGAACCGTACGCAACAGAATCGATGTGGCAAACAGAATAGATGCTACAAAAAGTACCCGAACCTTAACCTTGCCTTAACTTTTAAGTCTATGAAATTACGTCCACATAAAACTGGATTGGAAATTGCCATAAGGGCAGTATTGAAAAACCCGTCCGAAGCAACGGTGCAAAAAAACCCCACAAAACATCCCAAATTTTCAACAAATTTTTTTAAAAAATCCAAAAATAATTTCAATAACAAAATTTTCAAAAAAATTACTAATTGTAAACGTCTAAGGTTTGTTTGTTTATGTGTCTATGCATCTATTTATATGTCTTTTTGTGTGTCTGTTTGTCTGTCGTTCATAAATCCCCAACCTCATCACACACGTCCGCCCTGCTTGAAGAGTTCCGAGGAACTAAAGTAAAATGTTGTTTTGCATTGCTCCTTACATCCCAAAAAGGCAATACGATCCTAAATTCGAATGGGAAAAGGGAAACTTAGAGACAAAGAGTGAAGGACCTTTCTCTCGATAAGTACTGCGACCGCAATAAAGCATTTCCCACAAAATTGTTTTGCTCTTATTATCGGAGCATTTCCCACAAGAACAACTTTCGGCGATTCTTTTGTACGAATCGTACAGAGGAAAATAGCCATTCCCAAACAGGTGCTTTTCACGAAGTATAAAATTAATGCTATTTTTTACATCCGAAATTTCAATGAAGAATCGGAGGCAATCGTCATTTTCAAAATGTGCTATCTCATAAAAGCCAAAGTTAGTGGAAACATCCTACGTTAGTTAGTGGGTTAGTTAGTTAGTTCCAGAGCCATTTGTATGAAAACCGACTTTTTTGGCTCACGCTCGAAAACAGCTCGATAACTTTTCTTGAAATTTTGCAGGGACCTTCGGGTGGGCATTTTACGCCATATGAGATTTTAAAAATCGGCCTCGTTTGGGCGCCCATATGTATGTGTTTGTGTGTATAATGTGTATGGTAGCACATTTTGTGTGAGACAAGGTTAGGTGTTCGAGATAGAGGTTTGGTGTCAAAGTGAAAATTGTTGGGTTGGGTGTGTAGTGTATAAGGGTGACCGCCAAAATGGCGGAAAATAGGCGGGGACTCAAAAAAAATTTTTTTGATATGTTGTAGAGGAAGTTAAAGGGATTATTTTCTCCCATAGAAGTAGTAGCCGCCGCGTTTCGGTTTGGCGGCAGCGGCGGCTCAAAGAAAACTTTTGATATGGTGTAAAGGAAGCTGAGTGAATCATTTTCGCCCATGGAAGTAGTAGCCGCCGCGCTTCAGTGGCGGCACGGCTCAAAATAAGCTTTTGAAATGTTGTAGAGGAAGTTGAGGGGATAAATATTTTTCGCCGGATTTTTTTTTGCCGAAAACTTTTTTTCGCCGTAAACTTTTTTTGCCGGAAACTTTTTTACGCTGAAAACTTTTTTCGCTGGAAGTTTTTTTCCACTGGAAATTTTTCCTCGAAAATTTGTTTCCTCTTTTCTTCCAAAACTTCTGATATCACAACAAAAACTCTTTTTAAAAGGGAAACGTGACGCAAGTCCTCGTCCCTTCTTCCAAAACAACTGATATCAATTGGGGTGACGCTTGCAGCTTTGAAACGCAAAAATTTTTTTTGGAATGTTTTCATTTTTGAATGCGTCACAAATGCCGGACCCACCAATGTAATAATTTTTCTACGCTTCAGTTTTCAAACACAAAAATTTGATTTCCTGTACAAAAATACACCATACATCCCACAAAATCAAATTTTTGCGTTGTGAAAGCTGAAAGAACAGAAAAACTATAACACTGGCGGGTCCGGCATTTGTGAAATGAAAACATTCCAAAATAAATTTTTGCGTTTCAAAGCTCTAAGCGTCACCCCAATTGATATCAGTTGTTTTGGAAGAAGGGACGAGGACTTGCGTCACATTTCCCTTTTAAAAAGGATTTTTGTTGTGATAGGGTGATTCAGCAATAAGGAAATTAATTTTCTTTGAAACATTTTTTGAATGAAATTTTTTGGTAAGAGATATCTGCTTGGTGTCAAACGGAAAGTTGTTGGGTTTGGTTTATTGTGTATAAGGGTACTCGACAAAATGCATCAGCAGTTGCCAATGTGGTCAATTTTTTGGTTTTAGAAGTATCTGCAAAGGTATGAGAAATAGACCATCGGTTTCTTTCCCAAAGTTTCAGATTTTTGTGAGTAAAAGTGACCAGTATTGCTGAAAATGTTGTGCAGATGCCAATGTGGTCAATTTTTATTGTTTTAGAAGTATCTGCGAAAGTATGAAAGATGGATCATCGGTCACTTTGGCAGTCTCAGAGTTTTGTTAGAACAATTGATCAGTATTGTAAATGTACAGTACAGGAAATGCTGGGCAGCTCGGGGGACACAGTAATACGTGGGAAAAGGTAGTACGGGGAAAACAGTAGTACGTGAAAAATGTTAGTACGGGGAAAACGGTTGTAGGGGGAAAACCAGATTTGGGTAGGTGCGGAGATTAAACTCCATTGGCGAGTACACTGTTTCCAAAAAATACATTTTTGAACAATGCCAGTACGTTTATACTACTTATGAAATTAGCAATGCTATTCTATTGGCACATATTCAAGAGTACTTTGATCCACACTTGAACCTCCATTCATAGGACTCTTCCCTTAACTACAGCTACCGAAAATTATTTGCTCTGGCTCTCTGAATACAAACCCCCAAAACAACAACCGAGAATGCTAAGGCCTGCGTAGTCTCTAAGGGGCGAGGGTTTTTACTTGTTCAAAAATAAGGCCAGCATCGAACTAGTGCCCTAGGTAGAGGCCTCGTACCCATATTTCCATGGAAAAAAAATTTTCCCTTTAATTTTTGCTGCAATATAAACAATTTCTGGGCTAGGGTCGTTCTGGAGTCCTAAAGAAACATTTTTTCTTGAATATTGTTAGGCATTCGATTACTTCTCTTTCTATTTAGGTCTATTAAGGTCCAAGCTAAGTCCAAGGGTCTGAACTCAAACATTTTCCATAAATTATTGGGCTTTCATTGGCCTAATAATATATTGGGTACACTGACAAAACAGGTTAAACTGGGGCAGGTAACTCGTCTCCAGGCCATTTTTTTCCAAAATTACCTGGACACAAATTACCTACCACAGCTGATATTTTAAGATCGTTTTTATCAGTGTAATTGAAGTCCAATCTGACCCGTAAATGAGAAACCTGACCAGGAAATCCTAGAAAAGTCACCGGAAATTGCGTTTTAATTTACCGCGAAATTGCATGCAGTTTTTGGTATCGGGAGGATAACATTATTGCAACACGTGGGAATGACCTGACATATCTATCAATTCAACAATTTCTTCCATTCTTAACACTGCTCCGTGACTCATTTTTAAACCCGTACGAAGTACGTAGGTCTGATGTGTTTACTACCACGTTTGTTACATTGCGAATTCGAACCCGGGAGTAAGGGGGAAACTTTTTTTGTTGCCTCCAGATGACAAATCAGCGAAAAAAAATGTCCGTGTGTCGGTCTGTCGGTTTGTCTGTCTGTCTGTCGTTCTGTCTGTCCGTCAACACGATAACTTAAGTAAATCTTGACCGATTTTCAAAAACTTTTTTTTTCCTCAAAGGTAGTCGAAAAATATTTTATGGTATTGAATCTGGGCACTGTCGGCCCAAGGGCCGCCGAGCTAGGGCCGATTAAGTGGTTTTTGGTCTTTTGCACATAACTCGAGTAACTCCTTTCCGATTTTCATAAACTTTTTATTGTTTGAAAGTTCTGGGCATGGCCGACAATTTATGGAAGAAACTTTTTTAAATTTGAGTCCTTGGACTTAGCTAGGGCACTAAAAACGAGTCTCTGCTAGGGCTCTATGAGTTTTTTGTACATAACTCGAGTAAATCTTTACCGATTTTCAAAATTTTTTTTTGTTTGAAAGATCTGGGCATGACCGACAATTTGTGGAAGAAACATTTTTCGATTTGAGCCTTTGGCCTTAGCTAGGGCACTAAAAACGAGTCTTTGTTATGGCCCTACGTGTTTTTTGTACATAACTCTTCCGATTTTCAGAAACTTTTTTTTTGTTTGAAAGATCTGGGCACGGCCGACAATTTATAGAAGAATTTTTGCCTGCGTGGTGGGCCTCATGTCGGTCCTAAGGTCGGCCCTAACATAAAAAAATGTTTTTTGGTATGTTGCAGAGCAAATTGAGGGAAACATTTTTGTCTATGGAAGTATGTATCCGAGGCCTCTATTTAAGGTCAGTACTAAGGTCGGCCCTAGCCCAAAAAATAGTTTTTTGCTATGTTGTAGACAAAATTGAGGAGAACATTTTTCTCTTTTTGAAGGTCAATTTTGTGCGTTCGGAGAATTTTTTTACACCGTTACTTCGGACGGGTTTTTCAAAATTTTCCTACGGGCAATTTCCAATACAGTCTAATGTCAACGCAATATTTACTTAAATACGTGCCAGTCTTTTCGTAACATCAACTCTGTTTGCCGCATCTATTCTGATACGTAGTGGAACCCTTCTATGTTTAATTCTACATACAAAGCTTGAAGCTTACACTTACAATTTAAAAAGTGATGGTAAGAATTGGAATTAGATTCTGTAACGAAGCAACGCGATTGCTAGAGATCATCGCTTTCACTTGAATAAACACTTACAATTGTCCCAGATATCACCTAGATACAACACTGAACGCTATTCGATTTTTGTTCCATTTATTTGTTATAAAACACATAGCGATAGGAACGGAAAATTCGATTGACTCAAAATTTAATTTATCTTCTTAATTTAGAGTTTATATTCAAAGCCCCGAAGTTATAGAAACTATTCGCTTGTAAATAATTCTAGTGCAAAGATTTTGTTTACCAAGTACATGAAATGACGTCAGATGAAGACCTTTCAGCTAACTCTATTCAAGCATTGAAATGGATGGCAAATAGGAAATTACTCTACAAAGTGAAACTTTCATATTTGAATACGAAGTCACATCAACCAATTATTAAGCAGGACAAATATCAAAGGTAACCTTTAGTATACAGTTGAAAGTAACGAAATTCATGCGATGCGTTCAAATTAATATGGATGGATGGTTTGACGATACTCCAGTTAAGGAAAGAAGCCAAAGACTTTAATTAAGCAGATAAATAAGTTCCGAAAGAAATACAACGACCAAGAATGATATACAAACTAAAGTTATTCTAAAATTATAAGATAAAATAAACCCATAATCCGTTCGCTGTATAGAAGCTCGCAAATTCGCTTTCTTTTTAGCAGAAATTCTCTTTCGATTAAACCTTTTCCTTTTATATGTGTTTGGTAATATCGTCATACATTTATAATTTTCTATATCGAAGGTTTCGCTTAGTAATATCGTAAGCTCTATAGATTTATTAACTTGGAAGTCGAATCTTCAATAAATATCCAAAGAGAAACACATTAAGATCTCGGGCTTTTTTTTTCATATTACAAGATTTATGAACACTATTTTGCGAACACTGCATATATTATTTTGTTATTTAAAAGAATATTCCCCATTGCTGCGATACAAAAGGAAAAATCAATCGACCATGTATGTATTGTAGCTATAATGAAAATCTTTTTTGCACAATAAAGATTCGCCGTTGTGATATTAACGTTGAGTGGCAAAGATTATAGAAAGAGAATGGTAACTTTATATAGAGTTGGAAAGCGAAAGGTTTATGAGATTTCGGTACATTAGTACATTAGTTGCCTTAATACACACATTGGACGATGGTGCATGTGACGCAAGTGCATGCAATTTTGTCTGATTTCGGGGGTATTGGAATTTCTACATTATTTGAGTGCAATAATTGTTCAATTTATTCGTCAGCATTCGTACAAAATATAGTTTCTGAAGATATAAAATTTAAGATTGTATCACAGTACGTCGAAAAATTCTTCCATTTTGTCGCCTCCTCCGAAGGTACGCATGACCAGACCACTGCCGCATTCCATCGTCGAATGGCCATATTTAGTCTCTGTTTGAGGAATAGACATCTGCTTTCTCTATACACGCATATATGGTTCTCAGGTGGATAAAAAAGGTTATCACGGTCTGAAGTGCAAGAAAAGTGCAGGCCGTTATGCGTGCCATGCTGAACTGAATAACATCATCAGTCGAGCTTTATCATCAGCCGGAATACCTTCCAAATAAGAACCTCCGAGACTATCCAGAAAAGATGGTAAAAGAGTCGATGACATTGATTCCATGGTCTAAAATGTGTACCTTGATCTGGGACGCCACTCTTTTTTAGATTTATCAGGTTGGGGCGGTCCGTTTCTGGTCCATGAAACACTGATCTTGTGATCTTTGTTTCGTCAGCCGTTCATCATGTAAATCTCCTAAAACCACCCAGTCCCAACCAAGAACCTATCTAGAGCGGCAGGCCCTATGCTGGGTACTGTTGCGGGTTGGACCACATAACCACCTAGAGTCTTAAGCCTCAGTGAGGAAAACTTCGGACATTCACATATTACGTGAACGCCCGTCTCCTCGCCGAAGCCACAGGTGCAATTGGGATCATTGGAGAGTCCCATTTTAGCTAGATGCTTGCTTTATCAGTCCAACCCGGTTCAGGGTCTCCTTTAACTCTTTCACCAGCTTGGATGTCATGGCTGGCGATATGAGCGCCCCAATCAAAGCCTCACTGTCAAAACAGATTGTGACATTTCTTCCACATGCCTCTGTTGGGATTGCCTCCTGCACTTCCATCAGTGCCACGAACGTCTCAGCCTGAGTCACGTTGGCTAACTTTCCTAGGTGATACCACCTTTCAACAGCCTTCCCTGGAGAAAATACCCCGCTCCCGAAGTTTTAGAGCCGTCAGTGAAGCTCACAACTTCTTCACCCGAGATGTGACTTGGCCAGCCTTCCAGCCATTCCGACCTGCTGGGCACGACAGTCTCAAACCTCCTCACAAAGTCTGTCTCCGATCTCATTCGGTCCCTAGGCATCTCAAAGACCTCATTGGTGATGACCTTCTTGATTTTCCCATAGCCCGAAGCGAAATTCGGAGTCCAAAGATCATTCTGTGATAACTTATCTGCCGTAGCAAAACTTTCGTCTTTAATTCCGCGTAGACCGGTTGCAGGTTAATCAACGTCTCAATGGCCGCCGTATCTGTCGACCTCATAGCACCGGTAACACAAATGTACACCAGCCTTTGAATCTCGTTCAGCTCTTTGCTCGCACTCCCTATGTCGAGTCTCGGCCACCACACAACGCAGCCGTGACTCATCACAAACCTTATGACTGCTTCATAAATCCACAGTATAGCCTTGGACGGTTGACTCCAGTTCCTCCCAAAGGAGTTCCTGCAAATCCAGAAAGCTGCTATTGCCTTCTGTGCCTTGTCCTTGACATGCTCGATCCAATTTAACTTGTGATCGAGTATAACTCCCACATATTTTGCCTTCTCTCCAGGGACGATGTCTTTATCGAACAGCCTCAGTTCACCCACAAGTTCTTGACCCGACGTTCTCTTGCTAAAGGGAACTATGTCCGTCTTGTCCGGGTTAACTCTAAGTTGTTTCGACACCAGTCCTAAACTACTTTCAGCGAGTACCACATTCTATCGCCCAGCGTGCTGTCCAACTTACCTCTGATCAGAATTGTTAAATCGTCCGAGTACCCTAAGGCAAAAATCCTCTCGGTACGCCACTTGCACAGATACGGTAGCCCCGAGCAACATTCATTTTAGTACGAGACTAACGGGTAGAGCGGCTGATGACAAAGCCCAGAGGAAGGTAAAGAAATGTGGGTCACTAATAAGTCAAAATTATTACTTCGTTCCATTTGCCGTCGAGATATTGGGTCCTTGGGGCGAAGATGCCATAACTTTTTTCAACCTTCTTAGCAAAATGATCATTATTAACACCTTCGAACCTCGCTCAAAATCTTTCCTCAAACAGTGCAATAATTCGATCACTTACACAATTGATAATTTCTCGTTAAATCATATGTCACTCCAGACATGAGAGCCATCTAAAAAATGTTTGTAATGTCTTACAAGAAGAAGGCGGTGGCTACAGCTAGGCTTAAGCCGGACTGAAGCGGAGGCTGGAAAATCGTGACTTTAAGTGGAGGTGTGCGGGCCGACTTTTTTTGGAAGCCCGACCCGAACCGAACCCGATCCTGAACTAAAACCCGAAGCCCGACCGCCCGGAAAACGCTGTCAGCTCAACCTGACCCAAACCGAACCCGATTCGGAATTGAAACCTGACCGACCGAAAGTGAGTGATTCGGGTCGAATTTTGTTACCCGAAAAAATTCGGATCGAGTTCGATTGAGTTAAACTCAAGCATGAAAGGAGAAAATACTTTGAAAACCGACAAAAACTGTTTCTGTTGGTTTTTTATCGCTTTTTCACACTTTCTTCATGCTTTGCGCAGGAGGTGTGTACTCGCTTCGAAAGTCATTCAATTAGATTCTCACTTGTTGTTGTTGTTTTTTTTGCCGTGAAACTACAGATATTTAGCCCGAAAAGCAAAACAAAACATTCAACTAGATTCAACAAGTAAATGATCACAAAAGAACATTTCATCTTACCTCACTCACTTTGTTGTATATTATCACAAAGTGACATTTTACACAAAAAATTAAAGTTGCATGGGGCACCAACCGGAATATCACTGAACAAAAAAGTATTTGGGGTCTGCTCGATCCGAGGTGATTTAGGGGTATCTCAATGACGATGCTGAACTTCTGTGCTATAAGGCGTGGCGAATATCATAGATCATGAAAAAAGTTCTTCCATAGATACAACTAAAATAACGCAAAAACCTTTGGTGAACTTAAGCCTAAATCAGACAAACTCGACTAAAACCCGTTTTATTGGACCCGTACGAAGTATACGTTTACTACAAAAAAATTTATTGTAACATGGGGTAGATCGAGGTGGGAGGGGGGCGGGATGCATCTATTATCGTCTAGAGATGACGAATCAGCAATAAAAAAAATGTCCGTCTGTCTGTCTGTTCCCTGAAAAGTACATGCCTCCCATGATTCAAGTTCGACGATAAGCAAAATCGGCCCAGCAGTTCCGGAGATATGGTCGAAGAAGTGGAGGTCGGACATGAAAACTTTTTCGCAAATATCTCAGCAAGTATAGCACGGAAATTCCTCATTTTGGTGTCAAATGAAAGAATTTGATGTCACAAAACTGGGAAAATTTTTTTGTTGGAATCGGGTCAGGAGTCTGGGCACTGGGACCAATGAAATGGATGAGTTTCTCATCTATATTTCCTTAACCATGCAATATGGAGATTTTTTGTCAAAGGCACAGCTGTAGGGAATTAAATTTAAGCGAAATGTCTCAAGGTTTTGAGGAAATATGTCCCAATTCTGGTATATGACCACTTCCATAATTGGCCACGATGACACATATATCTAGATCTATGAGAGTTACAAAGTTGCTTCCAAAGACGAAGTTGTAGAGAATTGAATTTAAGGTAACTCATGCCTCAGGGTCATGGGGAAATGTTGCCCAATCCTGGGATATGACCACTTCTAGAATTAGGAGGAATAACCCATATCTCTTGAACTATAATAGGTAGAAATTTGCTTCCAAAGGCAGTTGTAGAGAATAAAATTTTAGAGAACGCGTGTTTCTGGGTTTGAGGAAAAAACGACTTAGTCCTTGGATATAAGCTTTTCTAGATTTGAATGGTCTGAGACTTACTTCGTTAGGGCTTGGGTAATTTTTTTTGATCTTTGAAATCCTTACAGTTATAAAAGAACAGAAAACGTTAGATTGTTTGCTTATTTGTATATTTAGATACGTTCGAGGCTCTTTGCCACATCTCTTCTGTTTGGCACATCTATTCTGATACGTACGGGTATTTGGTTATGTTTTACATGATATTCACTTTACAGATGGCTTTTTCGTTAACAAACATCGAATTTCAGCTGCATCTCGACCTAAAACGTTTGTTATGTGTGACTAAAAAATAATAATAATATTTTGGAATTTTTCCGAAACACAAGGTGGTGCTGCAGTAACCAAGTCCGGGAAGGCAGGCTGGTGTCAAAAAATGATCTTTGGGCAACTTGAATCTAGTAGACAGTACTTTACAGCGCAATGCTTTTAAATTTGACACCAGGCTGCCCTCTATGTGACCTTGAACCATGAAAAAGAAGGCAGCCTGGTGTTAAAAATTGAAGCATATCACCGTGACGGCATTGACGAATGCTTTGCAATGCACTAAATTTCAATTTGACACCACGCTGCCATCTACATTTAAACGAACATAGCTCAAGAACGCAGCCTGCTTTCAAGATGAAAATTGGTGCGTTGTAAAGCATTCATTAATGCCGTCATAGTGATGTGCTTCAATTTTTAACACCAGGCTGTCTTCTTATTGACCTTGAATCATGACAAAGTACGCAGCCTGATATAAAATTGACTATTATTTTACCATAACGCACTCGCTATTGGCTTTAATATTTCCTAACATCACTTTTTGACACCCGGCTTCCCGGCTGAAATAACATGCTTCCGCTTGTTCCAACTTTCTGAAGGCTGCGTACTTCGAATTCAAGATCCAGAAGTTTCATGCAGTAGAGAAAGGATGAATTTAGTGCATGAAAGAACTAGAATCGCTGGATGTTTCGTACATTTCCAGAAAAATTGTAACAAAGTACGCCATCAATTTGTGAGTTAAAAAATCAATCCTCGTCATCCAAAAAACACTCAAACTATTTTTCTCTAAAAGCCACCAAAATTACCTTTCCAACGATACCCCTTTCGAGATATTTGGTTAAAATTTGAATTTTCTGCATCCAGTTGAGAGGGTCTTTTTTTGACTACTCTAAAAGTGGAAAGTTCAACGAAGTATTTACACTCAAAAAATTGCAGAAAATTCGGAAGCGATTTATTTAAGTTGCTGACTAAAGTCATGCTAAAATTACATAATTGCGATAACTCCTGGGCGGCAGCCTCCGCAAGGTAGGGCAAGGGTAATATCACTTCCCTCGCAGGCTCAAAAGGACAGAGCACCTGGTGTGGCTCGCCGCAAGCACGAATATTTGTAATCGTATAAGAAAGTGGAGGTCACTTGAGTCAAATTTTAAACAAATTCAGCATTAATTTGCCTTATTTGACTCAGATTTAACTTCTATTTGCCGTAATTTGACTCAGATTTGGCCACAGTTGGCCTAAGTTGAAAACGTGAACAGACAGACAGAATCAACAACACAAAACACTGAGTTTCGTTTCGTCGTTCATAGGGAGCGTTCTTCATTTTTTCCGGGTTTTTGGACTTTCCCTCCGCCTTGCCTGCAATGTTCCATACAAATTAAGATTTTTGTGTGTGAAGTGTCTATCTTAAGGCGGATATATAATGAACACCAGATGAAATCCTATATATGAAGCTACAATATATAGGCGTGGTTCAGAATTCATGTTAAGCATGTGGTCCAACAAACAGATTAATGGTTGCTCACACAAAATGCCCTAGAAAATAGTATTTCAGTGGTGGCAGCTCAGAGAATGTATACCAAAAACAGATGACGACTCTTCACATCTAAATGTACCATGTTCTTCCCAAATTAGCAAAATTTGAAACTTCTGTCGTGAATAGTTTGACATGAATGAATTGACATCTATTTTTGGTATGTCATGGCGTCTCTTGAATACATAACGTATGTGCAGTCTCAAAGAGAACCTGCGTCACATTCGAAAGAACGTAAAGTCGATGGTTTCATATTAACCAAACACCGTTAATTCACTAATTCAATCCATGCGTATGTAATAAGAAAAGTATTTTATTTCGATTTGGTATTTACCGTCGCTCGGTCGGGCGAAAATATGGTGTAACGCAGCGTTGTTTTGATTATTTTTCTATTTCAAATTTGATAGAAAACAAACAAACTGAGCCCTAAAGAAAACGAACGGGTAAAAGTTCCAAATCAAAGCAAAAGGAACATTTTCAAAAAACAACAAACCGAAAATATAAAAACAAAATCCCATTCCAGGTTTCTAAACAATAATAAAACTTCAAACTTCGTTGAGCATAAATAAACTGAATAAATCTTATCCCCCAAGTTAATGTTTAATATAACTTTGTATTATAAATATTATTTATGTATGCATATTTACTTGTAAATCTGTTTTGCTTATAAATCACATGTTTGAAGGCCTAACATGAATTTTCTGCCGATACAACGGTTTTTTTCCTCTTTTTCTTTCTGTATCAGTGATGGTTTTGATGGGTTTATATCCTTTTTATAGCAACCCCACTTCAACTTAATACTATATGTCGATTCGATACAAGATAAAAATTGAGAATTGCTCCATATCAAAGGATAGCGAAATTGATTCAAGTAGTGAGCATTTGAATATATTGTAGAGTCCAGTCGTGCACACTCTGCACTGCAGACGTATACATTTTTTTTCTCACATGGCTCCGCAGACCCGTACGATAATCTATGAAGCCTCAAACGAAAGTAAAGCTACGAACAGGTCTACTGCAGTCAAAAACATTCGATGTAAAAATTCGGGTCATTCAAACTTAAGTAAACTGAACTTGAGAAAGACCTGTCAGAGAACCGTTTGCTTTCATTTTTTAGAGTTTCACTTCAACTTTTAGATTTTAGAGTGTTTCAGGCCAGGTAAGTGCAGGTCAAGTCAAAATTTCAGTCAGGTAATAATCCAGGTCACGTTAACCTGAAGCCTTTTTTTTTAAGGAATTTATCTTCCACAAATTACGTAAAAAATTATAAGCAATCAATGCAGGGAGTGAGGTGTCGAAAGTAGTTGAACGTCAGATGAAATGTTCACATGCTATCATTTTGTCTGCTGTATAGATTTGAACGCGTAGCCACCCGTCAAGTTCTTTTAATTTGGCACCTTCGGCTCATCTAAAGCAAAGGAACAACAGTGAGTGGTAAGAACATCATGAACGTTCACATTTTTCAGTGGACACGTTTTTCCTGTCATGCTGATGTGAATTTAGAGAAGTCATAATTCATAGCGACATCGACAATAACAACAACAGAATACAATGCTGCCTTTCAATACCATTTGGTGCCTTTTAGTACTTCTAGCTGGTCCTCACTACCCCTTCGTGCCACTCGCTACCAACTGGGGTTTCTCGCTACCTATCGTTGCCTGATGCTGTGTTCACTGATTTCAATGAATTCTAATTTCACAGGAATGCTGACTCCACTGTCACTCTGATTCTTCTGGAATTCTGATTTCTCCAAAACGTTCATTCGTTCATTCCTTGAGCATATTTATTCATAGAGAATTCTGATTCCTCGAGAATTCCGATTCCTCGAGCTGATTCCTCGAGAATTCTGATTTCTACAGAATTCTGATTCCTAGGAAACTCTGATTACTAGGGAATTCTGATTCCTAGAGAATTCTGATTTTTAGAGAGTTCTGATTCCTAGAGAATTCTCATTCCTAGTGAATTCTGATTCCTAGGGAATTGTAGTGAATTCTGAGTCTTAGGGAATTCGGATTTCTGTGGAGTTCTGATTCCTAGAGAATTCTGATTCCTAGTGAATTCTGATTCAAAGGGGATTCTGATTCATAGGAAACTCTGATTGCTAGGGAATTCTGATTCCTAGGGAATTCTGATTCCTAGGGAATTTTGATTCCTATATAATTCTGATTCCTTTAAATTATGATTTCTCTGGAATTCTGATTCCTAGAGAATTCTGATTCAAAAGGAATTCTTATTCATTTGAAACTCTGATTATTAGGGAATTCTGATTCCTAGGGTATTCTGATTCCTAGGGAATTTTGATTCCTATAGAATTCTGATTCCTTTGAATTATGATTTCTCTGGAATTCTGATTCCTAGAGAATTCTGATTCAAAAAAAATTCTGATTCATAGGAAACTCTGATTCCTAGGGAATTCTGATTCCTAGGGAATTCTGATTCCTAGGGAATTCTAATTTCAAGGGAATTTTGATTCCTATAGAATTCTGATTCCTAGTGAATTCTGATTCAAAAGGAATTCTGATTCATAGAAAACTCTGATTGCTAGGGAATTCTGGTTCGTAGAGAATTCTGATTTCTAGGGAATTTTGATTCCTATAGAATTCTGATTCCTTTGAATTATGATTCTCCTGGAATTCTGATTCATCTGGAATTCTGATTCCTAGAGAATTCTGATTCCTAGTGAATTCTGATTCCTAGGGAATTCTGATTTCTAGGGAATTCTGATTTCTAGTGAATTTGGATTCCTATAGATTTTTGATTCCTTTGAAATATGATTCCTTTGAATTATGATTCCTCTGGAATTCTGACTTCTCTGGAACTCAGATTCATCTGGAATTCTGATTCCTAGTGAATTCTGATTCTTTGTGAATTCTGATTCTTAGGGAATTTTGATTTCTCTGGAATTCTGATTCCTAGAGAATTCTAATTCCTAGAGAATTCTGATTCCTAGGGAATTCTGATTCCTAGAGAATTCTGATTCCTAGAGAATTCTGATTCCTTGTGAATTGTGATTCCTAGTGAATTCTGATTTCTAGTGAATTCTGATTTCTCTGGAATTCTGATTCCCAGAGAATTCTGATTCCTAGAGAATTCTGATTCCCAGAGAATTCTGATTCCCATAGAATTCTGATTCCCAGAGAATTCTGATTCCTAGAGAATCCTGATTCCTAGAGAATTCTGATTCCTAGTGAATTCTGATTCCTAGGAAGTTCTGATTTCTAGGGAATTTTGATTCCTAGAAAATTTTGATTCATAGGGGATTCTGATTCATAGGAAATTCGTTTTCCTAGGAAACTCTGATTGCTAGGGAATCCTGATTCGTAGGGAATTCTGATTTCTAAGGAATTTTGATTCCTATAGAATTCTGATTCCTTTGAATTATTATTCCTCTGGAATTCTGACTCCTCGGGAACTCTGATTCATCTGGAATTCTGATTCCTAGTGAACTCTGATTCAAAGGGAATTCTGATTCATAGAGAATTCTTATTCCCTGGACCTTTGACATTCTCGAAAAAATGTTACACTATTTCAGAGCATATCAGAAATTAGTTTTTGCATCTTCGTTTAACCTAAAGAGAAAATTTCTAATGTCAACCTGCATCTCAATAAATAGATTAGACTCTGAAAGCGACTCTCAAAATCGGAATTTACAAAATATTCATGAAAAAATTCCACATATTGTGAATGGTCTAGTTGCCATCCCGATAAATTCAACTGATTTTCACAAATTTCTTCTTTAGTTTTCTGAGGCAACCATTTCCTCGGCCATGTACTCGGAATTTCGCGACTAATTTGCTCATCTTTCAACTCGAGTTATTATAATTATGGCGACAGACGGACAAGTTTATTTTTAGAGATTTGGCATCTCTATTCTTCAATATATACTCCTCCCCAGAACCAGAGTGTAAATTCGCATGGCAAGTGTCTTTTTGTCACATGGAAATGACATGAATTATTTTTTAAATCATAATTACATTCAGCAAAACCGTGCTGGACTTTGGTTTGAAAATCGGATGGCAGAGCAATAAAAAAAAAGACTTTTTGATCTCAGCAATTAAGAGTAGAATTTTCTCATTTAAACTAATTTCCTGTGCTTGCGAAATAGTTCAAAAATCTGTTCCATGTAGGAATTCGAGAATTTATTTCTTCGACGCTGGCATTTTCCATTATTTTGTACACGAATTCATTTTGTTTTAAATTGTATACGTTACGTAGTAAATTTAATGAAAATTTTAAAATTAACAGAAATAATTGTATGCAGCGAGTGGAATTCTTCACAGATCAAATGGAATATGAGGAAGAAAATGTGAAAAACTTCAAGGGGTAACCATGAATAATGAAACGTTGAATTAAAATACCAAGTCTACATTTGATGATTTTTTCCACGCTAAAAGAAATTAATTTCACCGTTGCAATTACTGTAGAAATTATTATAAGAGCGTCCAAATTTATTGCTCGATCTAAACAGAATTTCTTTCCTAGAAAACTTTAGGTAAATGGAACACTTCTCCTTAATCAGAATAATCCAGCAAAATAATTCAGCTTCTACTTGAGACTTTCAACATTGCCCTACGTTCGCCCATTCCACGTTCCAATTCCATATCTTTATACCGCTCCGTAGTTCCATATTCGTCAGTTTGTGAGGGCGATTTCCACAGCATTCTCGCAGTGTCTTGCTCTGAGTCCATAATCTTTTGGTCTGGCATACTACATAGAGAAATGTTCCCATAGGAAGTATTAAGCCATACACTGACCAGTGGGGGTTGGTGAGTGGATCACATACTTAACTTAGCAAGTCTATAAGATTTCATTTGGTGCTAATTATATCTCCGCCGAAAGTTAGACTCAAATATTTATTTTTGTACACAGAATTTATCGTGAGTGTACGGTTCGTTACGTTACGTTTAGGAACGTTACTTTTGTGCTATACATTGAAGAAAAACCCAATACAGAATTTGACTTCATGAGGATCGAACCCATGAAAGGCTGCCACTGAGCCAACCCGTTCTTTGAGAAACGTAGAATCCCCCTAATGTCAGATCAAGTTAAAGTTTCCTTCTGCAGTTTTCGTTCATACAAAAAGTTCCTGTTCCATAATTTGTATACTTCGCGAAAGATGTACTTTTGTAAATTGATAACTAACTCTCTGTATGTTTGGTGTCAGTTTCATCCTTATGGCCCAATTTACCAAATTCTTCCGCGGAAATTCGTTCGAACAAAGAACAATGAAGGCTTTCAAAAGCTTTTGTTC
Organism: Pseudolycoriella hygida; assembly: GCA_029228625.1. Classification (NCBI taxonomy): domain Eukaryota; kingdom Metazoa; phylum Arthropoda; class Insecta; order Diptera; family Sciaridae; genus Pseudolycoriella; species Pseudolycoriella hygida. The sequence goes on along the minus strand of CM055406.1, from coordinate 112,472,239 downwards.
AAAGTCCGAACGACTTTCCGCGGAAGAATTTGGTTAATTGGGTGGGAATATATGGGAACAGTGATATTGTTCCCACGGGAATACATACCTACCCAATTTAACTGCGTAGTGTGTATTGTTAACGTTTCACATGTTGGTATACATATCAGACGTAAGTTAACATGCAACACGTTTTAAATTTTCATTTTCATCATTTGTCCATTATGCATAGTTATCCGCTTACTTCTAGAACGTTAGTATATTGATTGGGTGGTGTTTGTACACATGAGGGGCGTTAGTACACATGTGGGGCGTTAGTACACATGTGGCGTGTTAGTGCACACGTGGGGCGCTGGAACATATATAGGGTATTAGTACACATGTGAAGCATTAGTACACATGTGGGGCGTTTGTACACATGTGGGGCGATAGTACACATGTGGGGCGCTAGTAAACATGTGCGGCGTTAGTACACATGTGGGGCGCTAGTAGACATGTGCGGCGTTAGTACACATGCGGGGCTTTAGTACACATGAGGGGGGTTAGTACAAATGTTTTGCGTTAGGACACATGTGGGGCGCTAGTACACATGTGGGGCGTTAGTACACATGTGGGGCGTTAGTACACATGTGGGGCGTTAGTACACATGTGGGGCGTTAGTACACATGTGGGGCGTTAGTACACATGTGGGGCGTTAGTACACATGTGGGGCGTTAGTACACATGTGGGGCGTTATTACACATGTCGGACGTTAGTATAGTAGGAGCGCATTTCGTCAAAAAAATCGATTTGCGTTCCTGTTGCATTTGGATAAAAAGTGATTACGAAATAATTTTTGTTATTTTTAGGAGTAAAAAAATGGAAATAAGTTTTGGGAAAGGTCAAAGCTCAACTCACTTTTTTTGTAAAACAAAATTTTGAACGTCGATTTAAAATCAGGCAAGCGATACAAGCATTTACTTACTTCTGAGACTTAACCTTATTTTTGATAAAGAATTCACAAAAAATATAAAGTTCGACATTCCACGAGTCGTTTCGTCCCGCTAGGCACCCATATTTGAACGTTCGTGCCAAAAAACTCAATTGTAATAGTCACAATTTTCCATATATTTCTGGTCGTCTAGTACGACGCTGACGCAACTAAAAAAATTTGCGAAGTAGACGACTAGAAATGCATGCAAATGTGTGACTATTACAATAGACCGTGGTTCTTTTTCAGTTATTGTTTTAAATGAAAGTTCACTATGAAAAGATTAGATTTGCTTAAGAAATTACCGAAAAGTCGTCTTAAACTTATTTATATCGTCAATTTAAGAAATTTGTTCTCAATGCCGAGTCAATCCCCAATGACAGTTCATCCTTTGTATTTCTATAAAATTTCATTTTATTAAGTTGGCAATTGTTAAAATTAGTACATTTTCTGGTACATTTCTTCGAGCGCGAAAGTTTTCAAAAATTTTTCGGTCGTTTCATTTGAAGTTTTAAAATATTAAAAAAAGAATTTCTAAACGTTTTTCTTTGTGTACACTATTTTTTCAACGCCACCAAAAATAAATGAGGTAAAACGACCACGGTCTATTGAGTTTTTTGGCACTAACGTTCAAATATGGGTGCCTGGCGGGACGAAACGACTCAGCGAATATCGAGTTTTATAGTTTTTGTGAATTCTTTATCAAAAATAAGGTTAAGTCTCAGAAGTAAGTAAATTCTTGTATCGCTTGCCTGATTTTATATCGACGTTCAAAATTTTGTTTTGCAAAAAAAAAGAGAGTTGAGCTTTGAGCTTTCCCAAAACTTATTTTCATTTTTTTTACTCCTCAAAATAACAAAAATTATTGCATAATCACTTTTTGTCCAAATGTAACAGACAACAAAGGGAGGAGCAGAGACCATGAATCTAATGCAAACGATTGTGGATATTTCACCACCATTCGTAAGATGACGTCTATGACTATTGGAAAGGAGTTTTGTTGCACTGATAGAGCTACGACCAGTCGCGTATATGATTGATATGAAGGAGCTTATAGCGAGCATGGGTGGGGAGACTTGGTTATTAGGTCAAACCCAGCAATAAGCGCTTTGTACGAACTTATGTATCACAACAAATTATAAAATATAAATCAGAACCACCCCTTACACTCCAATGAAATTATCACTCGATGTCAGTTTTCCGTACGGGTCGGTGCAGCACTTAGTTTTACTTTTCAATCAGAGTTGTTTGTGTCCTCGTGGTACAGTTAAGACTTTATTCTTATCAAACAACTTCTCCTGCCATCATAAATTCATAAATTTTGGCACATCATTTGACATGATGACGCGAAGAATTTTATGACGAACTCGATGACTAAGCCCTTAACTTAGTTAACTAAATTCAATTCCTACAATATGTAAATTATTGAAATTTTTAAAGGTAAAGTAGTAAATTAGTTGACATAGTCACAACTGTGTCAAGTCAATAATTTACTTTTGTAATTAAATGGTTGGAAACAGCAGGTGCACTTATAGATTTACTAAAGGGGCGGCGGAAGAAGAGTTTGGTTTAACTTTTCATTTTGGGGAAGGAGGCGCTCAGTATTGTTCAAAAATTATTTTATTCTTGTTCAATATTTCGGCCGGTGCGGAGGGTGCCTGTGATGTGACGTAATATTTGAGATGGGTGATGGGGGTAATATGTGAACAGTCCCTAACCCACAATGCTCAGAGTCGAGGTTACTAAAGACTGTCCCCAAGGGGGCGTATTACCACCATTACTCTGGTACTTAGTCGTAAATGAGCCTCTAACGGTTTTGAACGATATGAAATTCCAAACGGAAGGATTTTCCGACGATCTTGCTATCCTACTTAGAGGAAAATTTGCAAATGTTCTCTGCGAGCTACTCCAATAGGCACTGAACATAATCAGTAGCTGGTGCGAAGAGAACGAACTTTCGGTAAATCCCACCAAAACAAAGATGGTCTTATTTACAAGGAAACAAAAAATTGAGTGCATAAAAATTCCATTGATTAATGGAACACCAATTTTACATGTCCCAAGGGTAAAATACCTTGGGATCATTTTAGACAGCAAAATTCTGTGGGTCGACAATCTAAACGAGCGACTGTTCTATGCCAATGTCCCCCAAAGTAATGCACTATACAGCAGTCATCAGGCTTGTCGTTACCGTACAAATTCTGGTAATCGAATGTATGGATTTCAACTGAAAACGAGAATTTGTTTCACTCAGTTTCCCATATAATTGGTGACCCCGACGTGGATGTTCGATAGCTTGGATGTTCGATTACCGATTACCTGAAGTATCGGCAGCGTGTTTTCGTACGAAAACTTGCTCTTACTAGGACGCCTGATTATCTTTACTCAAAACTAGAGCGTGGCAGGACTGCTCACTTCCCACTGTTCATCTTACCTCGGAATTCGTCACTTCAGTACAACCGATCATTTTTCGTGCGATCGAGCTCTGATTATAATCATCATAATTCGATTGGGGATTTCAAGCTAAACTGCATGCGGCTGGTCAGCCGGAGGGTCTAGTCAGTTTATTATAGCTTGCCACGTCTGTGAATTTTTAGGATTTTTTTGCGAGATTTAGTCTTAAATTGATGACTTACAGCAACAGCTTGTAACAAGGGTTGACCAACTAGAATTAATTATCTTTCCTCTTTGTCCTTTTCTGATTTGTTTAAACTTCTGACAACGTAGTTCGAATATACATACTTAAATCTAATTGCTATGGATGACTTTAAGTATATTTTGGCATTTTGTAATTTTATTTTTTTTTTTTAATTTCTACTTTTAAGTGACCCGTACGAAGTACATGTAATGAGAAGTTTCCGGTCCCCGGTTCCGGGACCTGATGTAATCAATAGCATATAATGAATAACATGTAATTAATAATTACCGAGGTGGTGGTATTCCACACGAATTTGGAAAACAAAAATTAGAAAACAAAATTAGGAAAAAAAATTAGGAAACCGAAAATTAGGAAAAAAAAATATTTGCCAAAAATAAGGAAAAACAAAAATCAGGAACAAACAAAATTAGGAATTTATTAAATTAGGAAAAACCAAAATTAGAAATCAGGCAATCAGGAAAACCAAAAGCAGGAAAATAATTTTTGAGAGAATACGCCGCAGGCCGTGATAAATCCTTAAGAAAAAGCGGGGTCGAGGGGCGGCAACACCCGCGTAGAGGGTTCAAGGGGGAATATCCCCCTAGCGGCGTCTAAGGGGCAGAGCCCCTAGCGGAAGGCAGCCTGCAGAACGTTAGTAGCTCGCCACAGGCGCGGGGGTTTAGGGGGCACAGCCTCCTACATACCAAAAATACGATTGCGACCTCCTTAGGAATTGAAAACTTTAATGTTTTTCCTGATTTATTTCCTTCCTGATTTTCGTTTTTCATAATTTTGGTTTTTCCTAAATTTCGTATTTCCTGATTTTTGTTTTTCCTGATTTTAGATTCCTGATTATCGTTTCCTGATTTTCATTTACTGATTTTTGGTTCCTGATTTCTTGATTCCTGATTTTTGCTTTCCTAATTCAGGTGGACATTCTCGCGGGGTGCACATATGCATGTAATAGTTTTCGGTGTTGTTTTACATATTGCAGAAGAATGAGAGTTGCGGCCAGTGTTACGACTCCCTCTCTAGACCTGGGTCTAGACCAGAAAATTATCGTCACGTAATTTAGGGTCTGTCACTCAGTGATTTGCTTACACTATTATATTTATATTACGTGTCGGATTGCCAAAGTGGTCGGGAAGGAGATGATGTGTAAGTTGGACGGAAAATTGGGAGGAGAGGTGTATTGGAAAAAAATAAAGTGAGTGGTTTGGATGAGGCTTTTTTGGACCGTTACTACGAACGGATTTTACAATATTTTCTTTTGCACATTTTTTATTGCAATTTCCATAAAATCGATGGGTGTGTTTAAGTTAGTCTGTAAGTATATTCAATTCGTTCGTAGAAGGAATTGAGAAACATTATTAGAAAATCGTGAGTGGAAATTCGGCGAAGACAAATATGAGAAATTTAGGTTCAAAGAAATGTAGTTTGGGTCCCGACTCAACTCAACTTTTACACAAGACTCGTTATTTTTACATGATAAGATTTGCTACGTATACCAAAAACTTTCTTCCTTCTAGGGAATTCTTTCACACAGCCTTCATTTCTTCTACACATGAATCGAAAATCAACGCTTAAGCATAATTTAAAATAAAACACATGAAGGGACCCGTACGTATCAGAATAGATGCGGCAAACAGAGTTGATATTACGAAAAGACTGGAACGTATTTAAGTAAATATTGCGTTCACATTAGACTGAATTGGAAATTGCCCGTAGGGCAATTTTGAAAAACCCGTCCGAAGTAACGGTGTAAAAAAATTCTCTGAACGCACAAAATTGACCTCCAAATAGAGAAAAATGTTCTCCTCAATTTTGTCTACAACATAGCAAAAAACTATTTTTTGGGCTAGGGCCGACCTAGGGCCTTAAGTAGAGGGCTCGGATACATACTTCCATAGACAAAAATGTTTCCCTCAATTTGCTCTGCAACATAACAAAAAACATTTTTTTATGTTAGGGCCGACCTTAGGACCGACATGAGGCCCACTTGAGCCCTAAGCACAGACAAAAATTCTTCTACAAATGGTCGGGCCGAGATCTTTCAAACAAAAAAAAGTTTTTGAAAATCGGAAGAGATTTACTCGAGTTATGTACAAAAAACACGTAGGGCCCCAACAAAGGCTCTTTTTTAGTGCCCTAGCTAAGTCCAAGGACTCAAATTAAAAAAAAATTTCTTCCGTAAATTGTCGGCCATGCCCAGATCTTTCAAATAAAAAAAAATTTTTGAAAATCAGAAAAGATTTATTCCAGTCATGTGCAAAAGACCAAAAACCACTTAAACGGCCCTAGCTCGACGGCCCTTGGGCCGACAGTGCCCAGATTCAATCCCATAGAATATTTTTTGACTACCTTTCAGGAAAAAAAAAGTTTTTGAAAATCGGTCAAGATTTACTCAAGTTATCGTGTTGACGGACAGACCGACAGACAGACCTACAGACAGACAGACCGACAGACAAACAGACAGACGGACATTTTTTTTTCGCTGATTTGTCATTTGAGGCAACAAAAAAAGTTTCCTTCTTACTCCCGCGTTCGAATTCACAATGTAATAAACGTGGTACGGGTCTAAAAAATTGGGAATCAATGGAATAAAAGAATAAATGGAATAAATGAAGTGCGCCACCCCTCGATAAGACCCCTTTCCGAAGAACTTCGTTCTTCGTACGGGTCTAATAGAGCGTTGATTTTCGATTCATGTGCAGCTATTTGTTTTAATATTCTTGGGAATGCAATTACCGTACATTAAAAGAACCGATTAACGGTATTATCGAAATTTCGAACTAAGTTTACCGGTAAAAACCGGTAAATTTTGAAAAAGTCCTGTTGTTTTAATAACGAAAAATTTATTTCCTTGCCCGGATGATTTCCAAAATGTTCAAAATGTAAAAACTTAAAATTATTTCAAAATGTTATTCATAAACTCCATATGATCAGCGAATTTTCGACGCATGAAGTGCAAATAACAAAGCAGAAAATATTGAAAAAAATCGGTTACATTAAATGATATTTGCCGGTAAACGGTAATCAGCATTACCGGTTTTTATCGGTTATTTACCGTTTTTTACCGGTTGCATTTCCTACTTCCTTCTGCTGTCGTTGCGAACCTTCGAACTATTTTTTAACAAGCGTGCCGCGTGCATTATAAACAACTCCTAACACTTTCGGCAAGGTAAGTAAATATCACATTTGAATCGCTTTGAGTTGTTGATTTTGATGCCAAATGTTGACTTTGTGAATAATTTGGGAAAAATATTTAAATTTTAACGAGCAAAAATTGGGGGCGACACAAACAGCATTTTAAATTAATGTTAGTGAAATTAAAATTCAAGTGCAGAAAATCCTCACAATGGATAAAATGCATTCAAATGGCAAGACAAAGTTTTACACATACTTTTGCCACTTCATTCGCTGATAGCAAATTTTAATTTGCTGTTACAAACTAAATTTGTTTTGTTTTTGTTTTTTTTTTTTTCTTTTTTTCAACAAAATGCACAATGTTCATGCTTTGAAAATATTAAATGAATTACAAAAAATGTTAATTGCAAAAAAAAAAACATCAACAACGGTATCAAATGTGCGCGCCAACATCTAGATATCCCCGATGCAAATACATAAAATTTTATAGAAATTTATATATGGCTGGCACTCGGTTAGGAAAATTACATGCATTTTCACGATATAATTCCAATTTTCAATGCGACACAAAAACAAGAACCAAAATGGAATGAAAATTGTTCCCATATGCGATTTGTTATACAAAAATAACAATGAATGAAAAAATTATACGACAGAAAGGAAAATAATAAAAAAAATGCGAACGAAAAAAAAAACAATGGAAAAGCTCAAACATTAACTCTCTAGGGACTAATGACATTTTAAGTACCATTGAGACTTGGCTGTGAATATTGTACAAATCCCTCGGATGTGTAACGGCTGCTTCGCGTACCTAAAGTACGTGTGCACCGTATGTCAGCTGTAAATTCATCATTGAATCCATCATCTTCGGCATACATTGATGGTACATCAGTTCTAGCGGGTCTATAAAAATATAGAATTTTTTTTTCGTTTTAGAAAAAATGACTTATCACATAAAGATGTTTGTCGTATTTGTGTTTTATTTTTGCATTTTTTTTATTGTTTTTATTGTTGTTGAATAATAAAAAGTCATAAAAAATGGAGGCAAAAAAATTAAATAAATAAAAACGAAGACGAAAGAAGAAAACGGATGAGACGATCAGCGCAAAATGGAACTGTGTCAAAGCTCTTACATTAACTTTACACTATAATACAAGTGAAACGCCGTATACAAAGACGATTTTTAAAGAATAATCTGCTTTTACCCCATGTTCGACTGGATAATATAAATTGCGAACATAAAACCGTTCGTGATAACGAAAATGTTCTTCTTTTATGTTCAGTAGTTGGTTTATAGCGTACGCAATAAATTGGTTATCGATTGCATCTCAGTTTTCCAGTAAACTAAACCCACAGCAATTTAATGTTGAGGGATTTTAAACAAAGGAAATTTTCACTGTCGAAAAACTACCGACCGACGACAGGGTGCATCTTTCTATAAGTCTTTGGTATACCCGTGAAAAATCGCCAAAAATGTTTTCGGTATTTCTTCACAATTTGTTGATTTCTTCCGGCGATATTTCATATTTCTTAGACTTTAAATCGCAAGAGAAAAATGTCTGGTTTCCTATCAATTCACCGAGGATCGTTTCGCCGCCGAACATTTCGCCGCGCACGTTTCGCCGCGTTATCATTTAGCCTCGCGATCATTTCGCCGTTAGGCCAACTCACCGCCCAATCTTTTCGCCGTGCAACATTTTGCCGCTGGAACTTTTCGCCGCCAAACAAATCGGCGCCAGCACCGCGGAGTGTTGGACAATCAATTAATGATGAATCACTTGCTTTTGTTACATTTTGTAAGAGAATGAATCTCTCGCTTTTGTTACATTTTGTAGACGGATGAATCACTCGCTTTGGTTACATTAATCACATATAACCACACACACTGAGGAAAATATCTACAAGCGACGTAGGCATTGTGTACGCCGCCGACGTATTATATACGCGCTGAATGTATTATCAACCTTATTTAAGTATTGTGTAGTATGCCATACGTGCACGGTGCGTTAAATACGTTGGCAGCGTAGATATTTGTAGATATTTTCCTCAGTGTAGGTTTTCGTGGCATTTTGTGAATCTCTGGCTATCCAGTGTTTTAAGCGATATATATTGTACCCTCACTTTGTCCTTCTGAGAGAATTACTTCACAAGATCCTTGAATGCCCAGGCCTCTATGTCCTAAGTCTTAACTGATACTCATCAATGCCAGGAATGTAAGACCCTCATTGAAGCAATAAACCCACAGCGAAACCAAGTTCAGAGTTGCTGGGTTGAGGAGCTCACAAAATGGACACGTATGTGTTGTCCCCAATACAGCTTGAAGTGCCTGTGGCCGCCGTGGCCGAGTGTTTTTTTTTTTTGAAAATTTTGTACAACAAATTAATATAAAATAAAGAACATAACCAAAGACCCGTATGTATAGATGTGATAGACAGAATAGATGTGGCAAATAGAACAAATTTTGCAAAAAGACTCGAACGTATCTTAACATAGTAATAAGCAAAGAAACCAACGTTTTATGTTCTTTTATAGCTATAAGAATTTCAAAGATCCACAGAAATTATCCAAGGTAATGTCAAAATCCCTACCTAAGTACATCTCAGACCATTCAAATATACAAATGGTTACATCCAAGGATTGGGCCATTTTCCTCTAAAACGCTGAAACACGTGTTCTCTAAAATTTTATTCTATACAACTTTGCCTCTGGAAGCAACCTTCTACCTCTTACAGTTCTAGAGATATGTGTCATCCCTCCCAATTCTAGAAGTGGTCATATCTCAGGATTGTGGCATTTTCACCCAAAACCCTGAGACACAAGTTCGGAAGAAATTTTGCATCTTTTATAATTCTAGAGATATGGATGAGCCTTCCCAATTCTAGAAGTGGTCATATCCCAGGATTGGGGCAATTCTACCCAAAACCTTGAAAAACGTGTTGTCTAAAATGTTATTCTCTACAACTTTGCCTTTGGAAGCAACTTTCTAACTCTTATAGTTCTAGAGATATGGATCATTCCTCCCAGTTCTAGAAGTGGTCATATCCCAGGATTGAGGCATTTTTACCCAAAAACCTGTGACACGTGTTCGCTAAAATTTTATTCTTTACAACTTTATCTTTGGAAGCAACTTTCTAACTCTTATAGTTCTAGAGATATGGATTATCCCTCCCAATTCTAGAAGTGGTCATATCCCAGGATTGAGGCATTTTTAACCAAACCCCTGAAACACGTGTAACCTAAAATTTCATTCCCTACAACTTTGCCTTTGACAGTGAATTTCCATATTCCATAGTTAAGCTAATAAACACGAAAAACTGTTTTCGTATATGACCGAGAAACTCAATTTCGTCGATTCCATTGGTCCCGGTGCCCCGACCGCTGACCCGATTCCCACAAAAATTTTTTCCCAATTTTCTGACATCAAATCCTTTCATTTGACACCAACATGAACAATTTCCGTGCTATACTTGCTGAGATATTTGCGAAATAGCTTTATCGACTCTCGAAAAAGGTGACGTGACATTTCTCCGCCGCAAATAACGCCCCGGGTGTTATTAACGCCCCGGGTGTTACTAACGCCCCGAGTGTTATTAACGCGCCCGGGTGTTATTAACGCCCCGGGTGTTATTAACCCCGCCCCGGGTGTTATTAACGCCCCGGGGGTTATTAACGCCCCGGGTGTTATTAACGCCCCGGGTGTTATTAACGCCCGGGTGTTATTAACGCCCCGGGTGTTATTAACGCCCCGGGTGTTATTAACGCTCCGGGTGTTATTAACGCCCCGGGTGTTATTTGCGGCGGAGAAATGTCCTGCCACTCTCGAAAAATCATGCTTTTGGTCACTTCCTCGACCATATCTCCGGAAATACTTGGTCGATTTTGCTCATCTTCGAACTTGAATCATGGGAGAAACGTATCTTTCCGGGACAAAAAGTTTAGGGTGATCGGTTGAGCCGTTTGGAAAAAAAGTGGAGACGGATGGACGGACGGACATTTTTTTATTGTTGATTCGTCATATTTAGACGATAATAAATGCATCCCCCAACTGTCACCTCGATCTACCGCATTGTACATTAAAATTATTTGTAGTAAACGTATAGGACCTTCGTACTTTGTACGGGTCCAAAAACAAATTTTTTAATGAGAAAATTTGAATTTTCAGTGGTGGCGAAAAAAATGTTTTTTAGTACTCAGCTACGTCGATACAAATGACTGCCTACGAAGATGTATTAACGCCTAGGAATACATTGTCCGAAATAAAAATTGGGGGTGGCGCACACTAGATTATGAATTTTTCATTAAAATAGTCTCAACTGTTATAAAAATGTCGATGTTGAATTCTAGTTATAACAGTTTCGAAAAACTAAACATAGAAACTTGTATACAAATTTATAACAGTTGAATTTGACGTTGAATTTTCTTATAACAGTTTAAAAAATTCAACATCGAAATTTTTATAACAGTTGAGATGATGTTTTTTGCTGATAACTTCATAGTCTTGTGCGCCCCCCATACTTGTTATTTTGGATTATATCTTCCTAGGTATAAATTCATCATCGTAGACCTAGACAGTCATTTGTATCCTGATGCCCATATCTTCTGGATACGGCCCTGCGACCTAAAAACCAATCGCTTTCAACAATAATGAACGTCGAATGAATTTTATTATAGTGATAATTCGTAGAAGACGATTTTGGGGTAATTGCGATAAGTTTTTATTAGTCTACCTTTATCACAAACAAACGACCTTTTTCATGGCTTCACTAACATTGTCTGAATGAATAACGAATAACGTTGCATCTATCAGCTTTTCTATCGAACACTTTGTTCCCGGAAAATTGATGACAACTTAAAAAAAAATACATCAAAATGGTGTGTGACTATTTTCGTCTACATTTCGTTAAGTTAAGGTGTCAATCCAACTATTTGACACAACATATTCAATAACGTCCACCTAGATGGATTGATTGAATTAAAATTAATGAATGAATGGAGCAAACCGTACACCTTGAAGAAGACTAACACACAAATCATAATAAATGAGACAATTTGATGATGTGAAAAATCGCTATTTCAACTTTCAGCCGTTGAGCAATATTTGCATGTCACAAAAGTGTTTCATCTAACTAGATAGACACTTTTTATGATCAATCGATGGGCAATAGAAAAGTTTGAGTTATTCAATAATTCACATCTCTTATTGTCTTCGAAAATAAGTTTAAAGTTAATGAATGAAAATGGTCGTGAAATGTGTTTCGGCGTATGAAGATGTGACATCTTGGTGAACTTTTCAATGTTTCTCTCTCAAAATCTACTCTCTGAAATGTTCCTACGTAATCTGCCTTAAGAACCCGTCAATGGTTTGAATATAGATCATTATTGACTTGAGCTTCGCTGCTCATAATGAGGGCATATGAAGAGCTACCTGCTAAGTCCTCTGAAGGCAGTTAGGAGGCGATTAGGATAAAAACGATTAGGACACTCGTGTAATCTATCGCGACGGACGTAGGGTGAAAGAGTGTAAAGATTATCTGAACTAATGGGTCTAAACAATCGGGTCAGTCTGGTCTGTCTATCTGGACACTTCGGCGCTGAATGGAATGAGAAAGAAGATGAACCTGAACCGTGCTTGCTGGTATCGCAATCAATATTCATTAAAACGCTGAAGTATTAAGTGGAAGCTAGAAGGCATATAGCAATTTTTCCCGAAACCCAACGAGAAGTGGGGCGAAGATTTGCATGGAGTAGACCAGAATCGCATCAGGAAGGTAGTAGGAGCAATTACCGGACATTGTGCGCTAAAACGGCACCTACACAAGTTGAGGCGACCCCCAGATATCGCTGTAAATTGGATTAGGAAACATTTCTTCAACTGGAGCGCAGAGTTTCGGGAGACTACATGGCACAACCTATACTGTCGTCATAAGGAAACAAAAAACTTAGACAAAATGAGGGAAGATTTTCAACGAATTTCGCCGGAAAAAACAAATCAGCAACAAAATTAAACAAAACAATGACCGACAATCTTTTGTTTAATTTTTTCGATAATTTGATTTTTTTCGACGAATTTCGTTGAAATGAAAATCTTCGGTGATTTTCTCTAAGTTTTTTTTCCTTATTACGGTAGTATGCATTGGGACCTGTCACTCTGGAGGATTCTAACTGCGGCAGGATGGATGCCAATGAAACAAAGGATCGATACATCGGTGTTTCAAGATCACGTCTGCCGTACAACACATAAAAAACTTAGCGAGGAGAATTTGTGAGAGAAAATATATGACAATCTCTCATCTGGTAACGTCGCTAAGTTTTTTATGGGTTCTAGGACAGACGTATCACTCCTGTCATAAGAAAAAAAAACTTAGAAAAAATCAGCGAAGATTCTCAACGAATTTCGCTGAAAAAAGTTAAAATTAGCGAAAAAATTAAACAAAACTATCGTTGAGAATCTTTTGTTTAATTTTTCGCTCATTTTATTTTTTTCGGCGAATTTCGTTGAAAATCCTCGCTGATTTTCTCTGAGTTTTTTTTTCTTATAACGGCAGATATGTGATCGTCCCAATCTAATAAATAATAGAGTTTCGTTGCTTGTGGTTAAACTTTTCGAGACCTTTTTATTACCAAGCTGTTCTTACTGTGCTAGTGGTAAGCTGAGCGACAAACCTAGCGCTATTTGTGATGTATATTAGGGAGGAAATCAGCAGTAGTAGAATACGAAGAGCTACCAAGGTTGGGCTCACTAGTCAATTTTTCTAGCGACGCTAACGCTAAAATCGAAAAATATTAGCAACGCTAGTCGCTAGTAACGAGACTTTTCAAAAACTAGTGCGCTAGTAGTGGTCGCTAGTAGCGACCGCTAATGGGCCAAATTTTTCATTACATTGAAATATTTTTAACTGTAATAAGAAAATTTTTGCGGAAATCGTCTGACCAAAAAATATATTCAGAAAAGCTCACTCACAGCTCTTTCACTGCTACACAGTAAAACAATTGTAAACCCTACATCGGAGAAGTTAGTCAAATTCTTTATTTATCACAGAGTCGCTCAATCAGGATAAAGTCAAATGAAAATGAACTCATAAACGAAGCTTCGCTTGTGGTTCAGGGAAAAAAACTCTAAAAACCGCATTATGAGATCTAGTTAGATCCTTCCTCCATAGTCGACTGTTGAAAAAACGATTTTCTGCCTACGTTTTCAGGGTTTGTCTGAAAGTGATGATTTTTCGCTAAACTTTATCCTGATTGAGGGACAGCGTGTTTTTGTATTCTTTAGAGACTCCACTAACAGCTTTTTATAGCCAAAAACAAGTGTTGTCTGGACCGAATCACGTCTCAGAGTAATGCGAATGTAGCGTCTTATTATTCTAGGAATTTCGAGGCGTATGATTATTATCTCGCCTAAATGTAGGCTTAGATATTTCGTACACAGATTCATCGTATATGGGTTACGTCATACGATTCATTCTGTGTGTACGTCGTTATGGGCACCAAACACACCACAACTACCCAACTTTTGAAGCTTGAGTGAACTTTAGGACGTTATTAATGCGCTTCACTTCATAGAAAAATTTCATGTAGAATTTGTCCGACAGATCGTTTTGGTGGAAGGCTAGTACGCTAACCGCTGTGCCACCCCGTCCGTGTTTATTTTTTGCCGAAGTCACAGTTAACGTGCACTTACGAGGATTTTCACTTACGTCGTCGTCGTGAAAAAAGTTCATCCCCTTTTGACTGTGTGCTACCGTTTTACAGAATTTTTGGGAAGCGCAAAGATTCTACGAGCTCTTTACAGTTAACAGTAAAGGGCGATGCTGTGTAGTTTAAGCGTAACATGGCAGTACAGAATACATATATGTCGAACGTTCAGTCGTCATATGCTAATCAATATTTGTGTTACGTGAAAATGATTTTTTTTTTGACATTTCAATAAATTTTTTTTCAAGACGACGAAGTGGAAATTGGGATTTTGGCTAGTCGAATTTTTACTGTACTAATAAAATGCTGTGGAAATTTGAGTTCCAAATAATTCGAGTTCGTAAAATTGCGAAGTAGCGACTAGCGAAATGGGTCCGCTAGTTGACTGATTAGCAAATCGCTAGTCGCTACTAGCGAAGTGACTGACAAAATAGCTCCGCTACTAGCGGTCGCTAACCCAACCTTGACGGCTACCAATAATTTTTGACGGTAATCCATGTGACAGCTCCATTTTCAAGTATCCCAGACTTGGCTGCTGTTGAGCTCTCATACTATCAATTGAATAGAATAATGGAAAACAGACGACATTTATGTACACATGTAATTTCGCATATAAAATAGGAAAATGGATGAATAGAAAACTAAACACATATCTCAATACATTTACAAATCGCGGTCTGTTCCCAAATCGTCGTCGTTCTGCAGACTGTCTTATACAGTAGGGGTACGCAACGACCCCACTAAGGGATGCACGTCTTACATCAAGTAATTAAAAGCATTCAAATTCTACTTATTATCATGCGAAATACGTACCTACAAATATTACGTGGGTTTGACTACCGTCCTAAGACTAATTCACTAAGAAGCGACTGGTACCCAGGTAACGTGAAAATATGAACGCAACAGCAGTTTGGCATGTAATCTCATAGAATTTATTCAGCACGTCAAATATTCCATTCAGATTATATTTCCGTCACTCGTTAGAGGGTGTGTGTATTGCTAGGAACTCAGACCAAAAATTGTTTTCACAATTAACTAAAGTGAAAATATTACTTTCCAACTTTTGAAGGGACGAAACAAAGAACCACGACAAATATGCCGATTTCGGCGTATCATGACCTCACATCGAGGATTCCGGATGCTTTTGCAGAGAGTTTTCAGGCGCAACTTGAATTAACATTCGGGCTTCCATCTCGGTGTACTAATTCTTATTGTTCCTCTTCCACGTAGTTTCTCACTCAGGATTTCGAACTCTGACGAACTCCTTCAAGCCGATAACTTACTACACTTACGGAAATATATTTTTGCATCAAATAGAATTTTGTACTTCTGCGCAGCTTTTTAACACTGCAAAAACTTGCGCAGAAGTACAAAATTCTATTTGATGCAAAAATATATTTCCGTAAGTGTATCTCCCCGCCATAGAGGCGTTTTCAGCTGCGCCGAAGAGATTCAAAAGAAAATAGGTACAATTATCAGTAAGAAGAGCTCTGGCCTAGATGGGATGCCTATTTTCCTTATAAAACAATTCTCTTTCCCGATCATTCTTTTCCTCACGATTTTCTTTAACCAACTTCTATCTTCTGATTATTTTCCCAAGTGCTGGAGAAAAGCGAAATTAACTCCAATACTAAAACCGGGCGTGATTCCAACTTTAATAATAACTGGCGACCCATTAGTCAATTGAACACCATAGCGAAGCTCTACGAAAAAGTCGTTGAAATAGGCTTTCTAAACAGATGGAAAAATTCTTACCAGATTTTCAACTTGGCTTCACTAGTAAAAGGTCTACTGTTCATCCGCTGATTCGTTTTGCATCTGATGTTGGGAATGCCTTAAGTCGAGGTCATGCCACTACCGCCGTCACGCTCGACGTGGAAAGTGCTTTTGACACAGAATGGCATGACGGTCTATTTTTTAAAATGATAAAATTCGGTATCAATCCGCACATCACTAAAATTGTCAAGAATTTTCTAAGCGCTCGTACATTTGTTGTCGGCCACAAGCGGTTGTCTTCGGTTAGACCGCTCGTAGCCGGTGTTCCACAAGGCTCAGTTTTAGGCCCAAAGCTGTTCAATATTTTTCTGGCTGATGTACCAAACAATCGTTTTATCAGGTTGCTTCAGTTTGCTGATGACATCATTCTTTATCTTGTCCACAACAGTGTGTTATTCTGTTACAGAGTTTTCAATGGTTACCTAGCAGAGCTGATGAGTTTTTACTCTGATTGGAAATTGCGATTGAATTTAAACAAAACAGAGCTTATCAATTTCACCGGATCGGCTTGCTGCTCCAAATATCTTATTAGGAAGCTTAAGTTGAAGCAAGATGTCAGGGTCAATGGTTGCAAACTGATCGCCCTATGAAGTATCTTGGAATTTCCTTTAGTAAAAATATTAAGTTTAATTTGCACGTTAAAGCATTAGTTGCTAAGGTCAACAAGGCCGTAAATTCTATTGGCAAGATACTTTTTTCTCGTTTTCTTTTCTTTCTTTTAAATTTTTTATTTATAAGTGTTATATTAGACCTATTATGCAATATGCTTCATGTATCTGGCTAAACCCAAAAAATAGCACTTCGGCTCAAGTCGAAAAAATCAGAGTCGCTGAGCGTAAGGTGATAAGAAGAGCCGGGCGATTCTATAGGAGTAGGGGTAGCTTTAAGCACGTATCAAATCGAACTTTGTGAGATTAAACCTTCATTGTTCATTGTTAAATGCTAAAGTTTTCGATCGGTGTCATGACTCTGAGAATGAATTCATTAGAAGCTTGGTCAAACCATTCGACATAAATCACAGATATTGGCCTTCTGCCTTTATGTACCATCTTAGAAATCGGAATGAAATGATAGTAAACGATAAGTTCCTACTTTACCACGTCGGTCACCTTAATCCTCTAGCTCTAGTCTATAACACGGACACCTCCTAGTTTCAAAGTTTTAAATGTCAGTCTTTTTTGTTAATATTATCACCCCAGTACACTGTTTTTTGTTATTTTTTGCTGATCTTCTTTTTCCTACCACCCATTGTGACCTTGAGTTCCTTACCTATCGCTACTCCCACACAATTAAAAAGCGTTTAGTTTATATTATCAGAGCGATTAATAAAAAAACGCAATCACATTCAGAAGTATGTGATCTCATCAGTACACCTACGTCTTGTCGGACTATGTGTATATCAGCGCACATAAAAACAGAATGAGCAATAATTCGAATTACAAGGCTTTATACACACCTAAACAATTATTTAATTTTCTTAAGGTACTAGACCTTAATTGTCAAATCTCTCACATCCAACTTTTGATTGAAGTCTCAAATTTTTACTTCATATTTTACTGAATCTGCTACATCCAGCATTATTTTAGAGCTCTCACACATCGTAGCACTTGTCCAATCTGCTACATTGAACAGTTTTGAAGTAAATCTTTTTCGATTTCTTTGTGATGAACTTATCATTTCTCAAGATAAAATCTTGTCTGTGTGAATAATGAAAGCCATTAGTTCGCGGTAGCTATTGATGACCTAAACATAGAAGGGACCCGTACGTATCAGAATAGATGCGGCAAACAGAGTTGATGTTACGAAAAGACTGGAACGTATTTGAGTAAATATTGCGTTCACATTAGACTGTATTGGAAATTGCCCGTAGGGCAATTTCGAAAAACCCGTCCGAAGTAACGGTGTAAAAAAATTCTCCGAACGCACAAAATTGACCTCCAAATAGAGAAAAATGTTCTCCTCAATTTTGTCTACAACATAGCAAAAAACTATTTTT
>CM055406.1:112408425-112454018 GCA_029228625.1 Pseudolycoriella hygida | reverse complement strand
ATTTGCTCTGCAACATAGCAGAATTTTTTTTTTTGTTAGGGCCGACCTTAGGACCGACATGAGGCTCAATCGAGCCCAAAGCACTGGCAAAAATTCTTCTATAAATTGTCGCTGTGTCAAGATCTTTCAAACAAGAAAAAGTTTTTGAAAATCGGAAGAGATTTACTCAAGTTATGTACAAAAACACGTAGGGCCCTAACAAAGACTCTTTTTTAGTGCCCTAGCTAAGTCCAAAGACTCAAATCGAAAAATGTTTCCTCCACAAATTGTCGGTCATGCCCAGATCTTTCACCCAAAAAAAATTTTGAAAATCGGTAAAGATTTACTCGAGTTATGTACAAAAAACACATAGAGCCCTAGCAGAGACTCGTTTTTATTGCCCTAGCAGAGTCCAAGGACTCAAATTTAAAAAAGTTTCTTCCATGAATTGTCGGCCATGTCCAGATCTTTCAAACAAAAGAAAGTTATGAAAATCAGAAAAGATTTACTCGAGTTATGTGCAAAAGACCAAAAACCACTTAAACGGCCCTAGCTCGGCGGCCCTTGGGCCGACAGTGCCCAGATTCAATACCATAAAATATTTTTCGACTACCTTTCAGGAAAAAAAAGGTTTTTGAAAATCGGTCAAGATTTACTCAAGTTATCGTGTTGACGGACAGACAGACCGACAGACAGACAGACAGACAGACAGACAGACAGACAGACAGACAGACAGACAGACAGACAGACAGACAGACAGACAGACAGACAGACAGACAGACAGACCGTCAGACAGACAGACAGACCGTCAGACAGACAGACAGACCGACAGACGGACATTGTTTTTTTCGCTGATTTGTCATCTGGAGGCAACAAAAAAAGTTTCCCCTTACTCCCGGGTTCGAATTCGCAATGTAACAAACGTGGTAGTAAACGCATCAGACCTACGTACTACGTACGGGTCTAAAAATGCCCAGCTAGCTGGAACTTTTGATAGATTGATGGAGTGGTTGATAATCACCTGGAGGTTTTCATGAACTTGATGTGTTTTTACGAGGTCATTGGGGAATGTCGTGTTTCGTCTTTGTTTACATGGAATGAATGCCTTTTTTGTTGACTCTTCAGACTCTTAATAATTTTATAGACAAAATTTGTCTTTCACTTCGATAAACCTGTCAATATTTTCTTGAAAGTCCTTTTGTACGAAATCCAATTTCTTCAAATCAAACGAAGAACCTCTTTTGTATACGAGAATAGAACATACAATGGTTCGCTTTTAATCAACAATTTAAAAGAAAATCTGGCAACATAATATTTCATTTTGTCATTTTATGTATTTCCATTGCAATAAATTGCAAAAAGATTTATGACTTATGAAACTATATGATACATATGTGGAGCTTAGAATGTTGTATCCCCTTGCTCCCGTATTGATCTTCTCAATGTTACAAAATGTAACAATGGCAGTATGATATGTTCATAATTTGCTTTTTATTTAGCTGCTCTTGTCTCTCTTTCGCCTGCAGTAAGCTGAATTTCGCTCTGTAGGGGATCTTTGGTGTCATACTCTACCTTAAACATTGCTAGGAGTTTTGAAAAATGTTCGTTTGTGACATGTTACACGAATTATATTTTCTAGGGATATATTTTCATTATTTCAATTTTTAGTGGACTTCTCTCTCGATTAAAAAACTTACAGTAATGGTGTCACCTCCACATTGACAAAAGAAGCTTGATATAATATGACGTCACATCATGTCAACATTGACGCTTTTAGAATTAATATGTGGACTTTCTTGGCAAAAAGGGTTTTAATTTAGGATTTCTTCGTTACTTTATAAAGTTATCTGTACAAAATACATTTTATTCGAAAATTCACATTTAAATGTACAAACTAGTCCAAAGTTTCCAAAGTTGATTTTCCTTGTAAAAAATTTAGTAAATCCAAGGAAATGTTTTCCGATTGGGTTTTTCCTTATACAGAATTATTAAGGAAGCCATGAAAACGACTTTCCAACAATTTTCTTACATTTATTTATAAAATTAAAGAAAATTAACTTTGAAAACTTTGGACTAAACTGAGCCACATAAGTTAAGTGGGAATGTCGAAAGACATAATAGGAAATACTTGAGTTAACCAGAGTTGGGAAAGGGCTAATACGTCAAAAGATACATCCTTTTGAAAAATGCGTCGAAACACGAGTTATGGTTGTGCCACTTTTGTCTACATCAAATTTATTTTTTCCAATGCTTTCGGGTCATTTGATATCATACTGCGACATTGGTTGGTTCGGAGAAATTCTCCTATTTTTCGTAGTGTTGTCTGATTTTAATACACTTGGTGTGGCAATAGAGTTAGTTGGTACTCAAGGGGATGCATTCTTCAAAATGCGACGAACGAGTTAGCTAATCCTGCAGAGTATGTAACAAAATGCCAGTTTTATTTATTTCGTATGGTACTTTGTACATTCAATAATCACAATTCAATCACGTTATCAAACACGCAGAAAAAACATTTAAAAATTCAAAGATAGAAATTAAAAATTCAAAAATTCAAATAATCACATGGAAGGAATCAACAACCAGACAAATCGAAATTCACAGTCGCTAATTTATCACAGTTCAATGTCAATGTTCTTCAGCCAACTCACAGCCGTTGGAGTTAGTTGGCTCAGCTCAATCATTCCTCCACAGAAACGCCGGTTGGGGCACTGGTTGACAATGTGATCCATGGTTTGAACCAATTCGCCACAATCACATTCCGGAGTTGTATTGTTCCATCTGCTAAGCATTTGACCAGATCGACCATGCCCAGTTCGTATACGATTTATCGTTGTCCAAATTTTCCGATCCAAATCGGGGCCCGCAAGCATTTGTGTAGGGTCGGTAACTAGGGCTTTATTTGGCACGTTAGCTAGATTCCATTCCTTTTTCCATTCATCGTTGGCGTCATACACTGAGTCGCTTTCGAAAAATGATTCTTTCCAAAGCGGATACCTAGATGTCAGCCTTCCACTTCCAGAGACACTTTCCAAGGTTTGGTGTATTGGTAGTGTCACTTCGTTCGAAATTTTGGTCCAAACGCGTTGAGTTGCTGCTCGCCTGCGTATCGCTGGTGGTGTTATGTTCGAAAGGACGGGCAGCCAGGGTAGAGGTGTCGATGTAATTGCTCCAGTCACTATGCGCATTGTCTCATTCAGTTGAACGTCGATTTTCTCTACATGTGTACTGTTTTGCCGTATAGGACAGCAATATTCCGCTGACGAATAAACAAGCGCAAGAGCCGCAGTTCTCAAGGTTTTGCCACTACATCCCCATCTTGTGCCAGCTAATTTTCTAATAATGTTGTTTCTCGTCTTCAACTTCTGTGATATTTTTTCATTGTTTTGCTTGAAGGTGAGTGACTTGTCGAGTTTGTTGCCTAGGTAAACTGGATTGGGGTTAAACTCAAGAGACCTTCCTTTGAAGTTAACTTTTAGCTTTGAATTCGCTTGATGGTTGTTTAGGTGAAAAAAGCATACTTCAGTTTTCCTTGCATTCAAACATAGTCGCCAGTCGCGAAAATAGTTGTCTATGACCTCCATGTCATCCGAAAGCAAGGCTTCTATGGTTGTTGGGTCTTTGTGTTGTACAGCGAGGGCATTGTCGTCGGCGTAACCAAATTTTTGTGACTTTGTTGGTGGGAGGTTACTCAGGTACAAGTTAAATAATAGCGGTGCCAGCACAGAGCCTTGGGGGAGTCCATTGTTGAGCGTTTTGATCTTGCTGCTTTCGTCTCCGATGTGCACACGGATGCGTCTGTTGGTGAGCATTTCTTCGACGAGTCTAATCAACTTCCTGCATGGCACTACTCGAAGTAATTTTAGGAGGAGGCCTTCTTTCCAGACGGTGTCATAAGCTGACGATAAGTCGATGAAAATTACTCCAGTTTTTGTTTGTTTTTCAAAGCCAGCCTCAATGAACGTTGTAAGTGCAAGAGCTTGGTCGCAGCAGCTTCGATTCTTTCTGTATCCTGCTTGTTCGGGTGGTGTAGCTAGGCTTATAGCCTCATAAATTCTGTTACAAATCAGCCTTTCAAGCAGCTTGTAACAGACATTCAACAGAGCTATCGGTCGAAAGCTTTCCGGTTTGTTGGATTCTTTTCCATGTTTCAATATCGCAACGATTTTTGAAAATCTGAAATCCTTTCGAATGTTGCAGTTTTCGAGCAGGTCGTTCATGAAACTTGTTAGCCATTTCCTTGCAGCGATTCCGAGGTGTTTGAGAAACTCTGGAAAAACATTATCTGCTCCTGCAGCCTTACCCGGTTTCATGCCATCAATAGCTGACACAATCTCACTGAGCTCAAACGGTCGGGAATATTCATCGGACTCTGTTGTTGTTCTTTTGGATAGCCTTAACGATCTCCTCACAAACTTGACACGATTTTTATCGACAATCACTCCATTTGAAACTTTTAAAATCCTTGAAGCAATCACATTTGGATTTATGTCAGGTTTTGCTGTTAGCGGTTTCGTTGCTCCGGCTAGTTTCCTCAGTAGCTTCCATCCCTTTCTACTCGATCGTGTGAAATCCAAATTTTTCGTGGTTTCTTCCCATCTCTCTCTTCTGCCTTCATTCAACGATTGTAACAATTCATCAAAATGCCAGTAAGATAGCACTTCAGATTATGAAGCTTTTTTCAAAACACAATTAAAAAGAAATTAGGTAATCCTCCAAAATGCCAGTTAGCTGTAATTACCACACATTCCCCCTCCACTCTGACGACTGAGGAGTGACAACGAAACTTGGATTTGAAATTTTACACCTTTCACATAAATCAGCTGGGAAAATGGCATTTAATTTGCGATTCGTTTTGAAAGACCAGTACTCATTAATATCCTACTGTGTATTTAACTTTCAGAATCTTCAAAGCTACAAGGCGCTGTTCTACAAGTTGATGGCGTACTTTGTTATAGTTTTACTGAAAAGCTGAGAAACATTCAGCAATTATAGTTCGTTCATGCACAATTGGAAGACTGCATTTTTGGCTATGAAGCCTGGGATCAAAAATAATGTTGGGAAATGTTAGAGCCAATAGCGAGTACTTTATGGCAATTTTACACCAGGCTGCGTACTTTTCCATTATTCAAGGTCAATAAGAAGGTAGCCTGGTGTAAGGGGCCGTTCATAAATAACGTAATGCAAAAAATGGCAATTTTGACCCGCCCCCTCCCCCCTGTCACGCAAGCCTTGTAAGCACCCCCCCCCGTTCTTGAGCTATGTTTGTTTAAATGTAGATGCCTTGTAAAGCATTCGTCATTAGTTCGGTGATATGCTTCCACCAGTCGATTTGAGAGGGGGGGATTGTAAGAAAGATCATAGATCATGGATCCTACATGCAGAATCTGCAAAAAAAAATTGTCCGTCCGTCCGTCTTTAAACACGATAACTCGAGTAAGCCTCAACCGATTTTCGTTTTTTTTTTCTCCTGAAAGATAACATGGAAAATTGGTTTGGGATTTTTTACGAAGGACCACTGAGCTAGGGCCGCCCAAGTGGTTTTGGTTGTGGAAGAAAATTGTTTGATTTTGAGCCTTTGGACTCAGTGAGGGCCATAAAACTAAGTCTCTATAGGTGAACATGGTTTGGAAAGGAAATTTGAAGAACTAGTACATTCAGTACAAATTCACCGAAAATCTTGAACATATTTTCGCTTCGTTGCTCTTATCTAACTGAAACTAACTTTGTTGTAATAAGGTTACCATAACATTAACTAAAGTGAAATTGCAACGAACTAAGCTTGTGCAGACGTGACAATTATACTAGATTCGATCCCAGCGCTGTTGTGGTCAACCGTATTTTTCCATTAGGGCCCAACGTGTTTTTCCTACATAAATCTTATCCGATTTACTGAATCTTTTTTACTGTTACTGTTCTAAGGAATATATACTTCTAATAAATTTCAATTTGGCACCAGGCTGCTGCTGTCCTTTACATTCACAGTAGAAAATCTTGAATGATCAGTCTGGTATGTACAGATTTCAGTTTTTACGACGGATAGTATTTCTTAGTGCCACCAGAATCGTTCTTTATTGCTACTTAAACTGAAACTTAAAAATAGGCAGAACACAAATGAGGTTTTATAGAAGATACATCGACGATATATTTGCAATCCAAAATAGAAGAATGTTCGATGCAGTCAAAAAACTTTTCGAAGAAAAATTGGACTCAATAACGAAAGGAGCCATTAGGTTAACCATAGAGCGGCAAGTAGATGGTAAACAACCTTTTCTGAATGCGAAGTGAGAAATTGTCGAAGGAGTGATCCAAATTGACGTATACAGGGAACCGACGAACACAATGCGTTTGATAACGAGTGAATCGTTCCACGATATAAAATACAAAATTGCGGACCTATCACTTAATGTCGCTTTTTATGACGAGTCTTCCGCTGAAATCGGAAGAAGTTGAAGCCGAGATTAGTAAATGGTTTCAAAGAGAATGGAATAAAGAAAATCATCGACAAACACCAGCGACAGAAAGAACTGCGAGATATTTCAACATTTTTCGAGGAAAAACCTGAACCACCGAAACGAGTGAGTGTAAGATATTTCCCAGAAGTGACCAAGCTGCTGAGACCAATTTTCAATGAACACAACATAGAGCTGGTGCACAGAAACGAAGGGTCCATAAGAAACCTCATTGGCACGACGAAAGATAGCCAATTATAGATATTCACAAATCGGGAATATACAGGATCCAATGCGCAAACTGCGGCCGATGTTACTATGGAATGACGATCAGGAAACTCTTCATAAGATTCAACGAACATATAAAGTCTGCCAGATGGAAAACAAAAACAGCAGTTGGAAGAGACATCTTCAGCGCAAACCACCAAGTTCACATTAGTGAACTCAAACTCATTTAACCCGTCAGACAAGTGTGAAAGATTGAATACACATATACGAGAATCTCCTCAACATTGACGACGGCAACATAAAATCGCATTTGCTAGAGTTATTCACATTGAAATTGACGACAATGTAATAGACTTAACAAATGGCACACTTAATACAAGTGACAATGAATCGTTCCACGACTGTGAGAGTGAAGAATAGACGGACAAAAGACGCGATGTGAGAGAACATATAAGAGAAGAGAGTATTTGTGTGTACAACGGTGAACCTGAACATTTTGCGATAATGCCCTGTGTTTTAACGGTCAAGGCAGCCAACTGTTTGTTTTACCTTATTTTATTCGTAACTTATTTTAAGAATTTTACCGTGATATGAACTGATCAAATTCATTTTAATATAATTTTCTTTGTAATTGATTATGCTTTCTTCTACTGATTTGTAGTTAGATGAGTTGCAGTTGGAAGGATGCATTTATTATCGTCTTAATATGACGAATCAACAATAAAAAAAATGTCCGTCCGTCCGTCCGTCTCCACTTTTTTTCCAAACGGCTCAACCTATCACCCCTGATTTCCCTGAAAGATACATGCCTCCCATGATTCAAGTTCGAAGATGAGCAAAATCGATCCAGTGGTTCCGGTAACATGGTTTTTCTAGGGCCGGTGAAGCTTTTTCGCAAATATCTCAAAAAGTATCGCACGGAATTTGCTCATATTGGTGTCAAATGAAAGGATTTGATGTCAGAAAATTGGGAAATAATTTTAATGGAAATCGGGTCAGGAGTCGGGGCACAAGGACCAATCGAATCGACGAAATTTAGTTTCTTGACCATATACGAAAACTTTTTGAATTTATTTATTTAACGCGAAAAAAAAGACTGCTCACATTGGCGCAGCCTGTAAAAAAACGATCTTTTCAACAACAAATTACAATAAATAAAATTCTTCTACTCTACTATTCCCTAATGTTGCCAGGATGCAAGCCGCATTGCCTCTCTGAATAGCGATTGAAATCTTCTGTAATAAGAAGTCTTTCGAGCGTGATTCCCCTGAAGCTGCTCTCATTAATGACCGTAGTTTGCCTATGAATTTCGTTGTCCGGGTCTTTATCCGCATTTTGAAATATTTGACAGAAACTGAAAACTTTTGACAGTAATTTTTATATGATAGATGAAAATTGTTTTTTTAAGAAGATAATTTAAGGAACCAAAACTATGTCTTTCGTCATTTGTCCAAAAAACGCGAAAATTCGATAAGACGAAAAAATTATAAATAAGCCAACGTCAAGTTATCCCTAAAGTGACATAGAGGCGCCGTTTCGTCCAGAAAAACAGTTTTTCGTGTTTATTTCCTTAACTATGCAATATGGAGATTCACTGTCAAAGGCAAAGTTGTAGAGAATGAAATTTTAGGGTACAAGTGTTTCAGGGTTTTGGGTAAAAATGCCCCAATCCTGGGATATGACCACTTCTAGAATTGGGAGTAAACGTGTGAGCCGCCGAAGAAAGACAGAAAATAAGCACTCGCCGCCGCCGAAGCATACTTCACGCCGCCGCCGCCGCCGAATGACTTTCGTCGGCGTGGATTTTTAGTGAAAATGCATTTAACCGTGTACAAAAACGAAAAAAATATCTACATTCGTGATCATTTATTTATGTAGGTTTATTCTCAGTCACTTGTTTTCATTCTGCAACTCGTCAGAAAGTCGATTTTCCGACAATTTTTCAGATTTGCGGACCTATTAACTCAGGTTCTGTTTTCACGTGAATTCATTCATCTTTTCAGTTCTTAACATGGTTCTACGTGAAAGAAGCTAAATATTTGAATAGAGCAAAAAGTGATAAAATTGGTTACGAAAACTAAAAAATTACAGGAGAAGAATCATAAGATTGTGCAACGTTTCGTTTTAACTCGTTTCACCGAAAAACCGAGTTTTACATGCACTAAATGCAAGCGAATACATGAAAAAAGAGATAAAAGAGAAATAAGAAAGGTGCACAAGCTTATGATTCTCTTCCTGTAGTTCTAACATTGACCGTTCAATGGCAACCGATATATCAACGATATTAATAAAACGATATTTCAACCCAAGTAACAGTTTGAAAACCAATAACTTATTGGTTAAAATAACGTCATTATAGCGTTGCCAGGACCGTTATTTAAAGGTTATTGCCCAGATATAAAGAGACCTAAGTTATTTAACCGTCAACAGACCGTTACTTGACCAATAAGTTTCCCTTGAAAAACTTTTTTGTTAAATAGCCGTTATTTTCCGGTTAAATAACTTAAGTCTTTTTGTAACTGGGCAATTACAGTTAAATAACGGTCCTGGCAACGTTGTAATGACGTTATTTTAACCAATAAGTTATTGGTTTTCAAACTGTTACTTGGGAACACGAGACCAACTACATGGTGAAATTCCTTTGCGAATTCCGCATTTCCCGTTCCCTGGATTCAAAAAAAAGGACGCGAATCGTGCTTGTCATCGAGTAATCTTAATCTCACTTTGTTTGTCGACAAAATTAAAATCTTACTAAGTCAGCAGTATTCAAAGGTAATTACAATGCTTGAGTTTGGTAAAACATACTTCCAAAATACAATTTTCTTACTTTTATTTGAAAAATTCATTATGCCGCCGGCGCCGATATTTTCTATTTGTCGGCGCGCCGCCGATGGCCACTTTTTCATCACGCCGCAGCCGCCGATCGAATACCTACCGGCGCACATGTCTAATTGGGAGGGATGATCCCATCTCTAGAACTATATGGGGTGCAAAATTGTTTCCAAAGGCAAAGCTGTAGAGCATAACATTTTAGCGAACACCTGTCTCAGGGTTTTGGGTAAAAATGCCTCGATCCTGGGATATGACCATTTCTAGAATTCGAAGGGGTGGCCCATATCTCTGGAACTATGAGAGGTAGAAAGTTGCTTCCAAAGGCAAAGTTGTAGAAAATAAAATTTACAGAACTTGTGTCTCAGGATTTTGGGTAAAACTGCCACAATCCTGGGATATGACCACTTCTACAATTGGGGGGGATGATCCATATCTCCAGAACTATAAGAGGTAGAAAGTTGCTTCCAAAGGCAAAGTTGTAGAGAACAAAATTTTAGAGAACAAGTGTTTCAGGGTTTTAGGGAAAATAGGCCCAATCCTTGGATATAACCATTTCTAGATTCAAATGTACTTCGGTAGGGCCTTTGACATTACCTTGGATAATTTCTATGGATCTTTGAAATGCTTATAGTTATAAAAGAACATAAAACGTTATATTGTTTGCTTATACTATATTAAGATACGTTCGAGTCTTTTTGCAAGATTTATTCTATTTGCCAAACCTATTCTGTTTGTCACATCTATTCTGATAATTACGGGTTTTTGGTTATATTTTCTATTTAATTTAAATTAGTCGAAATCAAACCTTGATGATGTTTGCTTAGCAAACGAAACCGGTCGGTTTCATAAACAGATTTGGTGCCATTTCAAATAAATCAAGCGTTTAATTGTCGACTCGGCGCATTCTATATAGAATTTTGTTGAAATAATTCAATTGCACCGTGTTCCGTGTCTCTTTAGGTGTTATGTGTTACATGTAATATGTCTCGTAAGATGTTTAAATGTAATGATAATGGTAATGATAATAAGAATGGAAATGATCCCAAAAATGACAAGACAGATTATTGCGTTGACGAGAGCGAAAATGTTGTCAACTTTAAAAAAACGCCATCATCAAAGAAAAGAACGTCACACCCATCGAAATATCTATCAAAAACAACGAAAAGGGATCTCTACATACACTGCTTCTCAAAAATTTCAACAACAACAGCTTTTTGTGGTCCAATTTCGGCAAGCGTGGCATTCGGATCAATCCTTTTACGCAGAAAGTGAAAGACGTAATGATTGAATGGCTGAAGAATCGTAAATATCCGTTCCACACTTTTCTCAACAAAGAGAATAAACCGAATGCCTTCATTATAAGAGGGTTACCAGACAGCATTGCTCAGTCGCACATTGGAAACGCCTTAGAGCAAGCGGGTATACAGTACATCTCTCTGGAACGTCATTCTACTGGATACACCAGATCGCATCATATACTGTCTGACTTGTGGAGAGTTTCAACTCCAAGTTCAGTTTCAATCCAGCATTTCAAGGCTATCGATGGAATTTTGAACGTAAAAATCAAAGTAGAAGTGCTAAAGCGCTCACCAGTGCTGCAGTGCAAGAATTGCCAATTATTCTTCCATTCAGCAGCAGGCTGTTATCGAAAATTTCGCTGTGTAAAGTGCGACAAGGATCATGATCCAGGAGCATGCCCTCGAAACGCCAACAAAAGTCTTCCGGTCATATGCTGCAACTGTCACAAAAACCATTCGGCCAACGACCTCAAGCACTGTTCTTTTTTCAGTAAGCATGTTCAGCCTATCATCGACAAGCGAATCAAGGAGAGAAATCTCTCAACCAACATCAACAGCAAACTCTACCTTGCAGAGCCGACACCACGAAAGACAGTTGGTAACGAATACCAAGCGGCCATCAAACCTAATGTGTCGTTCAGTAGCGTAGTAGCCAAAAACTGTGTACCGAAGCAAAAAACGAACTTCAACGCTTCGAATTCAAATAATTTCTCATCCGCCGACATTAAAAATCTGCTTCAGCAAAATAAGCAGCTCATGACAGCTCATCAGGAACTAATAAATAAACTATCATGTCTAATAAAATAATCGCATTTAACGTCAACGCGCTGGGTCCTCAGCACAAACAGAAAATATTAATTCACTACATAAATCACTACAAGCCCGCGATTGCACTAATATCAGAAACAAAGCTAAAACCGCACATAAAATTTTCGATTCCTAACTACAAAGTCTTTCGCAGCGATCGAATGAACAATGGGGGTGGCGGAACGATGATCATCATCAAAAAAAGTATAGAAGCCAGGCAGATTTTCGTTAAATCAGATCACTTCGAAACCTGTACAATTCAGTGCACAGCCAATGGTCTGCCAATAACTGTCGTTGCCGCTTATGTCCCTATTGACTGTAAAGCTAAATATCCGCATTTTAATGACTTCTTTTCTCAATTCAAATCAGGCATTATAGTTGGTGGTGATCTCAACGCGCGGCATGCTCGACTAGGTGACGTAAAATGCAACAGCAACGGTGCGAACATATATCCCCTTCATACTTCAGGCGATTTTAAAATTATCCACGCAAAGTATCCAACATGTCATAGATCCTCGTTAGGATCTTTTATCGACCATTTCATAGTCAGCGCTGATCTCGCCGATGCTGTTAGCTGCACTGCCGAAAATATTGTTAAGCTGTCGGATCACACCGGTATAGCTATCGATGCGTTTATCGACTTCGACAACAGTCGAACTCAGTTAGTTTGCGCCAGAAGATTATTCGACCAGGCGAATTTTGTCGCAATAAACCAAGAAATTGGCGAAAAGTTGGATGAACTGCTCATTCCCACCTCTTCCAACTTGAAATGTACAGATATCGAATCGATTATCGCTGCGCTGCACGAGACCTTTCGTTGCGTCATTGACAAATATGTACCATCACACTCAGGTAATTCTAGCATCCGAATATCGAACCGATCGTCCAAACTTCTGCAAGAAAAACGAAGATTATGTAGATTATTGAACAGACGCATGAACAATCAAAGAGCGCAGCAACATGAAATTGGGGCCATTCATAGTTCAATCAATCAAATCAGCATTACGATCAAAAACTCGCTGTGCGACGACTTCAGCAAATTCTACCACCGACGTTTAAAACAGATTCGAAACAGCAGAGACGCTTTTAACGTAGTGCGACAATTTTCGAAGTACAAACGAAAATCCACCGATATCTGCAGCATTTTTATTGATGAAAACAAACAAGAAGTAGTCACAAATCCAGCCGAAATCGTGAAAGAATTCGGTGCTCACTTCATGAAGAATCATGAACTCACTGCAAACGATGCGAGCGACGTTAATGAAATAGTTCAAGAATCCATAAATCAGTTGGGAAACATGAGCTGCAACATCCAATTCGATGGACAAATCAGAGCTGATATCGAAACCTATGAAGAAGCTCAAGTAATCGATGAACTGCTACCTGAGAGCAGCCGTGGCATTCTTACATGCGTTGAGGAAATAACAGAGATTATAATGGCGCGCAAAAACAAAGTATCTGCAGGTGACGATGACATGCCAATGACCGTTGTGAAGAAACTATCAGTTGCCAACTTGATGAGGATTACAATCATATTCAACCATCTCTTGGCATTGACCATATTCCCTGCCATGTGGAAACACGCTATTGGACGCCCGATTCCAAAACCTGGCAAAGACTCGACTCTCATCACCAATTGGAGACCAATATCGTTGCTTACGTCGATATCGAAGATCTACGAAATCATTCTGAAACGAAGAATACAAAGTCATTTCAATAACATCGGTTTTTTCTCAGACGATCAGTTTGGTTTTCGAAAGAAACGGTCGACGCTCCACGCCCTAGCAAAGTTTCACGACAACATCATGTCTGGTCTGAATAACGGCAAAATCACCACAGCTATCCTCCTTGACATTCGAGCTGCTTTCGACACAGTCTGGCATAACGGCTTGATTCACAAGCTGATGAAATGCGGTTTATCACCAATGCTCTGCAAAATCATTCAAAGCTTTCTGGCGAATCGATGCATGTCAATCCAAATGAACAGTGTTCTATCCCAAAAATTTCACATTCGAGCCGGCGTGCCCCAAGGAAGCTGCATTTCAGACATACTTTTCCTGGCGTATATCAACGACATGCCATCGCACCCTGGCATTGAAAAGTCGCAATTCGCTGACGACTCCTTGTTCTATAGAACCCACCGACAGTGCAATCTTGCTAAGAAAACCTTCGAGTCCTATCTCCGACGCATTGTAGATTTCTTCAAATGCTGGAAGCTGACCATTTGTGAAACAAAAAGCCAAATGCTCAACGTAATCGGACGTTGTTCTGATACCACACGCACACTCAGGGCCAATGCGAAGAAGATGGAAATCATTTTCAACGGCCAAATAATCCAAAAAGTAGAGTCGATGCGATACCTTGGCCAGTGGTTCGCAAAAAACGGCTCAGCCAAATGCCACATTGATAAAGCAATTAACAAATCGAACATCATCGCCAGCAAATTGAAACATCTTCTGCGAAGCACTCGAATCGCTTCTAATATAAAAACTATGTTCTACAAATCGATAATTAGACCAGTACTGTGCTACGCATCTCCAATATGGGCAAATCCATCAATCACAACTTCAGCACAAATGGAACGGATTCGTTTGACCGAAAGAAAAATCCTTCGAGCTACAACAAATACTAGACGTGCACGTGGAAGCTTCGTTTTCGCGAAAAACTCGATTTTGTACCGCAGAGCCCAAACTGTAAGAGTCGACCGTTTCATCGCAAACAAAGCGGTGGCTTTTATCGATCGATGTACTGAGGATGAAGATCGTCAAATAAGCCGTCTCGCACACATGAACGGCTCCACAAACCCCAAGTATTTACCCGTTGCTATTTGGTAAAAATGGAAATCCAACGACACACTATTAACAGATGACAAAATCCTCATCTTTAATCAAAGACTTCGTAGTACGCACCGGACAGTGTATAACGTTGATCAATGAGTGTTAGTTCTGTGGAAGTTTGTACGAATTAAGGATTCTGTGTTTCCTTAACGTAATTGGTAGTTGTTTATACGTAAGTCCTTTCTAAAGCACTACTTGAGTTTTCGTTGTTCCTCATTCAGTTTTAGAAGTTTTTCCTGTTTTTGTATAACATCTTTTAAATCTACTTCATGAGCTATGCTTTAAAATGAATTTTGTCAACATAAAGCAGTAGGGTTTGTTCCTGTCATATCATTTATTAGTTTTTGTGTTTGTTCTATTAAACAAATAAAATCATTAAAAAAAAAAAAAAATGTTTAAATGCAAAGAAATGTGCTTTGGTTTCGGACAATTGCACTACGACTTTTTATCGTGAGATAATTTAAGGTGAATGATACAATAAACAACGTCTTCATCGAACTTCATTTAGATGAACTCGACTCGTGAGTATGGAAATGTAAAGAACTAAATGTACGTTGACGACTGAATTTCCTTTCGCAACTCTAAACGCAAGTATGCGCCTACCGTTTCGTTATTAAGTAATTCTGTTTAAAATATTTGGGAAATGTTATACTTAAAATACCCAATTTCATACTTTGTCGATAAACACATGAGAGCGAGTTTTATAGGAAAAATGTTAAACCTTTTCTAGACTTTCGAAACAATTTCTTTGAAAGTACTTCTTTGTAACAAAATTGTTTTCCAAGATGTTACTTAGGGCACAAAAAATTTTACTTCATGGTATGAATCTCTGGAGGAATTTTCAATGGCTTTTCGGTGAAAATAAATTGTCTGCCTCACTCTCCCATATATATTAACGCATGAAATGTATGAATACATACATAAGTAGGTTACATGCATCGAATTGTGAAAAATAGACATAACCGTATTCAACTTCAAATAATAAACTTAATTTAAATATTTTTATTATTTATAAGTGGATAGAAATCATATGGGAGCAAAGTTTTTCACATCAATTTTTTTTTCAAATTGCTTGGGTGAAAAGTTATTATTTTTTCTCTATACATATATTTTTCATGAAGATAAAATCATAATTTCTGAGAACTTGTATCTCGTCTTATTTTACGACCCTATCCTTCACTTTTTTATAGTGACTCGTTGGGCGAAATTTTTGATGCCAAAAAGGTTACCTTCTGTTAGAAAAGTTTCAGATTTGAGTAGAAATTTATGTACCAAAAGTTATCTATTCTGTGGTCGAAATAACCTAACGTTCCTCCTGGTAATTTCGTTATTTTGCAACATTTCGCTCACTTTCTATACCAAGTCAATATGTCAACGTATTTCGTATAAAAATTCTCCATTGACCCAGTAAAAAAGCCATCGATAGATGAAATCAATTCGAATGACCGTGTTATTTTGTATGGAAGATATTACGTCGCGTCGTTCGGGCTGTTTTCCCGCAAATGTTAGGGATATTCTGTACGGTGATACTATGTCTTCAGTGATATTCTATATTTTGCCTTTGGTTTATTATGTATTTTGGTTCAATGGCGTCTAAAACATGAAACGTAAGAAAACGAAAATCGTGGTGGCGTGTGGGTTTTTGAGTTGACTCCTTTGGATAGATAGATTTCAAAATCATGGGAGCTTGCGACGCTCACTTGGGATTAGAAAATTTTAATTTTTTTGTAGGCCGAAAATAGGTTTGCGCGTCAGCGGGATCGCCAGCCAAAAAAAATACGAAAAAGTGCACCGCTCAACGGCACCGCTAAAAACTGAAAAGTCACTGCGCCGCTGCCACCGCATACCGTTTTTTGTCGGCGCGATGAATATATTCGGACAAAAAATGAAATTACAACAAACTTTGACCACCAGCTAACATACTACTCAAATAAATTTTTGCGTCAGATCAGCGAAAGCGTCACCTCTGACGATATCAATAATTTTGGAAGGTGGACTTACGGACTGCGTTAAACTTTACCTTCGAAGAAGTTTTTTGTTGTAATATCTGTTGTAAGCTCTGCGACCTATGTTTCCAGGGACAAAAATGATCTGAGACTTTCTGGCAATTGCTGACAACTTTCTAACACTTGCTTACAACTTTCTGACACTTGCTGACAACTTTCTGAGGCTTGTTGACAACTTTATGAAACTGTCTGACAATTTGTGACAATTTTTTGAGACTGTCTGACACTTACTGATAACTTTCTGACACTTGCTGATAACTTGTTGATACTTTCTGACACTTGCACACAACTTGTCGACAACTTTTGGCGAATTTCTGACGCTTGCTAACAATTTTTTGAGACTTCCTGACAAATTTCTGACACTGGTTGACAACTTTCTGAGACTTTCCGACACTTGCTGACAACTTTCTGACACTTTCTGACAAATTTCTGACAATTTACTGACAACTTTCTGGATCCAAAAAGTTCTACTCACCAATCTCTATAACTTTCCCGAAGAAAGCAACTGTCTAGCTATTCCAATTCAGACGATAGCAAAAAATCCAAGATGGCGTCACTTTGACAGCTGGAAGCCATATTCTTAGGATTCCAAAAAATTTTCCTCACCAATCTGTATAACTTCCGGAAGAAATCAACTTTCTAAGTGTTGCCATTCCGAAATTCGAAAAAATTCTCCTGACCAAACACTTTAACATTCCTGAAACTCCCAGCATTACCTGAAAAACCCTCAAAGTTGACGACTTTTCCAGATGCCACGACTTTTCACGAATTTTCCCGGAAAATCGGCTGATAAAACTTTTCATTTGGAGCCGATTCTGACGTTCCCTGAAAATTTCATCAACATCGTTGGAGATCGAAAATTATTGATAGATAGTTAGAAACCGACAGATCAAAAAAAAGTTTATGCAATAATGAGAACAATAGAAAAATCGACGGCCGGCCCATAGAAAAATGTCATTTTCGAACCTCGATAACTCAGCCAATTTTAAACCGATTTTGATGAGTCTGGGCTCGTTGGAAAGCTGCTGCGACGTTGTAAGTTGAAGTAGGAGATGGCAACAATTTTTGACACCAAGTTACATTCTTTGTCTCAGTTGTTTTGGAAGAAGAAACAAGAACTTACGTCACGTATCCACTTTAAAGGCGTTTCTATTCTTCTTATTTTCTCAATTTACACCATACATCTAACAAAAAGCTCTGCTGGATAAAAGTGCTCAGCGGAATTTTAAAAGTTAAAAAAAAATCTGTATTTCAATGTTCGGTTAACCCGGTTAACCGGTTTTGAATCGTCGGTAAGCCGATTACGAAATTCCTCGATTAAAAAAGGCTTTCGACTGTGTAAACCATGTGATCCTAGTGCAGAAACTCGAACGGGCGGGTATTAGGGGAGGTCCGCTTGAATTGCTGAAGGATTACTTAGCGAACAGGAAACAATGTGTTGCAATTAGCGGTTCTGTGAGTCCATTGAGAAACATTGGGATTGGTGTTCCCCAAGGAAGTGTCCTGGGCCCCTTGATGTTCCTAATATACATAAATGACATGCATAGACTCCCTATAATTGGAAAGACATACCTGTTTGCGGATGATACTACACTATTCTCTCTTGCTAAATCAACTAAAACCAACGTACTAAGTATGAATGATGACATCGCGTTGCTTAAAAACTTCCTGGACTCCAATAAGTTAACCCTAAATGTCAGTAAAACAAAGGCAATGCACTTCAGAATACCTAGTGGGACTCTAACGGGTGGAATTACCCTTGAAGGAGCACCAATAGATGCGGTAAAAGTGAACAAGTACCTTGGCTTTATTTTGGATGACATACTTTTCTGGGACGCCCATATCTTGCGAATGTGTAGGAAAATGCCTTCAGTCTGTGGAGTTCTATGCAAACTTAAGAGAATATTGCCAAGATCAGTGCTACTGAAGATATATTTTGCCCTGGCGCACTCTTGTCTCTCATACTTGCCAGTGGCTTGAGGAACTGCAACGACGACTTCTCTCAGGCAGATTCAAGTTATGCAAAAGAGATGCCTAAAACACGTAGCCAAGCTTCCTATTCGTTATCCTACCAAAGAGCTATTTCGCCTACACTTCCCCACCATCCTTAACGTTGACAGTATTGTTCGCTACGGTGTGTGCACCTATGTGTACGATACTATTAAAGAACTCACTCATAGCACTCTTCATTTTTCACGTACTCAGCACAATTATCAAACGCGCAACAGAACAGACCTTAGAACAATCTTGACTAAAACCAGAGTTGGCTTTAAGGCAGTGACCGCACATGGCAGTGCACTATTTAATGCCCCGCCTAGCGAAAGTAGACAAGCTCCACCCCGTCGATTTAGACAAGCACTTGAAGACTTTCTGCTTTGTACCCAATTTAAGTAAGGAACATTTTACCCTCCACTTTTCCAGTTACTTCTCTTTCCTTTACATCTCAATACCCCCCAAGGCTACCACATCCCATTATCGCCTCACTTCCATCAGCCATATAATGACAACATTAAGGCATCTAATCAACAGTGTAAGAATAGGTACAAACCTGGTGCACGACGAGTATTATCTGCCTTCTTACCCCATTCACCGAGCTCCCATGGACCTGCCAATACGTCTTCTGCTTCATATAATTTGCCGCAATCTATAATTTCGTTCTTTTCTTTTTTCCTGTAATCCAGGATCTAATAATTTTTTCCCTAATTCGTCTAAAACAATTATCTTTTTTTAATATTTCTTATAAATTAAAAATTCATTATCATTTCTTTACCACTTCTTCCAGAGATGACAGCCGAGATATTTTTTCAAGTCGGCTGAAGCCTCGGCTTGGGGTGAAGATGACGTTGTAGAGCTTAGGTGTCTTCAGCAAAACATTAGATATTAATTGGAGGAATCATTTATCGACTGCACACAAAATTAAAAGTTACAGCTCGGCTAAGGTCGTTTTTTCGCATTTTTGTTAAAATATTGCCTTAGCCGAGCTATAACTTTTAATTTTGTATGCAGCCGATCGCTGACACCTTCAAAAAATGGTTTCTCTAATTAATATCTAATGATTTGCAGAAGACACCTAAGCTCTACAACGTTATCTTCACCCCAAGCCGAGGCTTCAGGCGAATTGAAAAAATTTATCGGCTGTCATCTCTGACTTCTTCAAAGTTGTACAACAGTGAGGTGTCATTTAATTATTTTATAAAACCTTAGTGAATAGGACGAGGGTGGCGCACTTCATTTATTCCATTTATTTTATTCCATTTATTCCATTTATTCCAATATTTATTCCATTTATTCCCATTTATTCCATTTATTCCCATTTATTCCATTTATTCCCATTTATTCCATTTATTCCATTTATTCCATTTATTCCAATATTTATTCCATTTATTCCCATTTATTCCCATTTATTCCATTTATTCCCATTTATTCCATTTATTCCATTTATTCCATTTATTCCATTTATTCCATAAACCGCAGAAGTGCGTCACCCCTCGGAATAGGACCTTATAAAATATGTATATTTCAAGATGTAAAAATAAATATCAATCAATCAACCCGTTAACTGATAACCGGTTTGCAATCACTATCCCTCATGTGACGTGTTGCTCTACGATCTTGTTATTGTCCAGCACAACAAAGATTGAACAACTTCAAAAGCCGCATAACCAACGCATGACAATATTACGCAAGAATTGGCGAACCCATTCTATGCGAGCTCAATTGGTTATCGGCTATAAACAACAAATAGAACAAAGAGATGTTTTGCTGCCACGCAACGAAGTTTGATGGGGTAATGAGAAATTGTATAACGAACTTCAAAGTGATATAAGACAAAGTTTAAAAAGTGTCGCGTTAATTTCATTAGGAAGAAAAATGAAATATTGCGAATAATGTTAAATGTGATTTTTAAATGGCATTTACATTGGCTGGTTCGCTCTATTGCGTTAAGAAAGCAACGGTGCGGAAGAACGAACAATTTCAAAGATTTATCGCAGACCAATTTATTTTTACAGCTTCAATTCCTAATCCGTGAAATAAATAATCACAAAACCTTACATTCGGTTTTTCTTCCGCTGATGAAAATAAGTGCGTGCAGTGGTGTGGGTCACTCTGTGGGTGTAGCTGATAAATAACTTACATTACCCACAATGCCCGCTGGTTTAATTTAAACTAATTTACAAATAAAATCTCGTCCAGATAATAAAAATTAAATGTAGATACTATTGATACAGTGTGCCAATAACCGCAGTATAATAAATAGCCACAGTGTAATAAAGAGACTATTGGCACCAGCTGCCGTTAGCCACAGTGTAACAAACCATTGAAATGTTTATATGAAAGTGGTCTATCACTAGCAAAATTTCAATCACCGACGACAAACCACCGATGACAAGTCACCGATGACAAATCACCGACGACAAATCACCGATGACAAATCACCGACGACAAATCACAGATGACAAATCACCGATGACAAACCACCGACGACAAATGACAGACGACAAATCACCGATGACAAACCGCCGATGTCAAATCACCTATGAAAAATCACTAAACACAAATCATCGATGACATATCACCGATCAAAATTCATTAGTAGCTATCGCTACTTGATAAACCATTGAAATTGATATAGGAAAGTAGCAATAGAGTGTACTCAAATTCCAATCACCGATCAAAAATCAACTTTGACCGAATAGCGTGTGATTCACCGGTGAGTCATCTGTGATTCATTGGTGAATCATCGGTGATTCATTGGTGAATAATCGCTAATTTTATGGTGAATCATCGAAGATTCATTGGTGAATCATCGATGATTCATTGGTGAATCATCGATGATTCATTGGTGAATCATCGATGATTCATTGGTGAATCATCGGTGATTCCCCGGTTGTCAAAAGAATAGCCGTTAATCTTTTGTTTAATTTTGTTGTTGCTAATTTGACATTTTTTGGGCGAATTTCGTTGAAAATCGTCGCTGAGTTTCTCCAAGTTTTTTTCCTTTTGACGACAGTATTAGCACCCGGTGCCAATAGCATTTTCGAAAATTAAATACAGTTTTTCTTAAGATCCTAACAACATTTCCGTCTACTTTTTCGGAAAGACTAATTTTTTCTATAAATATACACTTTGTGATAATAATGTAATGGTAATGTAATGCTTAATGTATAACATAATACTGATGTAATTATAAAGTGACTTCAAGTTCTGAAATCTTATTCAAACATAGAAGGGACCCGTACGTATCAGAATAGATGTGGCAAACAGAGTTGATGTTACGAAAAGACTGGAACGTATAAAATATTGCGTTCACATTAGACTGTATTGGAAATTGCCCGTAGGGCAATTTTGAAAAACCCGTCCGAAGTAACGGTGTAAAAAAATTCTCCGAACGCACAAAATTGACCTCCAAATATAGAAAAATGTTCTCCTCAATTGTGTGTGCAACATTCTATAAATTGTCGGCCGTGCCGAGATCTTTCAAACAAAAAAAAAATTTTGAAAATCGGAAGAGATTTACTCGAGTTCTGTACAAAAAACACATAGGGCCCTAACAAAGATTCTTTTTAGTGCCCTAGCTAAGTCCAAGGACTCAAAAGTTTCTTCCATAAATTGTCGGCCATGCCCAGATCTTTCAAACAAAAAAAAATTATGAAAATCAGAAAAGATTTTCTCGAGTTATGTGCAAAAGACCAAAAACCACTTAAACGGCCCTAGCTCGGCGGCCCTTGTGCCGACAGTGCCCAGATTCAATATCATAGAATATTTTTCGACTATCTTTCAGGAAAATTTTTTTTTTGAAAATCGGTCAAGATTTACTCAAGTTATCGTGTTGACGGACAGACAGACAGACCGACAGAGAGACCGACAGAGAGACCGACAGACAGACCGACAGACAGACCGACAGACAGACCGACAGACAGACCGACAGACAGACCGACAGACAGACCGACAGACGGACATGGCTTTTTTCGCTGATTCGCTGATCCGGAGGCAACAAAAAAAGTTTCCCCCTTACTCCCGGGTTCGAATGTAACAAACGTGGTAGTAAACGCATCAGACCTACGTACTTCGTACGGGTCTAAAAATGCATTCTTTGCATTTTGCGGTAATCATAAAGTGCAGAATGCAAAAAATCTTGAAACACCAAGCAATAGATGCCTTTACTGAACGAGTTTTAAAAACAACATCGATTAAAAATTCTTAAAAGCAGAAGCTTGGTGTATTTTTATCGATTTTCTGAAATTATAGAATTTTGACGGAAACGATTCAACTTCGTCAATTGTCTAAACTGAAAATATGAACTGAATATAAAATAACCCTCAAGTTTGAAAGAAATCCTCAAAAGATATTCGGAAAAATAAATGAAATCTTTAGAAATCTGAGAAAATTCTCGAAAATCTAATAAAAATTATTTCATCCTTATTTTCCCTTAATTTTTGAAAATCTACCGAGGATTTCCTTTTGGTAAAGCTTTGTCAAGGAATCATTTGGCCTCCGGGTAAAATATAAAGGGATTGTCACATTCCCTCACCCTTAAAATAAGCC
Organism: Pseudolycoriella hygida; assembly: GCA_029228625.1. Classification (NCBI taxonomy): domain Eukaryota; kingdom Metazoa; phylum Arthropoda; class Insecta; order Diptera; family Sciaridae; genus Pseudolycoriella; species Pseudolycoriella hygida. The sequence continues at coordinate 112,431,033 of CM055406.1, read as the reverse complement.
CAGAATTTAGAACCGACCTAGAGCACTTGGGAGATGCCTCTGACCCATACTTCCATACGCAAAAAAGTTTGCCACTGACACCGAACTTCTATCACTTATAGTTCTCAAAATGTTTGAATTTTTCGAAAATATATTGTCTAGATCGGTCCACCCTAACATTAGCAGCCTTTTGAGAGGCATTATGACATGCGCCTTACCGAAACTAACAACTTTCCCTTTGACTCCGATCTTCTATCTGTTAAAGTTTTCAAAATATTTGAATTTTTCCAAAATAAATTGCCTAGATCGATCCACCCTAACATTAGAGGCCATCTTAGGCTCGGCCCGGGCCCACATTTTTTCTTCGATACTCTAAGGGTTGGATTACCTATCGAATAGAAGAAAAAAACATATGAAGGGACCCGTACGTATCAGAATAGATGCGGCAAACAGAGTTGATGTTACGAAAAGACTCGAACGTATTTAAGTAAATATTGCCTTACGTCCACATTAAATTGTATTGGAAATTGCCGATAGGGTAATATTGAAAAACCCGTCCGAAGGAAAGCTTTCCGAAAGTAAAAAATTGATCCCCAAATAAACAAAAATGTACATCTCAATTTTTTCTACAACAAAGGAAAAAACCATTTTTTGTCTAGGGCAAACCTAAGGACCGACCTAGGGCCATAAGGAAATGCCTCGGATACATACTTCCATAGACAAATATTTTCCCCTCAATTTGCTCTGCAACATAGCAAAAAAATTTTTTTGGCTAGGGCCGGCCTTAGGACTGACCTGAGGCTCACTTCAGCCCTAAGCACAGACACCGGGTCCAAATTTGTTTTTTAATATAATTCGGTACTCGATTACCTCTCAAATAGGAAAAGAACCAACAAAATCAGTTAGGATTTATCCCACTTATGTAAGCGAACACGTTGGGTCCTGACTGAGTGCAAGGGTTTCTAATCAAAACATTTTCTGCCATAAAACGGGAGAAAGTCCTCGACCTTTCGATCAAACAAAATTTGAAAATCGGAAAAGATTTACTCGAGTTATGTACAAAAAACACGTATGGCCCTAGCATAGACTCGGTTTTAGTGCCCTAACTAAGTCCAGAAACACAAATTTTAAAAAGTTGCTTGCATAAATTGTCGGCCATACCCAGATCTTTCAAACCAAAAAAATTTCGCCGACCCTTAAAAAATCACATTTTTGACCACTAATTGAAATTTCTGGGGTTACCCCGACAGAGATATCATGTTTTACGCCAAAACCTAATAGTTCCATGGGAATTCAAGTAAAAAATAGTTCTCAAACATTTCCACACAGCGCATATGACCAACTTAATGCAATCTTACATTTTCATCGATTTTCAATAAATCATTGCAGATTTCGTCGTTGAGCTACCCTTAAATCGCCTCGGATTCAGTTGAGCCCATGAACACTTTTCTTCAGGGATACAAGAAGAGTAATATTCCGCATGGTGCCTCAAAATTTTTGCAACTTGCATTTTTTGGACACCCCTAATGTAGACATGAGAAAATCACGAATATTATATTAACGGAAATCTGTTGAGTGGTTCGGGCTGTAGTATCCTTGATGTTAGCCAAACTCACGCAACGACCCTACTTCTACTACTTCTCCCGGGTCGAAATTGGGGTGGTTACAAACGTCATACTAAACGCATAAGACCCCTTTTCGAAGAAATTCGTTCTTCGTACGGGTCTAAAAACTTCATTAAGATTAAGTCTTCAGCACAAAACGCAATGTTACATTTTCCTATATCATAATAACAAAGTCTTACAGTGTTTGGACAAAGAACCAACTATTACATTTATTGTTGTCGTTGTCTTGACTTTCTATCAAAATAAATAATGGCAACAGGGAGGAAATTAAGTCACAAAATATATATTGTTCCATAAATAAGACAGTACTCTATTACACCTACTTTCAAATAAACCCAGTCAAACAAACCTCAAACGTTATCGTAAATTTAAAAAATACAATTTTTCTATTTATTTCAAATTCTGAAGAAAACTTTAGTTACGTAGACCCGTACCCACCGTGCTATGACAAAACTTTCAAGAGCTTTGGGCTATTTTTTCAGCGGAATATTCCACTTTTCCAATGGATGGAAAAGATTGAATGTGTTTCGTTGTTTAGGCAATATTGAAAAACTCGCACGAAGCAACGTTTAAAAAAAACATCACTAGGCTGGTGCTTCTCCCAATCTTTACCTAGCCCTTCATCCAATCCTCTTATTCGAATCCTCCTATCTACCTTCCACCTAATCCTCCTAGAACTCGTCGTTTGCGCAAAATTCTATAGTAATAAAAAAAATCAAAACAGAGTTGTGTTCATGCAGTATACTGGTCCTTTTTCTAGTGCATGAATTCCTTATGTCAATGTCGTGTAGAAGATTTTCATGGAGAAAGATTGCAACAAACAGAAGACTGCATTTCAAGCTAGAAAGCTTGATGCCAAAAAGATTTCTATGACAATGTTGGAGTGAGGAACGAGTCGGTTCCAACTTCGCACCAGGCTGCCAACTTGAGAAGTGTAAGTAACCATAAAGAACGCAGCCTTGTGCCAAAAATACGTTAATGTCATTTACTATGCGTCCGTCATATAAATTTCAACTCGGCACCACGCTGCCTACTGAAGATTTTCTACTGTGAATGTAGACTTGAAATTTATATGACGTTAATTACTACCGTGACAATGACTAACTGATTTCCGGCACCAGGCTGCATTTTATAAAGATACTCATACTTATCAAGTACGCAGCCTGGTATCAAGTGGGATGCGAGTGCACATTCATGTATTAGTTCTCACATTGTCGAATGAAATTTTTTGGCGCCAAGTTGCCTTCTGGAATCGAACAGAGGGTCCTGACTTTAAAGTCGGGTGCCTTCGACAATTTCATTTTAAGTTCATTTTTCTGGTCATATTGACAAAAAAAATTTCCTCTTTCAGTTATTCCCTTCCAAAGTTCACGTAATTCTCAACCCAACCCCTCCTAACCAAACCTTTCCTTCCTCTCGTCCGTTCATCTAATTATAATCAATAAGGTTTAAAATTCGACTGATTACATACATCGCGGTAAACGTATAAGCCTCGCATGCTTCGTATAGATCCAAAAACGTAATGCCAATGAAAACAAAATATCACGTCTTGGTATTACATCCGAAAAGGTTGGAAGAAAAACGACGAGAGTTTATAAAAATGATAAATGAAAATTTTCTTTTTTTTAACATTCAGAAAGAGTCTAAATTGCCTGCAGGACATTGGATGTTTCGTAATATATCGATGTACAAAAAAATCCTTTAATGTCAAGCTACACCACCCGCACCATTAAAATATCCCCCGAACTTTTTTTTTAAAATCATATTTATCATTTTTTTTCTGCTCTCGGTTCCGTTTCCTCTTCGATTCCTTTCCCTTTCGTTGTGCTATGTACATTTCTCCGTACTTACATAGTAAGAAATACATGAGAAAAATCATTGAAATAATGTCTTCCTAATAAATGGATTACACTACATTAATTTAATTTAATTTTTTTGGTTGTTGTAATGCAAATTTTTCCTCCATTTCGTTTTATGACAGAAATGATCATTTAAATAATGTGTTTTTCAATTGTCTTTATTTCGTATTCAGATGGTGAAGCCCAAACATAACGTGGATTTGAGCATTAAAGCTGAAGACATCACAGATTTCATAAATCAAAGACAATGAGAAAGCTACTTGTAATTAAAGGTGAAGGATTCAATAGCAATTTCCCATTATACACGTCGAACTCGACCAATGTAAATTATGTAAACTACGAGCGTATTTTTGTTCTGTTTGGAACAAATATTTACACTGAACATATTATGTAAGCGCAAGAAAATTTGTAAAGTTTACGTGGCAAATATGCCGCCGCAGGTAAGCTTTTTCTAAAGGGGAAGAGGAATTTTAAGAAAAATTGCTTATATTTTAGCTAAAAGGGCGTATTTTTAAAGAGTTGAGAGCAGGCCTCCATCTACTTTTTTCAGCATCCCGAATTGACCCCAATTGGTTAAATCCGTCACGTTTTGTTGCACTTCTCCTCGCAGGTATTTAGACCCTTCGAAAAGGGGTCTTATGCGTTTACCACGACGTTTGTAACCACCCCAATTTCGACCCAGGAGTTGTTTACTTTTTCTTTTTGGGGTCTAAATAAGAAAAAATGCAATAAAATCTTGTCCGTCCGTCGGTCCGTCTGTCACCGCTCTAACTTGAGTAAAACTTGACCGATTTTTAAAAAAAAATTTTCCTTGAAAGGTAATCAAAAAAGCTTTTATGGGATTGAATCTGGCCGACGGACCGCTGAGCTAAGGCCGTTTAAGTGGTTTTCGGTCTTTTGTACATAACTCGCGTAAATCTTATCCGTTTTTCAAAAACTTTTGATTTGTTTGAAAGGCTGAGGCATGCTCGACATTTTTTGGACGAACATTTTTCGATTTTGTGTCTGTGGACTCAGCCACGACGCTAAAACTGAGTTTCTACTAGGGCCAAACGTGTTTTTTCTATACAAATCGGGTAAATCTTTTCCGATTCTCTAAATCTTTTTTTTCCTGAAAGGTTATTGAACTTGCGAAGTTACAGTCAAAAAAGTGGTCAAGAACGTGGTTTTTTGAAGGTTCGTGGAGTTTTTTGCCTCCCATCTCTGCGAAATTAGGACGGAAATCGCTCTTGAAAGTTTTAAATGAAAGATATGAACATCATAAAACCATGAAAATCAAACTGGTGAAAATCTGTTGAGTGGTTCGGCTTGTAGAGCCTTTAGTGTAGTCCCAATTCACACTACGTGATCCTACAAGTGGTTTTTCGTCAATATTCCTTTCTTGATGAAGATTTTTTGTGCAGTGTCGCAGATAAAAGATGCGAACATTTTTTTCATGGACATATGGATCAGAGGCGTCTCCTAAGTGCTCTACGTTGGTTATAAGATCGGCCTTAGCGCATTTTTTTTTTATTTCGAGATTTTTTTAGGGATTCAAAGAGATTTTAATACCGTTTCTTCGGGCGGGCTTTTCAATATTGCCCTTTCGGCAATTTCCAATCCAATGTAATGGCTACGTAATTTCTTACACGTGAGACTAAAGGCAATATTTACTTAAATACGTCAAGTTTTTTGCAACATCTATTCTGTTTGCCACATCTATTCTGATGCGTACGGGTTCCCTGCATATGTTTAGACCCGTCCGAAGAACGAAGTTCTTCGAAAAGGGGTCTTATGCGTTTACCACGGCGTTTGTAACCACCCCAACTTCGACCGGGGAGTAGGTGTGGAGCATCGATCATGGTCCTTAGATGACCAATCAGCAATAAAAAAATGTCCGTCCGTCCGTCACCGCGATAACTTGAGTAAAACTCAACCGATTTTCAAAAACTTTTTTTTCCCTGAAAAATTTTTTATGGGATTGAATCTGGGCACTGTCGGCCCAAGGATCGCCGAGCTAGGGCCGTTTAAGTGGTTTTTGGTCTTTTGTACATAACTCGAGTAAATATTTTCCGATTGTCATAAACTTTTTTTGTTTGAAAGATCTAGGCATGACCGACAATTTGTAGAACAAACTTTTTTGATTTTGAGCCCTTGAACTTAGCTTGGGCAGTAGAAACGAGGCTCTGCTAAGGCTCTATATTTTTTTTGTACATAACTCGAGTATAAATCTCTTCCGATTTTCAAAAAAAAAATTTAATCGAAAGGTCTGGGAATGTCTCACATTTTATTGAAGGAAGTTTTTTGATAAGATGCCCTTGAACTCAGCCAGGACCCTGAAACTAGGCCCAACGTGTTTTTGTTTACATAAATCGGGCAAATCCTAACCGATTTTGTTGGTTCTTTTTCTATTTGAGAGGTAACCGTGTACCGAATTATATTCATAAAAAATTTTGGGCCTGTGCTTGGGGCTCAAGTGGCTTCTGGTCGGTCCTAAGGTCGGCCCTAACCAAAAAAACATTTTTTTGTCATATTGCAGAGCAGATTGAGGGAAGCATTTTTGCCTATGGAAGCTTCAGATGCATTTCCTTATGGCCCTAGGTCGGTCCTAAAGTCGGCCCTTAACAAAAAAAAAATTGTTTTTTGCTATGTTGTAGAAAAAATTGAGGAGACCATTTTTGTCTTATTCGAGATCAATTTTGTGCTTTTGGGAGGGTTCTTTTACACCGTTTCTTCGGACGGAATTTTCAATATTGCCTTATCGGCAATTTCCAATACAACTTAATGTGGACGTAATTTCATACACTTAAGAGGTAAGGCAATATTGACTTAAACACTTAAAAACTTAAACTTAACATCAACTCTGTTTGTTACATCTATTCTGATACGTACGGGACCGACGCATATGTTTTATTTACTAGTCCCGCAATTTTTTATGAGCTTTTGCTCAGATGGAGTCTTCTTACAGATCCTTCCGTTACCGCAGAGTTGTTTATTGTGTCAGTGGTAAAGTGCACACAAACCTAGTGCCATCTACGAAAACTAATTAAAAATTGATCCACATAAATAAGCTCGGAAATGGTTGCGTTTAACCTTAACCCAACGACATGATCTGAGTTACAACGAATTTCAAACGAAACGTGCAACCCTTTCGTTTCAAACAAAAGGTTTGATGTTTCATATCAGTTTCATTTTGGACGCGCTGTAACTAAGTACTAAAGAAATTTAGCTTTAATACAAGAGCAGGTTATTTTTTATAGCAATGATGTTTCCACCTCCATTTTCATCAACGAATAGCGTAAAATGTTCTCAAATAGGCAAATGTCCAAAGACTGGGTTACGTAAACCATAAGCTGAAGCAAAAATGAAAATACGAAATTTATGTATAGTATGCACGTCGCACATCAACACATATATACATCCATGATGATTTGTTCATCTGAAAATACGTAATCCCCCTAAATCTACCAATACTAACAAACATTTCGCATTTCATTTTTGCTTCAATTTGTGTTAACTTTTTGTTAAAAACTGCCAGTCTATATTTAATATATCATTGCGAATGCCACTGTTTTCTGTTTCATATTCACAAACATATGTTCAATATTCCATTGTCATTTATATCATTTTCTAAATTCTGTTCAGTGCATTTTTCCTCGAATTGCTATTATTGTCATCAAAACTTTCCGACATATCTATTTCTGCGATATCTTCTCCAACCCATTTATTTGAACGCCTGGGTTTAGCAATAGAATTCCAATGAAGTTTGAATCATTTAGTGTTCATGTATTGTGTCGAGGGTGTCGGTTAATTGATTGTGTTCGCCACCCTCGACTGTGTCCGCCACAATCGACTATGTCGGCCACTCTCTACTCAGTACGTTACACTTCGTTTTATCTTCATCCGAATCGTATTTGGTCGTTGAAATTATTATTCGCATCTAATCGCACGCAAGATCACACAAATAGTTATTTGGATCACAAGGGACGAACTTATAAAAATTCGACTCTGTGCAACCCGCGTCAAAAAAAAAAATCGTATACGATTGTGTAGGAGTGGTGAAAATGATTTTTGAGAAGGCCGTATGTTTTCTAATAGTTATTTGTGTACCTGTTTTGGACGATTGAACACAGGCAATTTCGCGATTAATAGGTCGAACGAAGAGACCCTACACAAGCGAAAATGCTTTTAAACAATCGTTCAAAACTTAAAATGCAAAGGAGTGAAATCCTAAAAAACTCAATAAAATTTCCCCATTTTCAGTCCAGTAAGGCAGTAAGGGGCAGTAAGGTACATTAAGGTGCAATAAGGTGCACCAAGATGCAGTACAGTGCACCAAGGTGTACCAAGGTGCAGTAAGGTGTACCAAGGTGCAGTGAAGTGTAATGAGGTGCAGTAAGGTTTAGTGAGGTGCAGTAAGGTTTAGTGAGGTGCACTGAGGTGCACTGAGGTGTAATGTAGTGAGGTGCATCAAGGTGCAGTGAAGTGCATCAAGGTGCAGTGAAGTGCATCAAGGTGCAGTGAAGTGCATCAATGTGCAGCAAAGTGTAGCAAGGTGCAGTGAGGTGTAGTGTAGTGTAGTGAGGCGCAGTGACGTGAAGTGAGGTGCAGTGACATTTTGAATTTAATATTATAGAAATGCAACGAGATTTTATACCCGGTTTTCCAGTTACTAGGTCTATGAAATAAATTCATTCTAAAATTGTTGCTGTGATTACCACAAAGAGATATTCTCAAAATGAATAATAGAAGTGAGCGGATCGCCCGAAACTCGACAAAAAGCCGACCCAAACCCGACACGAACTCGAATCAATTTGTCGGGTCGGTTCGGGCTCTTGAATTTATTTTTTATTGTCGCATCGGGTTTTCATTTTCGTTTTTTTCGGGTCGGGTGGGGTTCGAAGACTTCAACTAACAAAACCCGACCCGACCCGAAAAATTCAAAAAAAAGGTTAACCCGCACACCTCGCTACGTTTTGAATTTACATTAGGATGTATCTTTCAGAAAGAGTGCGGGTTTTGCGAGAACGACAGACAGTTGAACGAACCGGCCTTGATTGCTTCGATAGTCTTCTTGTAATTACTCTACTAACTCTGCAAGGAAAACATTCGGAAGGGGTGGGGGTGCCTAAAATCAATGGTGAAATTTACATCCTTCTTTCACAAAATGCAATTTGAAATAGCTTAGGAACACCCACTAGTACAAAAAGTCAATTTGAAACGGCTGGTGTCGTTATTTGAAATTTAATGGAAATATCGTGGCAACATTCAACGCTATGTAATGTTTAAGCCAGTGGAACTGAGAGAATACTACGAAAATTTACTCAGCGAAAGTTCGCATAGTTTTTAATATAATTGTGTCAACGAAGTCAAAAGCGTCCACTGAAAATTATTCAAGTTCTCGTCTACTGTCTAGAACACAAATACTTTTCGATTTTGATATAACCACCGCAGCAAAACCTCATCTAACTATGCAAATAGCGTTCGGCGAGACCACAAACACATCGTAAATACGTTTCACCAACAGTTTTGAGCCTTAATAGAATCGTTATGAAGGTAGTAAATAAATGCAAACAATAAACAATTCAAAACGTTGAGAAGTGAAAGAAAAGCTGAAACGTTGAAAAAGGTTATTATAAAATCAATTTAAAAGTGGTTTAAGCGCTCTGAGATAAATAGGTAATCTCATTAAGTGTTCTTTGTTTTCTTATGAAATAACCTGTGATACGAAAGCGATAAACAATGTGAATTTCAATTTAAAATCTTACAATGGGCGCTGTAAGCTACCTGGCTCATTCCACACAAATATCAAGTAATCAGGAGTTTGTAAATTTTCATAGAATTTCCAACGAAGGACGTAAAAAATCATTTGTTGGAAAATCTACAAAATTCTGAGACCGCGATCGGTGTTGTCATTGAATGAACGATAAAATGAATGAGAATGTTCTTTGGCAGTGTGTCACATGGTGAATCTGACTTTTCTCATTAAAAACTTAAATAATGAAAGAAACATTTACAAAAGAAGTTTTTAGAACCAATGACTTCTTACGACCAAAATGACAAAATTCATTAACCGACAAAAATGTTAGAAAGTTAAAAAACTTTTATTTTTTTTGTCTTTCTCATGAGTTGTTGGTGAATACTTCTGTCGTCATAAGGAAAAAAAACTTAGAGAAAACCAGCGGAGATTTTCAACGAAATTCGCCGAAAAAAAAATGAGCGACAAAACATTCGCTGTGGATCTTTTGTTTAATTTTGTCGCTAATTTGATTTTTTTTCGGCGAATTTCGTTAAAAATATTCGCTGATTTTCTCTAAGTTTGTTTTCCTTATGACGACGGCAGACTTGGTTTTACAATAAAAGATTTTCCTTTTTCTGTGGAAAAAATTTCCTACCCGAAAGTCTATTAAGAGTTAGGTTCCCAGAGTTTCGTTGTATTTAATTCTCGTCTTAGCGCATAAAACATTCAAAAGCGTTCAAATTCAAATTTGGCGCCAAAAATTCAAAAAATCAAATTTCGCATCGAACGAGGAAATTGGATTGAAAAACTGCAAACAAGTCTGAATTTAGAGAAGATTATACTGATGTCGTCGTAAGGAAAAAAACTTGGAGAAATCAAGCGAAGATTTTTTCAATTTCGCCGAAAAAAATCAAATTAGCGACAAATTTATAAAAAACAATCGCCGAGAATCTTTTGTATAATTTTGTCGCCAATTTGATTTTTTCGCAGAATTTTGTTGAAAATCTTCGCTGATTTTCTCTAAGTTTTTTTTTCCTGATGACGGCTGTATATTGAAGGTGCTATGCGATTTTTTTCGCAATCCAAATGAGAAATAAATGCACAATATAACACAAAAAAGCACAACCTACAACACAATTGTGTGCGAAGTATAGTTATGTTTCTTGCACAAAAAAAACGCTAGCTGTGGAACAAGTGTACATTATGAAATTTCATGATGAAGTGCATAAGTAGACAGGCATAATTGGCATATTATGAAATGTTGTATACTTTGACAAGCCGACGCCCCGCCGCCGTACCATAAGTATGAATTGACACGCTTATAGCACGACAATAGCTTCTGTCAAATTATAGCAAACTCAGTGGCGTGACACTCTTTTCTTTTGATCTTTACAAGTACTATTCATTCATGCGCAATTGGGGCTACCTTCACGTTGAGCATTTGCAAAGATCAAAACAGAGGACTGTGAAGTGAAATTAAAAAGAGTAATTGTGTGCAAGGGAGAAATTGACAGTGGCACAGCTGTAGAAAAATTTCAAGGAATCTGTTGGCTAAAGACAGCACTATTTTATCTCAATATTTTTCTTAAAAGATCTGCAATATTTTTGAGATAAGGAAACATCTGAAAACGACGCGACGTCATCAGTTCAAGGTATGAAAGATTTTAAATAAAATAAATAACTCACGACACTAAAAATGCTTTCTTTCCATCTTAAAAAAAATGCGCCTCAGAGAAAGGCATCCCTCTCAGAAAAAAAAATTTTTTTCTCAGAGGAAAGGTTTCCTCATCAGAATAAGACTTTCCCCTTCAGAATAAGACTTTCCCCTCAGAAGAAGGCTTTCTACTCACAGTAGGATTTCTCTACAAAACAGGATTTTATGCTAAAAAATGCCTCACCTAAAGAAAGCTTTCGTTTTTTGCCGTCATAAGAAAACAAAAACTGAGAGAAAATCAGCGAAATTTTCAACGAAATTCGCTGATAACATAAAATCAGCGACAAAATTAAACAAAAGATTCTCGGTGATTGTTTTGTTTGATTTTGTCGCTAATTTGTATTTTTTCGGCGAAATTCGTTGAAAATTTTTGCTAATTTTCTCTTAGTTAAAGGCTTCTTAAAAATGAAATGGCTTCCTCAAACTTGAAAAGTCTTCACCTCACCTAAAAAAGGCTTCCACTCACCTGAAGTGACTCCGCCTCTCCTAAAGCGACTCCGCCTCGCCTAAAGCGACTTCGCCTCGCCTAAAGCGACCCCGCCTCGCCTAAAGCGACTCCGCCTCGCCTAAAGCGACTCCGCCTCGCCTAAAGCGACTCCGCCTCGCCTAAAGCGACTCCGCCTCGCCTAAAGCGACTTTCCTTCACTTAAAAAGGCTTCCCTTCACCCCAAAAGGCTTTCCATAAATGATCTATCAATTACCTAAAAAGACTTCACCTCAGTTAAAGGGATTGCTCTATCACTTAAAAAGGCTTCCCTCCACGTAAAAACGCTTCGCTTCACCTTAAAGGCTTTCCTTCGCCCAAAAAGACCTCTCATCATTTAAAGGGCCTCCTCTAACCCTAAAAGAGTTCCTTCGACCCAAAAAGGCTTCCTTTTGCCTAAAAAGCCCTCTTTACACCTAAAAAGGCTTTATTCCACCTAAAAAGATTTTCTTTCACCTAAAAACTTTCCGCCCATCGAAAAATGCTTCCACCTAAAAAGCCTTTCCTTCACCTAAAAAGGCTTACTTCCATCTAAAAAGGCTTCCTTCCACCTAAAAAGGCATGTTATCATTTAAATGGCTTTCTCTCACCTGTAAGGGCTTCACCATACCTAAAAGGCTTTTTTTCACCTAAAAAGGCTTCCTTCCACATAAAAAGGCTTCCTTCCACCTAAAAAGGCGTTCTTAAATCCAAAAAGGCTTCCTTTAACCTAAAAAGCCTTCCGCCTATCGAAAAATGCTTCCACCTAAAAAGCCTTTCCTCCACCTAAAAAGGCTTCCTTCCATCTAAAAAGGCTTTACTCCACCTAAAAAGGTTTCATTTCACCTAAAAATGATTCCTTCCATCTAGTAAGGCTTTCTTCCACCTAAAAAGGCTTCCTTCCACCTAAAAAGGCTTCCTTACCCCTAAAAAGGCTGCCTTACACTACACTTACGTAAAACGACTTCCTGTCATTTAAAAGGCTGCTCTGACCTAAGGCTTAACATCAATTAAAGTACTTACTCTCAGCATAAAAAGGTTTCCCTTTATTTAAACGCCTTGCTATAACCTAAAAAGACTTTTCCCTCCGCCTAAAACGGTCTCCCTTCACCTAAAAAGGCTTTCCATCAATTACCTAGAAAAACTTCACCTCAGCTAGAGGGCTTGCTCTATCACTTATAAAGGCTTCCCTCCACCTAAAAAGGCTCCACCTTATGGCCTCTCATCATTTAAATATCCTCCTATCACCCGAAAAAACTTCCTTCCACCTAAAAAGGTTTCCTTCCATCACACTTACCTAAAAAGACTTCCTTTCATTTAAAAGGCTGCACTCACCTAAAAGGCTTTCCATCAGTTAAAGAACTTACTCTCAGCATAAAAAGATTTCCCTTGCTTGCTATCACCTAAAAAGACTTCCTTCTGCCTAAAACGGTTTCCCTTCACCTTCTCATCGTTTAAATGACGTTATTTAATCTGAATAGGTTTCACTTAACGTAGGAAGGCTTCTCCTCAATTCAAAAAGCTTCCTCACGCCTTGAAAATACTTTCCTCAATTACAAAAGGTTTATACCACCCGAAAGTGAGGTGCTATACTTCAATTTAAAAAATTCTGTTTTTGTCCTAATTTCATTGCTCCACACACATGGTTGCGATTCCCATGTCATATTTATTATAAACAAGTGTACGATAGCTGCAAACATCAAAATATGTTTTAAAAAGAGACATTTTCTCTATAAAAAAGCTTCGCTTGTTAAACCAATAAGTGAATTTGAAGCTATGTGAGGCAAAAGTTTGTTTCCTTTAACGAGAGAAATATTTGTAACATTTTATTGTACAAAAATGTATTAGGGTTAGAGTTATTAAGTTAACTCATCGCTCTTCATTATTTTTTCTTCTATCGTACGTTTGTCCCTCGATGCTGCTCGTAACAGAAGGTGGCACGTAACCGATCGGTTTACCCTAGACGGTACTTTCATTGTTTTTAATCAAAGTTTCGCACGATAAATTTTTCGTCTAATGCTAAAGTTCCATCATCTAAAATTCTGTACTTAAAGAAAGTTGAAACTTTTGGTAAATATTTTACGAAGAACGAAGGGTATCTCTTAATTGTGTTAAAGAAAACATATTCTGGATGCTCAGAATTCCAATGTTCTGAACGGAAAATAATCGGAAAGGCCAAACATCTTTAACCGCCAATTACTTTTACCACGAAAATTAACGGACCTGTCTCAATCAATTTAATATTCCTCTCTTACGCTTAGTCATCCCAATCCATTTTCCTATTTGATATGAAGTGATAGGTTTATCAAATCCAAGACACGAGCGCATCGTCTATACACAGCAAGATTCGCTTTTGTGTCGCAAATTAAATTTAAAATGAAATGTTTAATCTATCAACTTCAACCCAGATTTGTAACTCGTGTATTGTATGAGTGAGAACATATTTTGTTAAAATTAATCGCCAATTAAGAGGCCTCCTTCTCATCTTTATCTCCAGTGGAAAAAAAAGGTTTCATTTTTATCCAACACAAGCCTCCAATCTCCAGCGACAAAGACGAGGCAAATTAAAATGTCAAACTTTAACTAAATTAAAACTACACTTAGAACCTTGGGCAAAATGCTACAATTAATAATCAAGAAGTTCCTGAAGAATGTCTATGCGTTACATCGTACTTGAAGGTATATTAGACATAAGTGGCACCCATTTTTCATACACACCAAATCCCTCCAATTAAATGTAAAATATACTTCTAAAAAACAAAAAGGAAAAATCCTTTAAATCCCTCAAATTAATCCACGTCTAATAAATTTCAATCAAATAATATAAAACAAAAGATTTTTCGTCTAAATAAATACCTACTACACACCTTCAACTTCATCGCAATACACTGTGTGCCAACGAGAGTTTATTGTGCGTAAACTGTACAATGGATGAATACACAATTCACGTGTTCGCCCAGATGGTACGCATTTTATTTATGAAGGTGTGTAACAAAGAATGGTACACGGCGAAACTTACCTCATTCTTTTTCTGACTTCTTGAGGTTCAGGTGGTTTTGGTCGATGTTTGCACACAACTACAATACCAGTCACAATAATTGACGTGATTACAACCGCACCAGCTGCTACAACGGCAGCTAGTATAATCATTGTCGATTGTTTTTGCTTGTCCTGATTTGATGTTTCGGCTGGGGTTGGATCTTCCAGTTGACTGGTTTCATCTGTTATGGGGGAGTAGTAGGAAAAAAACATTATTGTAGATAAAATGCTAAAAATTCTTTGTTCTTTGATTGATTCAAGAAAAACGCTCATTTAGCAATTACTGGTAATATTGCTTAAACTAACATAGCAGAAAAAAACCTAAGGCTTACGCCAGACCCGCACGATTATTTCAGCGAAATCCGTATCGCAAAATCTGGAAACTGTTTGAAAGCACATTCTCCCTCTATAATCTTTAAAACGAAATTTATAACCCATTCCTTAAGGTAGTGCCATACAAAATCCATTGAGTGCGAATAGTTTCAGAATCGATAATTTCGTTTCAGCAGAGAAGTTCAACTTTGGTAGATCCGGCTGGGTTGCATTTGAACAATTTTCAAACGCCGGTCTTGGTTTTGCTCTACAACGTTGCGAGCTGTATCTACTAGTGAGAGAGGACTGCGGATCTGTCGTGCATGATCAGGAGGTTTCTGATATGAGGGTTCTTAGGAGTATAGCAAAAGTGAATCGCAGAGAGCAGTGAGATATAGGAACAACGACATTAGGGAAAATTTAGGGGCTTCGACTGTGGAAGAGGAGGCAAGGACTAGTCGACTGCACTGGTTCGAGCACGTTTAAAGGATGGGTAATAACGGGCTACCCAAAAAGGCCTTGAATGCACAAGGAGAAGGTTTATAGATTCAATTAAGTCGCATTTAGAAGATAGGGGATCTTTTTAGATTTATCAGCTTGGGACGATCGTTTTACCAATCTTGAAACACAGATCTGACGATCCTTTGTTCCTTTCCCGGTCATCATTTAAATCAGCCTCCCCACTCAAGTTAGTTAAACCTCCCGGTCGCATCCAAGAACTTGCTCAAAATAGCTGGTTCTAGGTTAGCAACTTTGGACGGTCTTACAACATACCCTCCCAGCAGCCTGCGCCTCAGTTGGAAGAAACTGGGACATTCACATAATACATG
Organism: Pseudolycoriella hygida; assembly: GCA_029228625.1. Classification (NCBI taxonomy): domain Eukaryota; kingdom Metazoa; phylum Arthropoda; class Insecta; order Diptera; family Sciaridae; genus Pseudolycoriella; species Pseudolycoriella hygida. The sequence goes on along the minus strand of CM055406.1, from coordinate 112,415,493 downwards.
AAATACCGTTTCTTCCTCTAAGCCGCACGCACACATAGAGGTCGCCGAGAGCCTAAGCTTTTTCATGTGTCTATTCAGCCCGCAATGTCCAGTGATCGCACCTACCACTCTCCTGATGCGATTCCTGTCCATCCCTAGCAGAGATACGGCCCATTTCACATTAGGTCTCGGGAAAAAGCGCTTGGTGTGGATACCACCATAGTATTCTTCCCAGCGCTCCACATGCCTCCTCATCACCCAGCTCCCCAGCGCTTCTACACGCGCAGGTCGAGTAATCGGGAAAAACGGCTCAGCGCCGTGACCGAGAGCTTCGGCACTCGCCTTGGCCAGCTCATCAGCTTTTTCATTCCCCTCCACGTCAGAGTGCCCAGGTACCCAAACTAAAGTGATCTGATTCCTCAGACCCATTTCGTTCAGGTAATCTCTGCACTCTTTCACTAGCTTGGAGGTCACTCTAGGCGACATCTCCGCCTTGATCATTTCCTTACTGTCCGAACAGATAAGTACCCTCTTCCAACAGGCAGAGTCTCACGAGCTGCTGACAGCACCGCGAAGATCTCCGCTTGGAGCACACTGGCAAGAGCCCCCAGATAGAAGCAATTTCTCTCTCCAGAGCCCAGCACCGAGATTTCCATAGGGGATAGGGGACTTTCATTGAGCGAACAAACCATCTTCTTAGCGGTCGATAGAATGGCATGGAGGACAGAAGTTCACCATCCTTGGATTGTTGCTTAAAGACCTCACGCCGAAAGGTACTAATGGTCTTTCACGTTTGATGATGATGATGGGATTCTTAGTAGAGCTTTCGGAATTATATTATTTGTAGAAAATGTTTCTTTGTACAGCATACCAAAAGCTAACTAGTCCAGGCCCTTTTTAGGACTCATATCGTAGAAACTTGACAAAAAATGTTAATATTCATAACTTGAATTTACAAAAATTCAATTTGGAAGTAAGGTTTTCAAACTTCAAAATATTTACAATTTTTTCTAAATATATTAGTGAAAAAACAACAAAAACCCTTTAAAAAGGGGAATGTGACGCAAGTCTCTTTGTTTCTTCTTCCAAAACGACTGATATTGATTGGTGTGACGCTTAGAGCTTTGAAACGCCAAAAAAATTTTTGGAATGTTTTCACTTTTGATTAAAAAAATGCGTCACAAATGCCGGACCCCCCAGTGTTATAGTTTTTCTGTTCTTTCAACTTTGACAACGATAAAATTTGACTTTATGGGATGTATGGCGTGATATCAGTAGTTTTGGAAGTAGAGTCACTTCATCTACAACCCTCATTCATAAATTTTTTTTGGCGCCACGGCACCTCGCGCGGCTGTCATAGCTGACGTGGCGACCACCACTGACCGACGCCACGATTTCTCATCCCCGCCGCCTCAGGTGACATACTAAAAATTTTCCTCATGTTTGACCCATACCTTGAACACACACACAAACACATGCAAAATATGCTTTTATATGAGATTTGTATGGGAGGCCGGTGACGATTTTCTAAGGTCATATCTTCGGATCCACTGGACCAACCTTAATGAGTAAAATGTCGATTTCAATCAAAATTTTACGTAGAAACTAGGTCTCAGGGGGACACTACGCAAGGGAAAAAAGTCAAAACTTAGATGTATATATGGTTCCGAAGTCTACGATCGTATGGGGACTTGCGTCACGGAGGCATCACTACCGCGCGCCCATGATTTCATTGACTTTCACCAGGAATAAACATATGCAAGGGACCCGTACGTATCAGAATTAGAGATGAGCGGGTTGCCCGAAACTTCGAAAATTTTAACCGGGTCGGGTTCGGTCCGCGCCGGGTTTGGAAACTGTTCGGGTTTCGGGTTTCGAAAAATGTCCGGTTGTTGCATCCTTTTATTCGGGTCCGATCCTTTAATGACTTTTTATATTTTACAAAACTCGTCTAAATTTTGTTTTCGTCAAAGGTCAGTGAAGAATGCAGACGTCGGGCCTTGAAATAATTTTTGTTTCGAAGTAATTCGGGTTGTGAGTTTCGAAAAACTTGATTGTCTGGTTTGGTCCGGGTCGGGTTTTGAAACAGTTCGGGTTTCGGGATTCGGATTTCGAAAAATTTTATCGGGTCGGTTTCGGTCCGGGTCGGGTTTCGAAAAATGGTCGACCCGCTCATCTGTAATCAGAATAGATGTGGCAAACAGAGTTGATGTCACGAAAAGACTCGAACGTATTTAAGTAAATATTGCCTTAACTCTTAAGTGTATGACATTACGTCCACATCAAATTGTATTGGAAATTGCCGAGAGAGAAGAAACGGTGTAAAACCGTCCGAAAGTTCAAAATAGACAAATATGTTCATCTCAATTTGTTCTACAACAAACGAAAGAGCCATTTTTTAGTCTAAGGCCGACCTTAGGACCCACCTAGGGTCCTCAAGAGAGGCCTCGGACAAATGCTTACATACACAAAAAGATTTCAACTCCATTTTCTCTACAACATAGTGAAAAACCATTTTCTGGTCTAGGACCGACCTAGAGCCATAAGGAAATGCCTCGGACTTACTTCCATAGACAAAAATGTTTCCCTCACTTTGCTCTGCAACAGAGCAAAAAAAATTTTTTTTGTTAGGGGCCGACCTTAGGACAGACCTGAGGCCCACTTCAGCTCTAAGCACAGGCACCGGGTCCAAATTTATTTTTGAATATAATTCTGCACTCGATTACCTCTCAAATAGAAAAAGAATCAACAAAATCAGTTAGGATTTATCCAATTTACGCAAGCAAACACGTTGGGCCCTAGTAGAAACTCAGTTTCAGGGTCCTGACTGAGTCCAAGGGTTTCTAATCAAAAAATTTTCTTCCTAGACCTTTTGATCAAAAAAATATTGAAAATCATAAGAGATTTACTCGAGTTATGTACAAAATACACGTATGGCAATAGCAGAGACTCGTTTTTAGTGCCCTAGCTAAATCCAAGGACTCAAATCCAAAAACGTTTGTTCCATAAATTGTCGGCCATGCCCAGATCTTTCGAACAAAAAAAAGTTTATGAAAATCGGAAAAGATTTACTCGGATTATGTACAAAAGATCAAAAACCACTCTATCGGCCCTAGCTCGGCGGCCCTTGGGCATACAGTGCCCAGATTCATTCCCATAAAAGATATTTCGATTACCTTTCAGGGAAAAGTTTTTGAAAATCGGTTGAATTTTACTCAGGTTTCTCGGTGACGGACGGACTGACGGATATTTTTTTAATTTCTGATTCGTCATCTAAGGACCATGGACTGCCCGGTCGAAATTGGGGTGGCTCTTCGTAGGGGTCTAATAAAATTAGATACAAAATTAATTTACGGTCAATACCCTCTGTTTGATTCCAGAAGGCTTGGTGTCAAAAAAATTCCTACTAATAGTTTGGATGAGGAAACGAGCACGTTTCGGTACCAGGCTGCGTAGTTGATGAGTATTAGTAGCCTTATAGAAGGCAATCTGGTGTCGAAAAACAGTTAAATTCATTGTTACTGTACAAAGGAACATTATACGTCACATTTTCAATTTGGCACCAGGCTACTGCTGCTACTGCATTCTACATTCACAGAAGAAAGCCTTAAGTACGCAGCCTGGTGCCAAGTGCCGTTACTGCGCCGTTGCACACAAAGAAACGCGAAAGTGACAGATGGGAAATTTTTCTAATATGGTAACACCAAACTTCATTATTAGCTTTCGATTTATGAATGAAATTCGATGTTGCCTAATTCCAAAAATCTCGTATTTGTCACTACCAAGAGCGTTGTCTTGATCTTTGCAAGTAATACTCAACGTGAAGTTAGCTGCATTTACGACTGTAGGAAACAAGATCAACTGATTTCATTTAGAAATTTACCAAAATCAGCTATCAAAAATCAGCTGATTTTTTTGCAACTGCAGCTAACTTCACGTTGAATAGTAATTGCAAATCTACACTTACTATGACATTAACATTTTTTTGGTATCAGGCTGCGTTCTTCATGATTAGTTAAACTTCTCAAGTAGGCAACTTGATGCCGAGTTGGAACCGATTGCTAGTAATATACTCTTTCCACTCCAACATTGTCATAAAAACTTTTTGGCACTAGACATGTTTGTTGCAATTTTTCTACATGAAAATGTTTCACATTACGATAACATATGGAGGTCATGCACTAGACTACTGCATTGACTTCTTAGGGGCCATTCGCAGTGTACGTACTCAACTAAGAGGGGGGGGGGGAGGGGGTGTACTCGAAAAAAATTATTCTGCCATACATCCTAATGCATGAAAATATGCGTGGGAATGTCAAAAAACTGCTTTTTTTTAGCGTGTGTACATTGTGTGTGGCCCCTTAATTCATCGTCGTCTAGAACATTTCCATGTAGTAAAATTGCAACAAGCAAAGGCCTCTTTCGACCAATCTAGCCTTGAAGGCTTTTAGATGACTCTTCAGTTAATTTCGTCTCTAATTTGATATTTTTTGGTGAAATGCATTGAAATTTTCTTTCGTATTGACTGTTGGATAGAGGGACTTATATGCTTACTATTTGGACTCTGAGAGCGAACCACTTAGCCACCCACCGATATGTTCAAGGGGACAGACAAACGAACATTTTTTGCCGACGTTTCAAGGAAGTTAAATTCAGAATGTTACAAACATAGTGACAAACACATTAGACATGTTCTTCAGACAGGTCTGCAAAGAAAAAGGTATTTTCTGACTTTTTTTTAAATGTGGGCGATATGGAAATTAAACCAAAAAATTTGTTGACATTTTTATAAAATTTCTTCTCGTCATGTAAAGCTTCGAAATAATTGAAGCGAAAGCGAATAAAATTCATTAAATTATGTCCAGCGGCAAATTCACTTACGATGACGTTGACTTGCAGACTTGCATAAGTTGCGAAATATCTTACATATTTCTGTGTATTCGGCTTTAATATAATCAAAGAAAATTGCAAATTTGCAGGAAAATGATCCACGTTTACGTTCAAGAAGGCTATTCAAGGAAAATAATAACCGCATCACTGCCAGTTCAATTGTTAGTTATCAATTCAAATTTTTTTTTAGAATTCTACGGAAAATTCTCAGTCGATCCGGGGGATATGAATTTTTGAAATTTCCATTTTTTTCATACAAAAATCGAATATTTTAGTAGGTGCGTAACTTTCATTTAAATTTTTTTCTGTACATCCTGACCTCCTGATCGAAAATTTTGTAATTGGACGAAAATCTTTGTGTAGATCAAAGCTAAATGCGTCACCCCTGCTGATTTCAGAATTGTTGTATGTCGACAAACAAAGACTTGCGTCACACCACCACTTTTATGGTTGTTTGGCGATTATTCAATATCTGGTACACCGAGGTATGGGAAAGCGGATTATGTTACGGGCCATTCACACTTCATTCCCACGCTCGAAATGCTCTTATTACATTTTATTTGCCACAGGCATACAAGGAACGAAGCTTGAAAACCGAATCATTTTCTATTTCGTGCTTAAGTTGAGTTTGTGAATTTTCTTGCATGCGAAAGTCACAAACTAAAGTAAAAAAAAAAATAGTCGCCTTTCTAACATCCGTCTCTGTCCGACAGAAAATACCGTTTCGATATTGAGCTCTCGATTATCGAAAATATCTATTTATAGTTGTTCAATGGAAGATTTCAAGCATTTGGTGAGTTAATTTCGCCCAGAAAGTTAATAGGAAATACTTTGAATTGGGAAAGTTAAAAAAACACGAAACTGAAGGTGCGAAAGCATACCTTCTTGAAGGGTCTATAGAGCAGAGAAGAGAGAGAAGAGAGATTCAAGAAGAATAACTGAATTAGTGTCAAAATTAACAGTAGACCATTTATTGAGTAGCGATAGCTATTTTATGTTTTCACCCTTACTGTCTATCTGTGCACCCTTCACCGGGGAATCACCTTTGAATCATCAATAATCGATCATTCCCCGCTGGTGAATCATCAGTGATTCCCCGGTGAATCATGGGTGATTCCTCGGTGAATCATGGGTGATTCCCCGGTGAATCATCAGTGATTCCCCGGTGAATCATGGTTGATTCCCTGGTGAATCATCAGTGATTCCCCGGTGAATCATCAGTGATTCCCCGGTGAATCATCAGTGATTCCCCGGTGAATCATCAGTGAATCCCCGGTGAGTCAACGGTGATTCCCCCGGTGAATTATCGGTGATTCCCTGGTGAATCATGGGTGATTCCCCGGTGAATCATCGGTGATTCCCCTGTGAATCATCGGTTATTCCTTGGTGATTCATCAATGAATCCAAAATTAAATTAAATAAAAGATTATTGAAGATTCTTTTGTTTAGTTTTGTCGCTCATTCAACTTTTCGTGTTGAAATTTTTCGCCAATTTTCTCTCAGAGATTTACACTCCCACGATTTTAACTTTGGATATTTCTTTTGCTGTTTTTCTTCATACTTTAGTGCAAATTTTGCTTGGAATTTCGAAATAAGGCGCAAAAAAGAATGCAAACTTTACATACTAAAACTGAATATAGACGCAAATTTTGTTGAGAAGAGAAGAGTTAGGGGTGTGTTAAACAATCAGGCAGTGAACTTTCTCACCGCACCGTTTGCCTCACTAGTTTACACCTTCTACACCACAGAAAGAACTTTCGATGCTTTCAAATTTTATGGATAAAATAGGAATGGATATTCTTTCACTCGCATGGCTCATAATTTTTGTCTCAAGGTGGCATTTCTGCCGTGCTGCGTGCGAGTTTATAATATCCTATATGAAATTCTTCAAAGATTTGAAAGAATCATTTGCAAACTTTGAGCTAGAGGTGAGCGGGTCGACTATTTTTCGAAACCCGACCCGGACCGAACTCGACCCGATAAAATTTTTCGAAACCTGAAACCCGAATTGTTTTTAAATCCAACCGGACCGAACCCGACCCGATAAAATTTTTCGAAACCCGAAACTCGAACTGTTTCAAAACCCGACCCGGACCGAGCCCAACCCGATAAAATTTTTCGAAACCCGAAACCCGAACTGTTTCCAAACCCGGCCCGGACCGAACCCGACCCGATTAAAATTTTCGAAACCCGAAAAAA
>CM055406.1:112385090-112398559 GCA_029228625.1 Pseudolycoriella hygida | reverse complement strand
CTGTTATTGAACGCGTAACTGAGTTTCGCGATCTCGGTGTCGTGTTTACCCAGAATCTGTCCTTTAACAGGCATATCGGAGCGATTGTTGCGAAGGCGTACTCGATGCTTGGTTTCGTTAAGAGAGTTTGTCGAAATTTTCGTAATCTTGAGGCTCTTAAGAGCGTTTTCTTCGCACATGTCAGATCACACCTGGAATATGCGTCGGTTGTTTAGTCGCCTTTTTACCAGTGTCATGTCGACGACATTGAGTCCATACAGAAAAACATCCTAATCTACGCGCTAAGAAGATCTGTCAAGAGAGACTCACAGTATCGCCTTCCGTCGTATGTTAGCAGGTGCCAGTCTATTGGTATCGAAAGTTCGTTGCGTAGGCGCATCAACTTATCGACAATGTTTGTTTTCGATCTTCTAAATGGTCGTGTCGATGCTCCCGGTTTACTCAGGAATGTATCTGTGAATGCTCCAGTTAGATCACTGAGCAGTATCAGATATTTAAGTCTCGCGAGTCACCGGGTGAATTATGGTCTGTTCGAACCTTTGAACAGCATGTCTAGGACGTTTAATATGTTCGCTCATCTTTGCTACACTCACTAATGAGATTCTCCAGAGACACGGGTTTTTGTTTAAATTGCCGATCGAATGATCTTACTTGTATCGTCAGTTGTATCGTTTTGTGATATAATTTAATTTAGTTTGACATAACACTAACCCCGTCATCATTATTTCCTTTAATTCACATGTTTCACCGTCGATACTGACAACGCGACAAAATTGGCATCGCTGGTCGAACCCAAACAATGACGCACAACATCGATCGAAGCAGAAGGCGTATGTAAGCTCCGACGGGTCGACTGGGCCGACATATCGCCTCCGGTTCCTGCTTTTTGACGTACAATTCCTAAATTTCCAATACTTTAATTTTGTCACAGATGTAAAGTAATGACGTCAGCCAGTAAGCATTTTTGCCATTGGCCGAGAATAAATAAATATTTTCCGTTTCGCCACATTAATGCCATAAAGGGCCTAATTGATTTTTTGACATGGTCCACATGATCGTTAAATTTCAGATCATCATCATCAATTAAGAGGCCGAGATACTTGTAGGTTCTGACTCTTTCGATTGTTACAGCATCACTCAAAACCTAGATATTCGGATAATTTTTGCCATTAAAAAATGTCATGTAACTCGTTTTCTTAGGATTAAGTGTAAGTACATTTCGATTGAGCCATCTGTTAAGTATGTTTAAATCATGATTCATTTTCTGTTCGAGCTCCGCCTCACTGTCACACACAAATACTAAAGCTGTGTCATCAGCGTACCATAAGATACGGCCGAGGAATCTCAATTAAAGCACGTCATTTACGTAAGTTATGAAATGAAGTGGGTCAAGTTTACTGCCTTGAGCGACACCTACATTTATGTCGAAGAAATCACTTGTGTTGTTTCCAATGTTGGTTGCCGTTTTCCTATTTAGTTACAATTTCAGCGTCAACATGTTGGAACGACCAATTGTTGTCTCTGTGCTCGGGGTATATCTTATCAATATCGTTCTCAATGTATCCATATCCATGTACAGATATAATCGATGTAGCTAGTTTTTCTCCTGTGGTACAGAAATGATTGTTGAGTTTGTTACACGCGGCTACAGTATCATCCATAGGGGTCCCGTTGATGATAATAGCTGAATCTCGCTTGCTGTTGTATTGATTGAATATTACTTCCTTGTAAAGCTTCCACATTTTCCTGGAATCCCCAGCGGCTGATTCGATTCTCTCTAGCTCGTAATCGGATTTACGTCGTTCATTAACCAGTTTAACTTTATTTTTAAGCTCGTGGTACTGTTAAGCAATTGTAACATTGTTTGCATACAGAATCGTCACATGGCGAAGATTGTCTCTTTCACGTATGTCGAATATCAGTGCTCTGTTCACGTGAGCTTTCTTAAGGCCCATAACTTGTGTGCTAAAATATAGTCTACATTTAGGCGCTCAAATATTATATTTTCGCTGATATCCGTGGACAAAGATGCAGTTTCAAAAAAGTAAGTCAGCATTTCCCTTCCTAAATATGTTGCCTTTTGAGAGGAACTAAACTTATTTTTTGGGACTGAACCTTGTCTCAGAACGACGAGTTTTTGTGTAAATTTTTACGATTTTTTTAGGATCCCAAAAAATAAGTTTAGTTGCCATTAAAAGCCAACATATTTAGGAAGGGAAATGCTGACTTAATTTTTTGAAACTGCGTCTTTGTCCACTGATATCAGCGAAAATATAATATTTGAGCGCCTAAAGGTAGACTATATTTTAGCATACAAGTTACGGGCCTTAATACGATGCTTTGATTTGATGGCAATTTCCATCGCTCAGTCTTTTACTGTGTTTTGGATGGCCAAATTTAGCTTAGTGCCACATTTAAATTCCATGTTTTCAGATAGATGTTCGACTTGGGTTATTGCAGCTGGAAGATTTAATACTCGTTTTTTAGCTGCGGTATCTTCATGCCGAGCCATTTTGTTAATTGAAGCGAAGAGTATACTGTGATCCGAAGAATCGTCATGTATAATTGACAACTTTTAGCTGCAGCTTAGCATGTTCGTCATTGATAAATAAAATAATTCTCTGCAATTTTCTAACTTCCATAGTTCTAGAGATACGAGTCATCTCTCCTGATTCTAGGAGTGACTGAATACCAAGGATAAGGAAATTTTTCGGGAAAACTGTGAGACACGTGTTCTCTAAATTTTTATTCTCTTTAACTTCGTCTTTGGAAGCAACTTTCTAATTGCCATAGTTCTAGAGATATGAGTCATCCCTCCCAATTCTAGACGTGGTCATACCCCAAGAGTGGGTAATTTTTCCTCCAAAACCTTGAAACGCTTGTTCTCTAATATTTTATTCTCTACAACTTTGCCTTTAGAAGCAACTTTCTACCTATTATAGTTCTAGAGATATGGGTCATCGTTCCTAATTCAAGAAGTGGAAATATCCCAGGATTATGACATTTTTACCCAAAACCCTGAAACACGTGGTCTCCTAAATTTTATTCTCTACAACTTTGCCTTTGGAAGCATCTTTCTACCTCATAGTTCTGGAGATTCGGGTCATCCTGCCCAATTATGGAAGTGGCCATATTCCGATATTTCTTTCAGGTAATATGTGCACCGAATAAACCTAGAGATTACCTGCTTGACACAGGTACATATTTTGAATTTTTTTTTTGTCATTGTTGTTTCATTAGCTTGACGTCTGGAAAAATAGTTATTTGCATATCAAGGAAAAAGTAATTTTTTTGGCGAGTATGTAGTGTTGCAACCCGAGCCGAAGGCAAGGGCTCCATCGCTCCTTGCATAATCACCAGAACAAAAACTTTTCATTCCGAGTGTTGCGAAAGTTGATTTATACTAATTATCGGGGTGAAAGTAACTATTTTCGCTCCAACTCATCCCTTAAAATTATTTGAAATAGACTTCATACATACATACATATACATATTCAGCCTTATTAACCCAACTGGGTTTTGGCTGTCAGCACCACAGTTCGCCATTGCCGTCGATCTTCAGCTACCCTTTTCCAATTGCTGATTCGTAGCTTTTTGACGTCCTCTTCAACATTTTCGATCCATCTTTTGCGTGGTCTTCCTCTGGCTCTGGTCCCAATCGTTTCACAGTTTGTTATTAGCGTTCTTTTTGCTGCTCTATCGTTGTCCATTCTTATTACATGTCCTGCCCATCTAAGTCTGGAAGATTTTACCGCTCCAACAATAGTTTCGCAGCCAAATAGTTCGCTCAACTCCCTGTTGTTCCTTGCTCTCCAAACGTTGTTTTCCTGGATGGGACCACAGATTTTCCATAACATTTTTCTCTCAAATACATTGAGTACGTTTTCGTGTCTATTTGTCAGTGTCCATGTCTCACATCCGTATAAAACGATTGGTCTCACCATTGTCCTACAGAGTTTGAATTTTGTCGCCCTGCTCAGCAGAGAGCTTTTGAACAGGTGTTTTAGTGCATAGAAGCACCTATTTCCTTGAGATAATCTCGTTTGGATTTCTTCTTCTATATCGTTGGTGGTGTTGACTATCTAACCGAGGTACTTAAACGACTGAACCACTTCGAAGTTGAATTCATTCATTGTAATGTTTTGTCCAATCCTTGATCCACGTTGTCTATCCAGTGTAAGGTACTTGGTCTTGTTTTCATTCACTAGTAAACCAATCTCCTTTCCAACTGTTTGCATCTCCACAAAGCTTTCCTTTACCGCTAGGGTTCCACGTCCTATCAAATCTGCATCGTCTGCGAAGGCTGCCAGCTGTCTTGATGTTGTGAAAATTGTTCCACGCCAGTTTATCGACATCGCTAACTACCTTCTCCAGCGCTAGATTGAACAGAATTGTTGATAGTCTATCCCCCTGTCTTAAGCCTGTTTCGATATTGAATGGGTCTGATAAAACTCCTTGGATGAGGACTTTACATTTGGTTGCTGTGAGCGTTGCTTTTGTAAGACGGATGAGCTTCCTTGGTATGCCGAATTCTTCCAAGATGTCGAATAGCACCTCTCGACAAATTGAATCATACGCTCGTTTAAAGTCCACAAAAAGCTGATGTATACTAATGTTGTATTCCCAAGCTTTTTCCAAGATTTGCCTGACGAGGAATAGTTGATCTGTGGTAGATCTGCCTATTCTAAACCCTCCTTGGTAGTCTCCAATTGTATTCTCTGAGTAGACTTCCAGACTTCGACCTAATGATTTATTGTACATGTCTTCATTACCATCTGAATCCCAAAAAAAAACGAGATTTCAGAAACGTTATGTTACTCGACGACATAACATTATTTGAAACTGAAGAGATTCGTTCTATCATGAACTCAACGTGACTGTGAGCTCTCGGTTCGGCCTGAAAGTAACCTGAAGTCTGTAATCTGAAAAGAGAGCTGAAAGCTGAAAGAGAGTTAAAGTTGTTCAAAGTATTGGAAATTTTTCCGATGTCAACTTTATTTGATTCAAATCAGATTCAGCTTCACTTCATCGATCTGAACGTGAACTAAAATAACGCTAGAAGAACTTCTTGTAATACCTGCATCACTCTAAAGCAGACTTTGTAGGAAGCAGATTTGAAGTAAATTTTATTCAAATTTAGGAGCTTTTCCTATTTTTCATGTATTGTCATGAGAACGGACAAAAGTTTCAATATTTTCGACTAACATCATTATCCCGTTATCAAAGTGTCTAAAAGTGTTCAAGCGAAAAAAACTTTAAATGCCAAAAATAATATTCATTTCGAACGCTTATTTAAACGATTCCACAAATTAACAAGGACGACCATTGATCATAAAATCATTGACACATGAAATAAAATCCACTTAACATATTCAAACATTGTCTCGACTTCAAATAATCTTTTAAATAAAACCCTAAAATCACTCAAGACTTTATGCCAACATCTTTGACCAAAATCGTAATATGACCATTTTGTGAAATGAAAAAGGGTTGCTCTTGAAAACATTTTGTTGAATTTAACCCCCGAATAGCAACAACATCACCTTTCACACATACACTTACACCACATTGGGTGAACAACCTTTTAAAAGTGTCCGAGCATCTTATTATTAAAATCCCAACAAAACACCCCCGAAAAACAAATTTTATGTTAATTTACTTGCTGGTAAAATATGGATCAAACATGGTTGCGACTGGTGTCCGACGGCATTGCTGGCCCAGCAAGCAAGTGTTATCAATTCCACATCTGACTGAGGTAAATAGGTCATCGTGCTTATAAGTCCATTCGATGTTATTCTTGAGTTCAGTACCTTTTTTTGTTGTGTGGTAAGAGTATTATTAGAAAATTGAATAAACAAAAGGACTTATTGGACTAATGGTTGTTTCCTTGCATAATTTGGCGCACACGTGGGTCTTTTTTTTCTTTCTACTTGTAAGTATGCTGCTTACCTTCCTCGGTACATTTACTGAGGGAGATTATGTTTATGAGGTGTGTGCATGCATTAAACTTCTTTATAGTAGAGATCCGACTTGAATTAAAATGCTTTCATAGAAGAATGGTGCCGTTTGCAATAGTAGTTTATATTGATACTCTATGTAAAACCTTACCCCTTCACCTCACCTCCACTAGTTTTAAGTTTTCAATGCACCCAGTACATAGCGCATGAGTACTCAGTACTTAGTACTTAGTAAGTACTCAGTGCTCAATACTTATTAAGTATTCAGTCCTTAGTACTTAGTAAGTATTCAGTCCTTAGTACTTAGTAAGTAATCAGTCCTTAGTAAGTACTTAGTAACCCCTTCATGGGTTGTTAAGGCAGTCATTATTATTGTTATTAGTACTTAGTAAGTACCAGAGGCATGACAGTATTTTTTTTTATCTTTACAAGTAGTACTCAATGTGAAGTTAGCTGCAGTTTCTACCGAAGCTAACTTCATTTGAAAGAAACAAAATCAGGTGATTTCATTGAAAAGTTCAAAAATCGGCTGAATTTCTCGCAATGAAGTTAGCTTTGGTTGCAACTGCAGCTAACTTCCTTTTGAATATTACACGCAAAGATCAAAACGAAAGGCTGTCACGTCACTGGTAAGTACTCAGCACTTGGTAAGTATTAGGTACCTACTTAGTACCTAGATAGTATTTGGTACTTAGGTAGTACGTGGTACTTAGGTAGTACTCGGTACTTAGGTAGTACTCGGTACTTAGGTAGTACTCGGTACTTAGGTAGTACCTGGTACTTAGGTAGTACGTGGTACTTAGGTAGTACGTGGTACTTAGGTAGTACGTGGTACTTAGGTAGTACGTGGTACTTAGGTAGTACGTGGTACTTAGGTAGTACGTGGTACTTAGGTAGTACGTGGTACTTAGGTAGTACGTGGTACTTAGGTAGTACGTGGTACTTAGGTAGTACGTACAGGTACTTAGGTAGTACGTGGTACTTGTAGGTACGTGGTATAGTAGGTACGTACTGTGGTACTTAGGTAGTACGTGGTACTTAGTGTACGTGGTTAGTTAGTACGTGGTACTTAGGTCGTACGTGGTACTTAGGTAGTACTTGGTACTTAGTGTAGTACTAGGTAGTACGTGGTTACTTAGGTAGTACGTGGTACTTAGGTAGTACGTGGTACTTAGGTAGTACGTGGGTACTTAGGTAGTACGTGGTACTTAGGTAGTACGTGGTACTGTAGGTAGTACGTGGTACTTAGGTAGTACGGTACTTAGGTAGTACGTGTACTTAGGTAGGTACTAGTACGTGGTACTTAGGTAGTACGTGGTACTTAGGTAGTACGTGGTACTTAGGTAGTACGTGGTACTTAGGTAGTACGTGGTACTTAGGTAGTACGTGGTACTTAGGTAGTACGTGGTACTTAGGTAGTACGTGGTACTTAGGTAGTACGTGGTACTTAGGTAGTACGTGGTACTTAGGTAGTACATGGTACTTAGGTAGTACCTGGTACTTAGTTAACCATTTGCTTAGTAATTTGATAAAATTATTTAGACTGTGTTTATGTCGTGGAAAATTGCCACAGTAAACGGAAGAAATTGAATAGAGAGCAAATCGTCGTTACCATTCGTAAAGGATGTAAGTACAACTGTCAACTTTTGACAGCTGTCAGATACGAATTTTTGTTCGAAGTTTTAAAAGTGATTCCTTACACTGACATAAATATGAAGAATTTAAAGGATCTAGATCATTTTTATCAAACTTGGTTCCGAAATTCAAATATGACAGCTGTGAAAAGTTGAAGTTACGAATGGAAACAACGAAATGCTTCTTTATTACTTTTTCTCTAAAAGCTTCAGATGTCATTATACGTTACGTGCTGCCTTTGAAATTTTTATTTTGAGTCAAAATAACAATCTTCAAATCAGTACTTCTCGCGCAAAGACTCTCGGGATAAAGTTTAAACGCCAGTGCCCGTGAAGGAAGAGGAATTTACAAGTGGTACAGCGATTTAAGTTAGAAGATATCCATCCAAAGGTAGCAGTAAAAAGTGGGGGGGGGGGGTTTTGTAAGTTAAGAAAGTTATGAGGTAAAAACACCTCCGCAACCGTTATAAAATCAAATCAAAATTTTGTTATAACAGTTGAAAACCGTTTTTATAACAGTTGAGTAGGTGTTTTTACCTCATAACTTTCTTAACTTCCAGAAGCCGCCCCACTTTTTATTTTAGATTATGTACTTTTAGCCATGAATACATCATTCTGCTTAACAACTACTACCTTTGGGATGATATCTTCTAGGTACGGCCCTGGATGTAACCGAAGTCCTTTTCAGGAAAGATTACTACTGCCCGGAAAATGAGAAACTAAAAAATTCTAAAAATGCATCTTTCATTTGCAAACAGTTCAGTGGTCGCATCTGAATAGTTCGACAAAGTTATTTCTGCAACGAAGACGTTAAGAAGGGGCAGAGGAAGGTTTTTAAATGTTTGTCAATCAACAGATAGGCTTGATTAATAATTAATTGTGATTGATCGGTGGTTGATAATGATTGATCGGTGGTTGATGATGATTCATCATCGATCAATCATCATCAATCATTATCACTAATCGAGAAATCCTCATTAACCTATATATAAAACTGTAAATCTGGCTATAAGTCACTTTGCTCAAAATTTGTAATGTCAATCAGGCCATCTACACTAGCCGCATGCTTACAGCACCATATTCTACTATGCAATGCATTTAATTTCAGGTCGATAGACCTCTACTACAATGGGAGATTTCCGTAGTGAGCAAATCTGATTATTATTATTTTATTTGGTAAAATGTATGAACGTGTATCCTCATATACAACAACAATGGTAGGAAACTAACTAAAAGCCACACTTTGTGAAAATAATTTTCTATCTCTAGCACTTACCGGTGACACGTTTCGGGTATTATTGTATGTCCAACTGAACCGAATAGCTTCTGGTGGGTCGGCCTCAACTTCACAACGTACAGGTATTGAATGCATATTAATAGCACCAACGGATGTCTGTTCGGTGCCCGGTTTACAACGTGGTGCATCTGTAATTAATTTTCGAATGAGAGAGAATACCAGAAATTGTTTTATAGATACGAAAGTTTTTTGGGAGGGAATGGAGGTAAATGGGAGGTCGAGAGCAATAGGATAATGTAATTCGAAAGAGCAATGGGGTTCGGTTGGATGAGGTTTCATTTGTATAAATTTTATATATACTAATCTACGACGTCTGCACTATTAAAGTGAGGTACGTTTGCAAAACGTTTTGAGTAATAAATTTTCTAAATTAAATATTTAACATTTCTTCGGTTCGTATGTACCACATTGATAGATATTCCTACATGGTAAACAGTTCTGCATTAAAATGTAAGAAAGTGGTGAAAATATTATGCAGAAGAATATAACATTTTTCCGGGTTAGGGGGACGGGGGAGAAATCTTATGGAAAAAATAAATATCACAATAGGCATGGGGTGGAAGTGGCAGTTAGATGGAGTGGGAGAGTGAAATTGTCTTGAATGCTTTGGTGGTAAGTGTAGCGAATGTTTTGACCGTTCTTTATTATGGTACTCCGTTATGTGGTATGTTCCTTGAATTATAAAATATACAGAAAGACAAAGGAAATAATTGAAATGCTTTAAGTGAAAGAAAAGTTTTAGTATTCAATGCGTGTTTTTGTGTTTGTATTATTTCGTTGTTTTCAACACAATGTTTTTGAAATAGAAATTTTTGAGTAAATAAGTTACCTAATGAAATTGTTTCAGAAGTACTTTCAGAACAAATACCACACGAAGTAAAAAGCTTCTTCTCTTTTTTTTCTTTTTTTTACACATCTACATTTAGCTAAAAGTGCCGAATAAGAACTTCTACATATTTTAAATATACGAAAACAAATAATAAATAAGAATTACAACTGAGGGAGCCTTTTACGACTTCTTAGGAAAGTTGCAACTAATTTGCGAAGAACGTGTCGAAACATAAAGGAATATAATTATTACGGTCAGTTTCTCTTGCGGAGACGTGAATGATTCCTCTGCTTTGAATATTAAAACAAGTTTGTATGAAGAAAATATAATTAAAGTCAAGTGGAAAGACTGCTTCTCTGTTTTATGCTGCTATGATTTAAATGAACCCCAGTGGAGCAATTTGAAGAAAAATTTCGTTTGATGTTGAATATCTATACAAAACCAGACGCAGTGACATCTGAGAGGTGTTCATTAGACCGTTAATAATTTGCTGCATTTGGTGATGTAGAAATTGTATCTAATATGTGGATTGGTAACGTTTAGTGGGAGAAAGGAAAAAGGTGTGAGTAAAATGCTGGACTATTTTTAGAAGGATGAGGCTAGAACTTCAAGGAATCTGGACATTGATTATAGAGGTTCCCATCACCTTCTCCATTCAGACTTGAAATGTACAGAAGGCTTCCGTTTAGTTCGTATGAAAACTCTCTCACAAAAACTAATAGCGGATCTCTCATGTACAAATTTATAAAAGTCGTGTTGCAAATACTGAGTTTTGAATCAGAGAGCAGTTCATTCGAATATTTGTGAATTCTTCCAAGTGAATTGATCTAAAGTGAAAGATTCCCAAAGCAAACTGCAATCAGCAAACATGACTTTAAATCCAATTCATTTCCCATGCTATTGTTATGTAAGCACACAATACGAACGTTCGTCTATGCATGTAGTGTTTTAACATTGATAAAGCATGAGTTGGATGTAAATCTGACAAAAGTGTTACTCGCATATTGTTGACACTACTTAAAGTCTGCTGGACATGGCACTGAAATCGAGGAACAGTAGAAGACAATACTCTTTTGTTACCGCATTCGTTTCATCTGATAGTCTGACAATGTGTGACAAAAGGCGGCTCTGTAACTGTCTACACTGACGAAAATATCTACAAACGACGGACGTGGGAATTGTATTTATAATATACGCCGCCGACATATTATATACGCGGTGAATGTATTATCAACTATATTTGAGTATTGTGTAGTATGTCATACGTAGCGAACGTGTCATGAGCGCACATAATACGTGCACGGTGTATAAAATACGTCGGCGGCGTATATTATAAAAACAGTTCATGCATCGCTTCTAGATATTTTAGTGGCCATTCAAGCAGTGTGCACGCTCTTGACCCCTCTCCCACTCTCAATTAAAAAAACATAAACATATGAAGAGACCCGTGCGTATCAGAATACATGCGGCAAACAGAGTTGTTGTTATGAAAAGACTCGAACATATTTAAGTAAATATTGCTTTACCTCTTAAGTGTATGAAATTACGTCCACATTAAGTTGTATTGGAAGTTGCCGATAGGGTAATATTGAAAAATCCGTCCGAAGCAACAGTGTAAAAAACCCTTTTGAAAGCACAAAATTCATCCCCAAATAGACGAAATGGTCACCTCAATTTTCTGTACAACAAAGCAAAAAAGAAATTGTTGGGCTAGGGACGACCTAGGGCCTTCAGCAGAGGTCTAGTACAAATACTTCCATAGACAAAAATGTTTCCCTCAATTTGCTCTGCAACATAGCAAAACAAAATTTTTTTTGGTTAGGGCCGACCTTAGAGCCGACATGAGGCCCATTTGAGCCCTCAGCATAGCCAAAAGTTTCTTTTATAACAAAAAATAAAACGAAATTTTTTTTCGAAAATCGGAAAAGATTTACTCGAGTTATGTACAAAATACACGTAAGGCTCTAGCAGAGACTCGTTTGTAGTGCCCTAGCTAGGCCCAAGGACTCAAATTCAAAAAAGTTTCTTCCATAAATTGTCGACTATACCCAGATCTGTCAAACAAAAAAAATTTATGAAAATCGGAAACGATTTACTCGAGTTATGTACAAAAGACCAAAAACCACTCTAATGGCCCTAGCTCGGCTGCCCTTGGATCGACAGTGCCCAGATGCAATCCCATAAAAGATTTTTTGATTACCTTTCAGGGGAAAAAAGTTTTTGAAAATCGGTTGAGTTTTGCTCGAGTTATCGTGTTGACGGTCGGACTGTTTGTTTACATAAATGGTGTAAATCCTAACCGATTTTATTGATTCTTTTTCTATTTGAGGGGTAACCGAGCAGCGAATTTTATTCAAAAACAAATTTGGGCCGTGCTTAGGGCTCAAGTGAGGCTTAGTTAGTTAGTTAAGTTTATTGGTTCTCCATTGTTACATAAATATTATTTATAAATCAATGAGTCTTGCAACTAAGCCTCATGGCCGGGCCTCTTTTGCAACCAAATAATTACAATTCTTTGAAAAATGTTAGCATCTTGCTGATTTTGATGTATTTTAAGTCTCCTACTGTTACCGCCTGCATGTTGAAGTGCTTAGTTCTAAGTCTCGCTACAGACGGGCAGGATATCGTAAGATGTAGTGGAGTTTCGATTTCTTCTTGACATCTTTCACACGTGTCTACGTCAGTCATGCCTATTTTGTGTCCAGTGTCCTGTGATGACACCAATAAGTAGTCTTAGGTCCTCTCTGGGCCTACTTAGCAGGTACTTGGAATTCCATTTACTACGGCCATCAATAATGGTTCTGCTGTGCTTGCAATTCGGCAAGTTTCTCCAGAGAAGATCATGTTTATTCTTGAAGATGAAGACTTCTCTTATCAAATTTCTTTGAGGGATTTGGCCCTTGAAAAAGGGTTTTGCTGCCTAATTTAGCGAGTTAATCAGCTGCCTCGTTTCCTTCAATGCCGCAATGTCCTGGCACCCAGATCGGGTTCACATTATTGTTCATTGATAGTGCGTCTAACATTTGATAGCATTCTGCCGATATATTAGACGTGAAGCAGTGCCCTCTCATTGCTTTAAGACTGGACTGACTGTCCGAGTGAATGTTTATAACTTTCCCTGGGGTCTTGCTTATCGTAAGGATTTTGCATGCTTCATTTATAGCGCATGTTTCAACTTGCTTAATTGTCGCACATCTGTCTAGGGATAGCGATACCTTGATTTCGAAATTAGTGAAGTAAATCCCTAATCCACTCCCTTCGTTCGTTTTCGAACCATCTGTATATATGTTGAAATCTGCATCTTCGAGGATGTTACTGCCTTGAAGAATTTCTTCGTGTGGTATGATAACCTTAAGTTTCTTATTAAAGCAGTATATGGGGGTGCATTTATCCGTATGCATTAAGAGTTCAGGGATTACTTTTGAATTCTTGATCAGAATTTTCGCATGATCATACTCTGAATTTTGCCAGCAGTTAACATTGACCAGTCTTATAGCCGTGGTTAGGGCTTCTTGCTCTTCGTATAGATCCATTGGAAGAGTATCTGTAAGAATTTCTAGTGCTCTTGTCGGAGTTGATTTCATGGTTTCTGTAATCCCCAACAGGATCATCCTTTGGACGTGTTCCATTTCGGATTTATTCTTCTTCACTTTTAACCTACGGTGCCATAAGTGGCTTCCATAAAACAATATCGGTCTGATAATCGCAGTGTATAGCCACTGGACTACTTTATGTCTTAAGCCTACCTAAGC
>CM055406.1:112367692-112384590 GCA_029228625.1 Pseudolycoriella hygida | reverse complement strand
GATAAAAATGAATTTTCCCAATTATCTCATCAAGATAATACAATCCTACCTCAAAAATAGAAATTTTCGCATCATTTTGGACGAACAGTTATCAGACCCAGTCTCAGTAAATGACGGAGTCCCTCAAGGTTCCATTCTGGGGCCATTACTATTTATCATTTTCATGAGCGATATACCTGTGCACATGAATACGACCATGACCTTATTCGCGGATGATACAAACACATTCTCTACAAGGGAATCTCAAAATAGAGCAAGATCAAACGTTCAAAGCCATCTCAGAAAATTACAATGCTACTTTAAGAAATGGAAAATCAAAGTGAATGCAGGAAAATCAGAAGCTCTTTTAATTCGTAGATCAAATAATGCTAGCGTATTGGGAAGCATTCCTGCCTTAGAAATAAATAACACCAAGACCCCTTTCAAAACGAGCGTTCGACATTTGGGTTACTATGTTCAAAGTAATCTCAAACACAACGAACACATAAATAGAATGTTGCTGAAGGCACATACAGGACTCCACAAACTATATCCTGTTATGAAAGCTAATAATGGCATTTCGCAGGAAGTGAAAATAAAGACCTATAAAACCATCTTGAGGCCAGTTCTCACATATGCAGTGGGAATTTGGCACAGTCTGCCAAAATACCTGATTAGAAGATTGAAAGTTTTTGAAAATAAATAATGCCTTCGCATGGCGATCAACTTTAGAAGGTCCCGAACAAATTACAAACTTATATCGACTGAGGAACTTCACATAATTACAAAGATACCAAGGCTCAACGAACACCTGTATGGCTTGGCAAAGAATATGCTCAGCAAAACTTACTCACATGACAATAGTGTTATTAGTAATTTCGGGAAGTTCTCAAACGAACGGATCGCTAACAGTTTTTATAAGCCTCCTCACTCAATTGTGAAGGGTACTGCTTCCAAGCTATTATCTTTTTAGACTCACATATACGGGAAATATTTGAATAAACAATTATCGATCGATTAAGAATTATTTCGGCTAAATAAATTTGAGCTAGTTACATCTCAAAACGGTTGTACCCTAGGTTAAGTAGGTTAGGTTAGGTTAGGTTAGGTTAGGTTAGGTTAGGTTAGGTTAGACTAAGTAAATTACAAAAAATGAGAATATTGATTGTTTTTCACGTCTTTTTCAATCTAAAAATATTGAAATTTCAACAATACAAATAATTTTAAAAATTCCGCCGACGAATTTTCCCTGAATTTTCTAGTTTCTACATCAACTAATTAAGATACGATGGTATTAAGAATTCTCTGTATATAAATTTGGAAAAGTCTGGATGACTGTAAATTTATTTTATTTTACTGTAAAAATTGTAACTATATTTTAAATGAGTTGAATAAATAACAAATAACCGTCGACATTAAAGTGCTTTGCAGCTTTCCTGATAGATTCATAGCTTATTTGATTGAATGCACCAACAATGTCAAGAAAAGCTCCCAGAGCTTGTTCTCTTACTGCTAATGTTTTTTCAATCTTACTCACTAAATTATGAGTGGCCGGTTCTAAGTGGGGCTTAGGTCGGTCCTAAGGTCGGTCGGCCTTAACCAAATAAAATGTTTTTCTATGTTGAAGAGCAAATTGAGGGAAACATTTTTGTCTATGGAATTATGTGTCCGAGGCCTCTACTTAGGGCCCTTGTGGGGGGGAGGACTCGGACTTGCGTGACAGGTTGTGACAGGGGGGCGGAGGGGGTCTAGGTCAGTGTGACGTCACATTGAAAAGTAGTATGTAATTATCAAGCACTTGAAATTTCTACATTAATAGTTCGAGAGAAGAATGGAACCTTTGAGTCGGGATTTAGCCGGGCTAGTCATAGATCACCAGAAAAACGGTTCCCATTTAAACGAAAAGGGTGAGACCATTGACGCAGAGCTAGAAATGAAAAACTTCGAGGCCGCCGGAAGGATATTGGAAGAAATTTAGTCCGAAACGTGATTGATGGTCATCCTACTATTATGCAATACATATCGCGAGAAGAAAGCGAAATCGATGAAATAAAATCAATGTCAGCTGTTTGGATGACAAAACATGTTAGAGAAAGTCGTTACTTTCTGCAAGGTGTGAAGTGCTCAGACCGAAGCTGCTGTAGTCAACCGAGAAGCAGCTACTTTCAAACAATGAACCCATTTGTTCCTGCGCCGATGTGTATCGTAGAGGGTGCATGGCTGACTGACGAAACTGAAAAAAAAATTTTCATGCTTCATATGCGGTGCGAAAGTAAAAATTTCATCCCATGGGACGAAAATTTTATTTTCGCCCCGTGGGATGAAATTTTTTTTACTTTCGCACCGCATATGAAGCATGAAAAATATAATGCACCACTCGGAGATACTTTCGTACCTCTCCCTTTTAGTGTAAATAACTATTCCTCTCTATTCTTGCGAATGGTCATAAGAGACGATAAGTTTCAAGTTGGAACGGTGCGAAAGGTACGAGCTCATGTGACACAAGTGTGACACAGGGGGAAGGGGGTCTCAAAAACGTCGATTTTTGCGTGACATACTTTATGAACGACCCCTTAACCCTAGCCAAAAAAATGATTTTTACTATGTTGTAGAGAAAATCGAGGAGAACATTTGCCTCTATTTGGGGGTCAATTTTGTGCTTTCGGAAAGGTTTTTTTGCACCGTTTCTTCGGACGGGTTTTTCAATATTGCCCTCTTGGCAATTTCCATTGTAATTTAATGTAAAGGTAAGGCAATATTTACTTAAATACGTTCGTGTCTTTTCGAAGCATCAACTCAGTTTACCGCATTTATTCTGATACGTACGGGTCCCTTCATATGTTGCTTAATTGATTTACAATCAGCACACTTCATGCTGTCATGTCTATCAAAAGGTCATGGCTGAGTAGAGGTTTTCACACAAAATATTTACCATAATTGCTACATGCATTAAGGTCATAAGCCATCGCAAATGCTCGACTCCCATTAAGAACATCCATCGTGAACTATTATACATCCATTTCGTTGCGAAAATTAAGCTTTTCCTGTAGCTTCATTTCAACGTTTGTTTAGGAACTGACAGAAATTCTATTTGTGCAATTATTTGCTTAATCGGATCGTTTCGCAAACCAGATGTGATGGTTTGCCAAAAAGAAACAAAATGAAGAACGATGAGGGGGAGAAGTTTTATTCATTCATTCTCTCTGAGTATGACGAATATTAGTCGCTCCTTCCCCTTTTTGGGCTTTTTTTATTTATGGAGCGCATACTTTTTTCCAACTCCCTCCCCCTGAAACGTGCGCGTACTTTGTGAATATCGCTTAAGAAGCTTTAAGGTATTTTATTTAAAAATACATAAATTTCAAAGGAAATAAACGTGTGATATAAGACTGCAAAGAGTGCGAAAATGGTGGAACGGGCGCTCTGGAAATTGATGCTCTTAGTTTAAGGATAGGAATAACAAAGCTTTGTCCTTTTTAAGAACACTCTAACTGCGGATAGGGATTTCAAAATTGCTGTACACAATTTAAATGGCATATTAAAGAAAGATTTATACACAAATTTAAATATATTGAGTGCATGACTAAGGCCAACAGCAATATGGCAGGGTCCATAACTGCCATGCTTACTAAGGGAAAGATTTCACAGGAAGGGAAATCTACAAACGTCAGCTCGCCGCAGTCTGGTAGAAAAAGGGTCCGTAGCCCAGGTGATCCATTGATCCAAGGACAACCTGGCAAATTGGCCAAAATCCGGACGCCTCCAGCTGATAGGCCTGGAATCTCCCTCACTGCTACAGACGAAAGGGGTAGTAGTAGTACAAAACAAAGCTATGTAACCTATGCGAGGCAGACACTCAATCTTAAAGTCTGTCTCACCAACCGTCCCCCCACTAGCAGAGATGTGAATGTGATCAAGACCCATCTTAACAATGAAATTGAAAGGGATATTATAAACGGTAGATGCACCCCGATTTTCAATGACTGCTACTCTGGCAGCGATGGACTATACACCGTTTGCTTAGACTCGGCCTGCGTAGGCTGGCTGAGGAAAGTGGCTGAAAAAGAGGTCCCAGGATTAAACTCTTAACCATAACGATTCAACACCAGCTCTAGCATCGCAGGCTCAGGTCAGAGTAGTCATTAGCCTTCCCACGCGTATGACAAACGAGTTTATCCTTAATGCTATGGCGAAGCTCAATCCGAATTTAATTTTAGAGAAGTGGCGTATTTCCACCCGTCGATACAAAGGAGCCACCAAATCGACTCTCTTTATGCGGATGGACAAAGCCTCCTTTGGAATAGTAGAGGGACAGGGTGACCAGATAAATTGGATCTTTGGCAAAGTGGGAGTAAGTAAAGAAACCCAAACAGGGGAATTTTCCACGCGAGAATTTACTCCCTCAAGACCTGGAAACCCCAATTATGGGAACCATGTATTCTTACCATCTTCTTCGGAAGTAATGGAAAATGACCAACCAAGACCTGGGCTCACCCGTAAGGGAGGGTCCGGTCAAAGTTTAATAAACGCAGTGGTGAACAAAAAACCAAAACCAAAAAAAAAGAAATGCAGGGATTAGTTCGTCTAGCCTAAACTTGATGGACTTAAAACTTGCGTAAATTAATCTGCTCCTTGCCAGGTACAACTTTTGTCATGAACTAAAAATGGAGCAAACAGAACCTTGGGTTAGAGGTAATAAAATTCATGGTTTTGGCAAATTAAATAACCGTCTCTTTCATAATAGCAACGGAAAATGACCGAGAGCGGCCATTCACGTCTCGGAAAATCTTAACGCTACTACACCAATTTTCGAATGATGATGTCGTAGTAGTTTGGATTAATGGTAGGAGTGGAGAGAATGGATATCTCAGTCTATATACCCTATGATTCGAACACTGCCCCTCCGAGCCCGCACCTAACTAAAGTTGTAGACTACTATAAGCAAGAGGGTATACCCATTATCATTGGGGCTGACGCAAATGCACACCACAAGATATGTGGTAGTAACGATACCAATAAAAGAGGCGAAGAGTTAGTAAACTATGTAGTCACAACAGACTTAACGATAGTGAACAAGGGAAGAAAGCCAACGTTTGCAAACTCGGCCAGAAAGGAATGCATAGATGTCACTATGGTATACTGCAGCCTGGCGGAGAGAATTCACTCATGGGAAGTGGCCGATGAGGAAACTTACTCAGATCACAAACTGATTAAGTTCCGTCTTAGAGGGTCATTCCCGGGTAGAAAACCGAACAGGAACCCGAGAAGAACTAATTGGGACTCCTGTAGGAGATTACTCAAGGAAGAATTAGACAGAAAGATAGATTTTCCATGAACGTTACATCACAGTGTAAGAGTTGTAAGAAGCAAATCGTGGGCTCACATCAGTGATGCTGAAAGCCTATCACTCTGCATGCCCCCTTTCTTATCCTAAGAACCATAACTGGAGTAAAATTATAAAGGAAAAAAAGAAGGAATTCAGGAAGGCATGGAACAGGGCGGGAAGGGGATCAAACCAAGAACAAAACAGGGCCATTTACAAGGCCCTCCTAAAAGAGTACAAAGAAGTTCAACACAAGGCAAGAACCAAGCAAAAATTCTTTGAGGAAGCGACCTCGATACCGGCTTACGCGCCTGTCCATAGAATTTTAGCGAAGGACCCTGCTGTTCAGGTGGGCTCTTTGCTTAAACCAGATGGAAAATACACCGCAAACGGGAAAGAAACCGCTGAGCATCTCCTCGATACTCATTTCCCGGGTAGTACTCGGATTGATAGAAAAGCTCACCCAGAACACCCGAATAGGCTGAACTGAAAACTGAAAAGTTCGCTGAAAAGCTGACTAAGAAAGGAAAAGCGAAATTCGCGATCCACAAATTCCATTCCTTTAAATCAGCTGGACCAGATGGGATCTTTCCTGTTCCTCTCCACCGACTGAGTTCCATTTCACTGACCGACATACCTAAGGACTGGGAAAGAGTTCGAGTAGCCTTCATTCGCAAACCTGGGAGGACGATTCACTGTGAAGCTAAGGGATTTAGGCCCATTAATCTGATGTCGTTTCTCCTAAAGTCAGTGGAAAGGCTTCTCGACTTTTACCTGAGGAAGGAAGTCCTAACGAATTTCCCACTTCATGCTAATCAGCATGCTTATCAGGGTAAATCCACGGACACGGCACTTCATCAAATGACCCAAAAAATCGAAAGCATTCTGGGAAACAAACAAGTAGCATTGGGCTGTTTCATGGATATAGAGGGAGCTTTCGATAACACAGGTTTCGACGTTATAGAGAAAGCTGTCAGGGATAGACACACGGAGGACATTGCGGGGAGGTGGATTATTAGAATGCTGGGATGCAGAACTGTGGTAGTTTGCGGTACCACAGCCAGTATGGGAGTGACTAGGGGTTGTCCCCAAGAGGGTATTCTATCACCCAGAGTTTGGTGGATGGTAATAGATACTCTTCTGGTCAAACTCAATCAATCTGGGATTTTTACCCAGAGTTATTCAGACGATGTCTCTGTTATTATCGGAGAGATCTGTTTGACGACTTTGGGGGATCTGATGAGAGAAGGGCTAAAAGTAGTAGAAGAATGGTGTAAAGGGAAAAAACTCCGAGCAAATCCGGGAAAAACGAAATTGATTCTTTTTAAAGGAAAAAACAATGTAAATGAACTGTAGCTCGGTAGTTTGAGACTCTTTGGGGAAATACTTAACCCAAGGGCGATGGTAAAATACCTAGTTGTCACCTTCGATCTTAGAATGACCTGGATAATTCACCTAATAGACAAGCTAGATAAGGCAATTGGAACTTTCTGGATGTGCAGAAATGCCTTCGGAGTGGTATAGGGACAACTAAAAAAAGGCTAGACAAACTCCAGAGGTTAGGATGTTTGTGCATGACAAGGGTGAAAGTCAGCACAGCCACAAAGGCCTAGAGGCACTTTCATTCATCCCACCGCTCGATTTACACGTTAATGTCACAATGGACACGTTAATATCCAATGTAATGGATTCTGGGCACCGGGCTCGACTAAAGGGCACATGACAATTACAAACCTAATAAAAGATGAAACTCTCCTTATGAGGAGTGACGTGATTTCGACTAGGTGTGTCATACCGAGCAGGGAAGAATGGTTAGGCATGGAAAAATCTATCCCCCAGTGGACGGCCAAGTGCGCTACACAGACGGATCCAAGAGAGAAGGGCTGTCTGGAGCTGGCTTTATCAATGATGAAGCCGGTATTGAAGGTTCCATATCGTTGGGAGTATCCACCACTGTAATTCAAGCGGAGCTCCTAGCAATATCTGAACTGTCAAGAATCTTCAGCATAGAAGACTCTACATCTGCTCGGATAGCCAATCCTCAATTGAAGCTCTGGAATCCCCCATGGTCAGTTCGGCCACGGTGCTTCAATGTAAGGAAAATCTCAACGAGGTGGGTAAAAAGAACAATGAGGTTACAATTCTAGGGGTGCCGGGTCATTCTGGTATCCAAGGAAATGAGAGCTGACGAATTAGCAGACAAGGGAGCAAACCAGTGCCCGATTGGGCCAGAACCCATCTGTGGTATAACGAAGATCGAAAGAAAATGCATTATCGAAAACTGGCTCGACGTGCAGCATGGGAAAGACTGTAAGGCTCCTCTAAGGAATTTCAGTGAATGTTTACTGGACCTTGACAGACCTAACATTAAAAGAGTAGTTGAAGTTCTGACAGGACACTGTGGACTCAACAAATATTTCAATGTTATAGGATGTGTAGATATCCCCAAATGTGCCTGCGGCTATGGTGAAGAAACTGGTGTCCCCGTCATCAGTGACTGCCCAAGATATAGAAGCAATAGACAGCGGATCTTGTGCAAACTAGAACTAAGTCTACCTGACCTTACAACAGATAAAATGAAGGTTGAGGACCTAGCCTTTTTCCTTAAAAGGACAAATAGAATAGTGAATGATGAATGTACATGTCTCGTTTCTGCATTTAAAAAAGGCTTGACTGGCAGTGAATTGAGACAAAGACATCACACGGATATGGTTCAACACGGATACAGACACATCGATAATAAACCCTGACAAGACACACAATCACATGGATTCATACACATTTTTTGACCCGTACGAATTACGAAGGTCCTATACTTTTACTACAAATTCAGGGCTCCCACACATCTAATATTTAAAAAATTGTCCGTCTCCACCTTTTTTTGCAGCGTCTGCAGCGATCACCCTGAACTTTTTTTCGCTGAAAGGTACATATGTCCCATGGTTCAAGTTCAAAGATGAGCAAACTCGATCGGGTAGTTTCGGAAATATGGTCGAAAAGGTGTCTAAAAACATGGTTTTTTGGAGGTAGTTGAGACTTTTTCTCAGATATCTCTAGAATTAAGGCAGCTAGAAAGCTACTTTCTGTGACAAAGCTGTAGAGAACTAAATTTTAGCGAACACGTGCTTCAGGTTTTTCCCCAGAAACGTCCCAATCCCGAGATTTAGCCACTTCTATAATTGGAAGGGATGATTCATATATCAAGAACTATGATAGATAGAAAGTTGCTTTCAAAGGCAAAGTTGTAAAGAATCAAATTTTAGCGAACACCTGTTTCAGATTTTCCCCAGAAACGTCCCGATTCTGAGATCTAGCTACTTCTAGAGTTGGGAGGGATATGAGTCATATCTCAAGAACTATGACAGGTGGAAAGTTGCTTCCAATGGCAAAGTTGTCGAGAATTAAATTTTAGCGAACACGCGTTTCAAGGTTTTCCCCAGAAACGTTCCAATCCCGAGATTTAGCCACTTCTAGAAATGATAGGGATGATTCATGTATCAAGAACTATAGCAGATAGAAAGTTGCTCCGAAAGACAAAGTTGTAGAGAAGTAAATTTTAGCAAACACGTGTTTCAGGGTTTTCCCCAGAAAGCTCTCAATCCCGAGATTTAGCCATTTCTAGAATTGGTAGGGATGAGTTCATATCTCATGAACTATGACAGATGGAAAGTTGCTACCAATGACAAAGTTGTTGAGAATTGAATGTTAGCGAACACGTATTTCAGAGTTTTACCCAGAAACGTCCAAATCCCGAGATTTAGCCACTTCTAGAATTGGAAGAGATGATTCATATATCAAGAACCATGACAGATAGAAAGTTGCTTCCAAAGGCAAAGTTGTAGAGAATTAAATGTTATCGAACACGTGTTTCAGGGTTTTCCCGAAAAATGTCCCAATCCTGAGATTCAGTCACTTCTAGAACTCAGAGGGATAAGAACATTAGACAAAGCGTGATTGGGGTCAGAGTTCAGAAAATGTACTTCGGGAGGGCTTTCGACATTACTTTGGGTAATTTCTGAGAGTCGTTTAAATTCTGATAGTTCTAAAAGACCTTGACTATGCATTCTAATGCGCATTATATTTATGATAATAGTAAGAGTTTGGTACATCGAGGTTTTTGGCACGTGAAGGCTTTACGTACGGGTCTTTGCATGTGTGTTTTATTTTTATTTGTTTTATTTCTCCAAACACATCTTTCTTTATGAAATTGTATAATTGAATTACTTTATTGGACCCGTACGAAGTACAAAGGTACTATACGTTTACTACAAACAATTTTATTGTGACATGGGGTAGGTCAAGGTGGGAGTTGGTGCATCTATAATCGTCTAAATATGACGAATCAGCAATAAAAAAAATGTCCGTCTGTCCGTCTGTCCGTCTGTCCGTCTCCACTTTTTTTTCAAACGCCTGAACCGATCAGCCTCTTCTTTTTCCCTGAAAGGTACATGTCTCCCATGATTCAAGTTCGAAGATGATCAAAATCGATCAAGTGGTTCCGGAGATATGGTCGAGGAAGTGACCAAAAACATGCAAGTATAGCACGGAAATTCCTCATTTTGGTGTAAAATGAAAGCATTTGATGTCACAAAACTGGGAACAAATTTTTGTGGGAATCGGTACAGGGGTCTGGGCACTGAGACCAATGGAATGGACGAAATTGAGATTCTTCGCCATAAACGAAAACAGGTTTTCGTCTATATTTCATTAACTATGCAATATGGAGATTTACTGTCAAAGGCAAAGTTGTAGAGAATTAAATTTAAGCGAACACGTGTTTCAGGGTTTTCGGGAGATATGGTCCAATCCTGGTATATGGCCACTTCCATAATTGGGCAAGATGACCCAGATCTCCAGATCTGTGAGAGTTAGAAAGTTGGTTCCGCAGACGAAGTTGTAGAGAATTATATTTAAGGGAACACGTGTTTCAGGGTTATAAGGAAATATGACCCAATCGTGGTATATGGGCACTTCCATAATTTGCCAGGATGACCCGAATCTCCAGAACTATGAGAGGTAGAAAGTTGTTTCCAAAGGCATAGTTGTAGAGAATCAAATTTTAGATAACACGTGTTTCAGGGCTTTAATGGAAAGTGGCTTAGTCCTTAAATGTAAACTTTTCTAGATTTGAATGGTCTGAGACGTACTTCGGTAGGGCCTTTGACATTACCTTGGGTAATTTCTTTTGATCTTTGAAAGTCTTACAGTTATGAAAGAACAGAAAAAGTTGGATTGTTTGCTTATTTGTATATTTAGGTACGTTCGAGTCACTTTGCCATATCTATTCTGTATGTCACATCTACTCTGATACGTACGGGTCTTTGGTTATGTTTTATTTATTTATTTAATATCGCAATAAACGAAGAAAGGAGGGGGCAAGGAAACAAAGGACAAATTGTCTAGGTTCCCGTCAAATTTACTTTTACCCCCCTCACACCTTCAACCTAATCATATCTAATCTACGCGTGAATGGAACAGATTTGAGTGTTCTGTACATTTCAACAATGCGATAAAGTTAAGCCGAATTTTAAGGCGTCGACCGTTGAACAAAATGTTATCAGTTTAAAATGTCACTTTAATTATCATAGAAAGTTCATTTTTTAAAATAGCGACACTAACTACAGTGTTTTAAACTTAAAATTGTTTAAAGTTACCATTCATACTTACTCCGAAAGAAAATCACACGAATAAATTAAAAAACCTCGCGAGCGCAAAAACAAGTCTTTTTTTTTAAGTTTTTTTTTTTTCGAAACATTTTTCAAACTTTCTTCTCTTATCTTTAACAGAAACGATTAATCTAAAGTTTCCATTTTTTTCATGTACATTTAAAAATATCTTTTTCATATTTCGGTTGGAGTAGCGTATAAGGATAGTACATTTTTTCTTATAATCTTTTAATAGTTTCGACCAAACTCCATTCCGTTACATCCCATTACATATGGTAAGATTGTTATGGGAAAAAAGGGAGGAAAAATAGAAGGAAATGTTGGCACAGAACTGTAATTATGAATGAGGAAATAATAATCTTACAAAAACTATTCAACTTACACTGTACTTTTAATGTTAACGTTGTACTTCTGGTTTCACCTTCTGAATTTTGGGCACCGCAGGCATAATTGCCTCCGCTTTCTCGTTGTAATTGTGTAAGATGGAGAGTTTCAGTGTTTTCTCCAGACATTCGCATATCCTAATGGAAAAAGGAAAATTTACACATTACAATAAATAGTACAGCAGCATAAAGTTGTGTAATCGCAGGCAACAGTTTCATATACAACGCAATGGCAGAGCAATATTATTCGAATGGAACAAAAGATTATAAATTCACTAATTAGTGCTTCTGTTTCAGTAAGGTTGATGATAAACTTTTGCATCATAATTTCTGTTGACAGCAATTCTAAAAACAATAAGAAATTTGCAAACTTCTTACTACAGAAAAAAAAATATGTTCGGAATGGAGAAGTGGGAGATGATTGTGGAAATTTCATTAACCTATTTTATGACCAGAGTTTGTATGTTACACAGCAGAATGAGTAAAATGAACTTGGTATTGTTTGTCACAAAAAGGTTGCATCGTTATTTATAATTTTAGTTAGTAAACACCAACTGCATTTTGTGTCACTGTAAACTTCGTTAGAAAATCTCACGGAGGAATTGGGATTCGGAAGCATGATTTTAATTTGGGAGTTATGTTACAACAGCAACAATAAGTTCTACAATAAAACAAAGGAAAACTTATCACAATGTATAACAGAATGAAATAGGGTATTTACATTGTACGCCTGGGTGTACAGCACATTAACAGACAAAAGTGTGAAGTATTTTTTATTTATTTTGTGCTGTGTTGCTATTTTAAGGTTCATTCTATTGTGTGTTGCCTCAGGGTACCCAATTTCTCTCTTCTTATGCAACATTTTTACCACCTCACAACATACACACATAATATTTGATTGTGCAGTAACAATGAAAACAATTGTTCGCAGCTGAAGCGTTATTTTTTTATTGGATAGTACGACGGTGACGGGAAGTCAGGTGGTGAATAAGCGAATTGTCACTTGCACTGATAGCGAGTCGACGATAGAGGCGCTTTCATCTTATAAGTTTGCGGCAAAATTGACACTAGAAACCAGAGTGGCAACGGATGCGCTCTCAGAGAACAATAAAGTATCTCTGGTATAGGTTCCAGGACACTCATTCTAGGTAACGAGAGGGCCGATGAGCTGGCGAGGCAAGGTAGCGAAACCTCCTTCATTGGACCTGAACCAGCCCTGGGTATTAAACCGGACAGGTTATGGGACTCATAAAGGGCCGGACTCGAGAAATGCATCAAAGATTTTGGGAAGGTATAAACAGCTGCACGCAGGCTAAGGAGTTCATGGATGAATGTAATCCACCGAACACCAAGGACCTCTGCAACCTTAATAGGAGAAACTTAAGGTCGACAGTGGGAATGCTTACGGGCCACAACACACTGAGATACCATCTAAGCAAAATGGGACTCAGAAGTGACCCGAACTGCAGAAGGTGCGGCGACGTACCAGAAACAGCAAAGCATTTCCTCCTACACTTTCCAGGCATCGTGAACTTAAGGGTTGAGTGGTTTAGAGACTTTTACCTTACACTTGAAGAATTTCGGAAGATACCGATAACTAACATAGCCTCTTTCATCACAGGAAGCAAATTGCTCGACTAGCCCCCTGGGGGGCTATTACAACAACACCACCACACAACATACCATCACACAGCAAACGCACCAACACCACCATCACACAAAAGACAACACTGCGCTGCAACAATAGTATCAATCAACCATTCAACAGACATGCACGCTCATACACACACATAACCCAGCATCACAACAAGGTTTGGCACAATGGGCCCAATGAAGCTGGACTAAGTGCTTCAATGTCTTTGATAGTTTCGATACGTTATTATCATGCTCGGAGCGGTAGCGGAGAGCGTGACGCAGTCCCCACACCCCAAAAAAAAACGTCCACAAACCCAAAAACCTCCATACAAAAACCTTTGGGACAAGACACCATGTATAGGCGAAGTTTTGAGTTTTTTCCCCTCTCCCCCCTCTTCTCCAAATTATTTTAAAAAAAAAACTACGTCGCAGCAGCTTTCCAACAAGCCCTCACTCATCAAAATCGGTTGAAAATTGGCTGAGATGTGGAGGTTTGAAGATGGTACTTTTCCATACATCTTACCAAAATCCATTGTTCTCATTATTATGACAACTTTTTTCCTGATCTGTCGGTTTCTATCTATGTTCTATTAATAATTTTCGATCTCGAGAACTAGACAGCCGATTTTCCTGAAATTTCAGGGAACATCAGAATCGGTCCAAAATGAAAAAATTCATATGCCGCTTTTCCGGGAAAACTCTGGAAAAGTCGGAAAGTGTGGAAAAGTGGTCAATTTTCATGGTTTTTCACGTAGTGCTCGGAGTTTTCGAATTTTAGCTCCGGAGTGACAATACCTAGAGAGTTGGTTTGTTCCGAGCGATTATAGAGTTTGATCAGGAGAATTTTTTGGGATTATAAGAAAATGGCTGCCGGGTGTCAAAAAGGCGCCATTTTGAATTTTCCTAAGCAATAAATTACGTTTTTTTTGTGTTGTCGAATTTTAGCTCCGGAGTGACAATACCTAGAGAGTTGGTTTGTTTCGAGCGATTATAGAGTTTGATCAGGAGAATTTTTTGGGATCATAAGAAAATGGCTACCGGGTGTCAAAAAGGCGCCATTTTGAATTTTCCAAAGCAATCAATTACGTTTTTTTTTGTTTTCAAATTTTAGCTCCGGAGTTACAATACCTAGAGAGTTGGTTTGTTCCGAGCGATTATAGAGTTTGATGAGGAGAATTTTTTGGGATCATAAGAAAATGGCTGCCGGGTGTCAAGAAGGCGCCATTTTGAATTTTCCTAAGCAATAAATTACGTTTTTTTTGTGATGTCGAATTTTAGCTCCGGAGTTACAATACCTAGAGAGTTGGTTTGTTCCGAGCGATTATAGAGTTTGATCAGGAGAATTTTTTGGGATCATAAGAAAATGGCTGCCGGGTGTCAAAAAGGCGCCATTTTGAATTTTCCTAAGCAATCAATTACGTTTTTTTGTGTTGTCGAATTTTAGCTCCGGAGTGACAATACCTAGAGAGTTGGTTTGTTCCGAGCGATTATAGAGTTTGAACAGGAGAATTTTTTGCGATCATAAGAAAATGGCTGCCGGGTGTCAAAAAGGCGCCATTTTGAATTTTCCGAAGCAATAAATTACGTTTTTTTGTGTTGTCGAATTTTAGCTCCGGAATGACAATACCTAGAGAGTTGGCTTGTTCCGAGCGATTATAGAGTTTGATCAGGAGAATTTTTTGGGATCATAAGAAAATGGCTGCCGGGTGTCAAAAAGGCGCCATTTTGAATTTTCCTAAGCAATCAATTACGTTTTTTTGTGTTTTCAAATTTTAGCTCATGAGTTACAATACCTAGAGAGTTGGTTTGTTCCGAGCGATTATAGAGTTTGATCAGAAGAATTTTTTGGGACCATAAGGAAATGGCTGCCGGGAGTCAAAAAGGCGCCATCTTGAATTTTTTGCTATCTTCTGAATTAGAATAGCCAGACAGTTGGTTTCTTCGGGAAAGTTATAGAGATTGGTGAGGAGAATTTTTTCGTTATCCTAAGAAAATGGCTGCCAACCGTCAAAGTGACGCCATCTTGGAATTTTTGCTATCTTCTGAATTATAATAGCTAGAGAGTTGGTGACACGCGTGTTTTCAGGGGTTTCACCTTCGGCTCGGACCACTATCTTTTGGGTGCACATCTGTCGGTTGGTAAACTCTGTCAGGCTAAAAGGAAGAAAAAGGTAGTTCGCAGATTTCGCGTAGGAAAGTTCAAGGAGGAGGAAGTTAGGGCTCGTTTCATGGAAAAGTTCACAGAAGGTTTTGAGGGGCTTCCTCCGGACTGCGGGGACATCGAGGCTGAGTGGGCAAATTTTAAGGAATTTGTTTTGAGTGCAGCTGAGGAATGTCTGGGTAGTGTCTCTAGCGGAGGTAGGAACAAAAGGACGGGTTGGTGGAACGCCGATATCAAAAAGGCTGTGTTGGAGAAAAGAAAGCTTTATTTGGTTTGGTTACAGGATAAAACGGATGAGCAGAAAGGAGCTTACAGGGCTTGTAGTCAGGCGGTTAAGGCTCTAGTTAAAGAAGCAAAGGACCTCGCGTGGAAGAGGTTCGGAGAAGAATTGGAAGAAGCAGGTCAAGGAAAGGGTAAAAAATTCTGGTCGGCGATTAAGGATATTAGGCTTGGTGGTGAAAAGGAAGGCTGCGGTAGCATTTTGGGTAAAGATGGCCAGTTAATTACGGATAAGGGAGAAGTACTGGAAACCTGGCGTGATTACTTTCAGGATCTATTTGCATCTGTCAATCCGGTAGTGGCACCTGACAGGAATCAGTTTGCTAACTCGGAGGGTGAGGAAGAAATTACATTAGAATAGGTGACACGAAAGGTCAGCAGGCTGAAGGCAGGAAAATCCGCAGGTGTAGACGAAATTAGGACAGAATTTATTAAGAATAGCGGGTCTGGTGGGATCCAATGGCTTTGTAGGATTTTTAATTTAGCCATGAAGTCCTCAGTAGCACCCGCTGACTGGAGCTTCGGTGTTATTGCTCCGATCTTTAAGAAGGGCAACCGTAAAGTTTGTAGCAACTACAGAGGGATTTCACTTTTGAGCGTGG
Source organism: Pseudolycoriella hygida (assembly GCA_029228625.1). NCBI lineage: Eukaryota > Metazoa > Arthropoda > Insecta > Diptera > Sciaridae > Pseudolycoriella > Pseudolycoriella hygida. The sequence continues at coordinate 112,368,562 of CM055406.1, read as the reverse complement.
TCGGAAAGGTTTATGCTAGTGTGCTAGTAGATCGGGTTAGGGCTATAGTGGAAGAGGTTCTGGACGAGGCTCAGAGTGGTTTCAGACCTCTGAGAGGGTGTCAGGATCAGATCTTTTGTCTTAGGCAGGCTATAGAAAAGCTCTTTGAGAGGAATATTGATCTGTACTTATGCATCATCGACTTGGAAGAGGCATTTGATCGGGTACCGAGGCAAAAGCTGTTCGAGGTGCTTAGCGAATACGGGATTAATGGAGGTTTATTGGGCGCCATTAAAAGCATCTACTCAGGGAGCAAGGCTGCGGTAAGGATAGATGGTGAAATTAGTGAGGCTTTCGAGGTTAATGAGGGCGTTCGTCAGGGTTGTTGTCTCTCTCCTCTTCTGTTCATAATTTTCATGGACAAACTCATCAAGCAGGCCAATTTGCAGGGGAATGTGGAAATTGGGGATGTAATTATGAAAATCCTGGCCTATGCGGATGATTTAACCCTATTAGCAGATAATGCCGATGATTTGCAGAGGGGGATTGACTGCCTGAATGTAGCATGTGAGGAGTACGGGATGAAGATAAGCGTCGGCAAAACAAAGGTTATGCATGTTGGCAAATTTAGGCAAGACTTAGTGTGCGGTTTAAACGGGGAGCAGTTGGAACAGGTTTCTGAGTTTAAATATTTAGGGGTCATGTTTTCAGAGGATGGCAAGTTAGTTAGGGAATTTGAGGAAAGGAGGAGAATGGGAAATGCGGTGGCCAGTCAGTTGAGGTCTCATGTGTTTAACAGGAAGGAATTAAGTAGTGGCACAAAGTTAGCTATTCACAGATCAATCTTCAGGCCAACAATTTTATATGGTATTGAAAGTTGGGTGGACTGCG